>CM070506.1:48697477-48879772 GCA_036346375.1 Guadua angustifolia | reverse complement strand
TTAACAAAATGTAAATAGCATAATTAATTAAATTGAAATATAACAATTTTCCAGGTTCCAACTACCTGGTTGGCTCCAACCGCCAAACTAATATCCGGGAGTTCCATCTACTCACGGATTCCCAAACCACATTTCCATTTAAACCAAAATCATCATTTTTCCATTTAAAACCAAAACCATAAAATCTACTATGTGAAAGCGTTCCACGCTTGCCCTTATCCGTGGGCACGGCTACTCAAGTAGTTTTGACTCTGCAGAGTGTGTACACTTTACCCACACGACATGATCAACCCCTTTTGCCAAGCTATTGACACACTTCCTTTGGTGTGCCGGCAGGGAGATCATGACAAGGCCTTTACAATGCATAATATCGCTACCGACTTCGCGCTAAGGTTTCACCATTGTTAGGAAATCCACCCAAGACTGAAGCCCTCTTGCGCTTTGCAAGTACCTCTCAAGAAACCGCACAACCCAATGGCGAAGTCAAATAACGATACATGCAAATTACTTAGCCGTGTCGCACTCTATAATAGACATGTGGTTGTCTCAGATAGCATGGCCCAAGGTAACACACAATAGGTCCTTAATTGACTAGGGCGAACAATCACATTCCAAAATTTTGTGCATCTCGCACCCGCCATACAACCATCCGCCTTGGTCTAAACCATTTTTCACTTTTATTTTTCAAATTAATACCCAAGCAACACCAATTGCCATATTTTCACAATTCAATTTGAATCAAATATAAAAGCATTTCCATAATGGTAAGGTAATCGACGTGATTAAGCATGGCTAAGCATTTTCTCCATTCCATAATACCAAAATGATTATTATTAATGATAATTAATTTTCCTAGGGTGTCAATGGTTGTCAAAATGAATATCAATGTGGGTATAACAATTTGGCATTTATCTAAGCATTTAAAATGACATTAAAGTATAAAGACGCAAATAATAAGCATGCAATAATTTAAAAACAAAATAGCATTTCATAAACTTGGGTTCAATATGGTCAAGAGACTTGCCTTCAACCTCTCCCATTCTTTGCTACCTCTGTTTGATGCTCAAGCTCGCTCAACCATGCATTGCCTACACGCTAAACGAGACAAAAATAAATAAAACAAAAATAAATAAAATCCAAAAAATCAAAATAAATACACCAACAGATAGAGCATGATTTTAGATGAATTTAGAATTTGAATCGTTCGAATCGGAGTTCGAACGGAGGAGAACTGCCTTCCAAGTTTAATGGGAGAAAATCAGAAAAATTCCTAAAGTGACACGTGTTTCGGGCGTTGATGGGCTGTGATTCGAAAATCGGAAAATAGAAAATAACGGAAAATGAATGCTCACCGACATGTGGGTTCTCACGCGCTCGGATGACCACGGCCACGGTGAACCAAGTTCACGGTCAGCGTACAGTGACGTGGCAACACGCATGATTTAGGGCCGAGGTGGCGATGCTTGCGGGCGCACGCGTGGCTCAGCACGCGGGCGCAACGTGTCACGGACGTGGTGACCGACATCTTGACGAACGAGGCGAGCGAGCGTGCCGTGGCGGCGACATGGCGACACGCAAAGGTGTGACGGCGACATAGCGCAGACATGGCACGACGTGGCGCACACGCGGCTTGCACGTGTACTCTTTCTGAAATATGAATATATTGCAGACAGTATTGTATGTGCGTTTTATCTTATTCAATGAACTTCACATCTCACAAGTGCTAGTCAATGATACAAGTCAATTAGCAAAGAAACAGATGAAATTTGGGTTCCATTCCACCAGCCAATTTGACAACGTTAAAAAAATTGAGAATAGGGAATAATAACAGGTAACAACAGAAACTAATTCCTGAGATCAATGGTCTGATAAGTTAAGGGTTAATCCTTTTTTGCATTTCGCTAAAACTGTATTCAAGATAAGTGAAATGGAGTATGCATATAGAATTATAGATTCAATTGATGTGAACTCACTGAATCCTAGCAACCCATGCATCAGCCGTGTAGCTAATGAGTATACTACACACAGCTCCTAGCGGTAGTTCATTTGTATTCCTTTGAGTAAACTAATATTGCTTTGATATAACATAATATTGTTAACATGTCCCCATTGGACTGCAGGTCATGCCAGAAAAATCATTTTTTGGACGTCGGCCACCAGTGCCTCTCTGCAGCAAGGATATGCATATTATCGTTGGAGAGCCAGTAGAGTTTGATCTGCCAACCTTGAAGCAGGCATCATCAACTATGCCCCGAGATTCATCCTTCGAAAAGAAGGGGTGGCCAACCATCATGCCTGGCGGGCTAGATGAGGCAGCGCAGAGATGGCTTTACCAGAAGATGTCGGATAAGATCCAATCTGTGATGGAGAGATTGCGAAAAAGGCTTATGAGCTTGAAACAGCGTTGATCTTTTGCTCATCTATGGGGCAAGGAGGCACTTCCTTTTTTTGGCCAGTACCTTCTTGAATCGGTTAGGATATTTGCTTCATTAACTTTTTCGGTTTGCAAACACAATTGGACAATCGGGAGGGAGTAGCCAATAGACATTACGCTTGCCTAAATGTACGACTGAAGCGGCGGCGAGAATTAGGGCTCAGAGTGCTAGATGATGAATCTTTTTTTTTTTCGGTAGTCTGAGAGAACTGTCAAGCAGATACTTCCCTCATTGTTTGGGCTGGATTGCCATTTTTACCCAGCCATGAATAAAGCCATAGCCTGTTCCACAGCGTAGATATTTTTCGCGGTCTTGTGGTTATTGTTTGTCAACCTTACACCTTTTCCCCATCCAATGCACTGCGCGATTTTGAACTGATGGTCGACTTGCAGCTCGGCTAAAGCTTGTTTGCGGTCAGATAGAAAGAAAGATGCGTAAAATGTGACCGTCAATGAAATGAGAAGGCCGTTTTAATTCTCAACAGCGTTTGATCTTTGGATTATAAAAACTCGGGTCTGGGCCGGGACGGATCCGATGGCAGTTCTCGACCATCATTCACCTGTTAGACTAACGCCCAGTCGAGTACTACCAACGGCAGGACCAAATCTGGAAAACACACACGCCGTCTCCTTGGTTTTGTTACAAGTCGAAGCTGTAGTAGGCTTGCAGCTGCAGCTAGCCTGCGGACCACTGGAGAATCACGTGATATGATCTGTGCGGCGCAGCGAGCACTGCTGCGAGGTCTTTTCCCGAGAGCGACCCAACCAACCCACGGCCGCCCAACTGTTTTCCCGTTCCTGCCTGCCAGCTCCCCCGGCAGCCAGCCCCGCATGAACGAGCACGCGCACAGGCAGCAGCGCGGCGTGTACGCAGAAGCTGCCGTCGTTGAGCCGAGACTTTCTTTTGGGTCATTCACGGCCTTCACGCCGAACCACACTCGGCGAAGGGCGTGACGCCCACTAATGCCGCTGATCCCGTCCTGGCCCCCGACACGACACGCCGTGTTGAGGAACCGTGGTTAGGGTAAGAGGGTGCCACATGCGTGCAGAAGATTAATACATGGTACAAGAGCTACGTTACGGTGTACTAAATTAAATATGAATCATTAATTCTTTATCTAATAGATTATATTAGCTAGTTTGTACTTACACCTCCTTCGATAGTAGACTAGTATAAATACCTTCAATAAATCAATAGATAAATCTGATTTGGTCTGACGCACGGTAATATATTTTCTTTAGATCCTCAAAGGAGACGGAAGTGTCTCATGGAAACATTTGCCTCACGGATTGACGCACAGACGGAGCATACCAAACTATTGTCTATTATCATGATCAGTTCACAGCACCACCTAGCTACGTACTGGAAAGGAATTCAATGCGGTGCAGTGGAAGTTTGGCACTGCATTCCAGTTAGGTGCACATGCATACTCTGAACGCTAATTCACCATTTGTCGGCTAGGATGCTCAAGTTGCCATTCTAAACCACCATTTGAGTTGGATAAGCAGCTCTAATTTTTGCTAATTAGCACCTGAAGGAAAAAAAATCACGCGACAACCAGTACCGCAGAAGTGCTTGATTCGCGTACATTTTAGCCATCCATGAAAGAGTGAGAAACTTAAAACCATACCAATCTATACAGTCAAAAAGCTTGCAGGGCTCGACCGTACGCTTCCAAATGCATGTGAGAAATGATCAAATTGCAAGTCTAAAACGCTGCTACCTTCGTTTCTAAATAGATGATATTTTAGGATTTTACGCATCAACTAAGACACATGTAGAAATAACCAAATCAATCTTACTCTTTGGCTCACTTGTTGTTCTTGAATGGTGTGTATTAGTTTATTCTATTATAATAAATAACAATAGAAATAATAACCCGTAGAGGTAAGCAAAGAAAAAATAATTAAAAATTACCTCAAAATTATATAATAACATACATTTTAGAAACAATATTTGAAAACACCTATGGAGAAACAAAGACAGTAGTTCGGTGGAACGGCAGGACTAGAGAATATCACATTTATCAAAGGGAAAGGAAAATGAGTAGGATAAAGCGTGGCGATCCTAGGTCAGCTGCTGCGTCGCTATGGGCGTAGCTTGGGGTCGGCATCGCCATTGAACGTACGGCACGCGCCACGTCATTTTCGGCGTTTTTGGTGGCATGTGCTGTTCTGTGCATGAATTGTCCGTCCGTTCCCATCCACGCTAATATTCCGGTGTCAACGCTTGCTAGCTCCAGCTCTCCTTCCATTTGCGGGCTAGACAACGAGCCATTATATTATCGGAATTGCTAGGAGTCGGATATTCGATATTTTCGGATGCTGTAATATTTTTTTTCTACTCGTGAAATATTTTTTTCGACGCGTGAAACATTTTCCTTCGATAACAATACAAATGTCGATCCGGATATCGCTGTAATAGTTTTTTCCTACGCATGAAACATTTTCTTTCGATAGAAGTAGAAATGTACACCTAAAAAAATATTGTACACGTTAAAAAAATATTACAGAAGTTGAAAAAATGTTACACCGAATGTCCGATGCAACATGCTGAGACCGGACGTCCGAGTGCTAGCTTATATTATTAGTACGTCATCATCCTTCTTAGCGACTAGTTAATCGTCAATTCTAGTGGTCAGGATTTACTATGCACACATCTTTGATTTTGTCACGTACGATAATCACCAGGCCCAGAAACATATACACTATATTTGGTTTGGCAAATGGAATAAACCGAGGGCAGAATTAGTGGATTTTGTACATGGAGTTTTTGTTTTTTTTTCCATATGGCCCCACCATTACCTAGGTGAGCTAGCCTAGCTCAAAAAATCATTCTATCTTCAAGTGATTCCTCGTAGGAAATACCATTAGTCTCAGTTGTCTATCACTCGTCAACAATTTGTATGCACTCGTGATTTATCATCATCACCTGTTGTTTCTCGGCGATACGGTCTCTTTGATATAATCCTACCATTTTCGTCCCCTTCTATGCACTGGTTTGTTCGAAATTCGAATACCAGGAGGGGTGCTCTCATTGATTCAAACATTCAGGCCTCAACGACCCATCATAAGTTTTCAGATGAATATTAAAACCTGTATATATAATTGTGCTCACCAGCAAAAGTTGGATATACTCGTGATCAAACTACCAGTGCGATCGTTGGCCAGCGGTTGGCTGCTTGTCCTAGTAGCTATAGCAGTAAATACATAGAGCGGCCTACTAAAATTTGGCAAGACTTGAAGTGAACTCTTGAGCTTTCTTGACTTGCTATCCACACTACGACCTGCGAGCTACCTAGCTAGCTGTAGATGACAACACGATGCTGACTTCGAACTAGTTCGGTTTGTTCTCTCAGGGACACGGAAGTGGTACTGATGTCGATATCATAAATCTGATGATCTGCTCATCATGCCATGATGATATACATCGTTGTTGCCCGATAACTTTCGTTCGTTCTCAATGTATCATCGGTCTTCTCGCCTGGCTTTCCACATGGTAGGCCTGAGTCCAAAAGGACCAGAACAAACCAACAAAATAAACAAAAGGAAATGATCATCATCCACACGCAGTTGCATTGCCTAGATCTTGCTCCGGTCTTTTTATCTCTGAGACGCTGTACTCTTGCGCAATAGACAAAAAGGTAAAGTTAAGGACGCTCGATCACCGTTGTGGGGCAAGCTCAACACTCTTCAGCTACAGCTTTCCTCCTTCCTGTGGGCACCCGTGTGTCAGCTGATCGATGAACACATGCAACGTGATAGCAAAAGACGATTCGTAATCTAAGACCCCGTTTGAAATTAAACTGTTCCTGCAAAATTCCTCTCGGTCCTAAACAGACCCGACTCGCTTAGACAGCGAGTTTGCAGCAGATAATCGTCGTTCGAGGTGGACAATGCATGACAATGTACCACCAAGGCACAATAGCAGCGCAATTCCATTATATCGATCGCTACACCTGGAACTATCCAATCCAAGGGCTCTCCTCCACTCGAGATGGCCGGGCCATTTTGACATATATCGTATGTGCAGAATGAGCAGAACAACACAACCGACTTTTTAACGTCCCTAGGATGTACAAAGGTATATATATCGAGTTAGCATCAAAAGTAAAAAGTACCGAGAGTTTTAAAATAATTTAGCGAGAATTCTAAGTATGGTAAAAGCTCTTGAACAACGACATACGTGCCGTGCTACTGCTGTAGATGCCGCCGAGCCGTTTGGAAATTGGAACGTCAGGCGAATAACTGCAGCAACACATCGATCGCCTGGCCTTCGCCGGCCGGGCGCGCGGGACGTCGATGGACGCGCGTGAAAGGTTGGTGCCTTGGTGGACACGGCCGAGCAAGCGAAAAGCCAATCAAGCTACAAGCCTACAAACACAGGCAGCAATGCCTTGTGGGCCAGCTGAAGCTCGTGCTGGTTTGTACCTTTGCACGGTATGTGTGCGTAGATTGCCCTGTTGTTTTCCTTTACCACCTGTACCAGCTAGGGCTCAGTAGCTCGAAGCTTTATGCTGCAGCGACCGTACAAAAATGGCGCAGTAGTACATGCTCGTCGCTTGGCTTTGCTAATTAGCACATGAAAGAAGGATGCATGGATTGGATCGAGGAGCAATGGAGCATAGAGCATTCGGTTGCAAGATCATGCATTCTTGCTCTAGGTTATTGGTAGAGGTTATTGTGGAGTACACGGGAAATCCTCGTTTTTTTAGTTTGTGCGTAACTTTTTTATTTTTATAGATTTGAACTTTTTTTAAATATAGTTATAAAAATAGTTCCTTTCCACTGTAGAAACGCTGAAACACACCAGCAGCTGAGGTAAAGAGAGCATTTTACCTACTCGATCAGTAGCGACCGAGGACATGACGTTTTGCCAGAAGGCACCTTCACAGCTCTCGCTCCGTCACCTTCCTGTGTTTCAGGTGAATATTTGACTAGGCTACTACCAGGCTAGATATGCAGCATTATTCCCTTCATATTGCTTGAACTGGGTGTGCAAAATGCAACAAATCGCTTGGACTAAGATGGCGGAACGGTATCGAAAGTGAGGATGTCAGATCCTACTACTCCATTGTCATCTTATTAATAAGTAGCTGCTACACGTGGAATTTATGTATCTAAATAACCCAAGTCCAAAACTCCATTAGGTAAGCCAGTGATTATGTTGGTGATTTAGTGCACTTCATTTTACACATGATTCACCGCACATAGTCTTTATTTTTTTTAAAAAAAAATCACTATATCCAATCATACCTCAATAAACAACATAGATATATTACGCAAATGGACTTTACTGATATTAACTCCGGCGGATAAATACTCTTACCAAGAGTGGTACTAGGATATCCATGTCTTTCCGGACACTTGATTTATTTGGATCACGAGATTCCATCGTAGGAATTTCATAGAAAAAAGTATTAATTTCGGCCCCCAAACTCTCCTCAGAGTTCAAGTCTGCACTAGTGATCTGGGGACGATATAACCACCCATAAGATTTCTGCAAAGTTTTCGCATTCCATAAGAAGCTGAATTATCGCTAGGGGTGGGTATTTAGTTTTTTTTTTGTCTAATCAGTTCGTTTTTTTGTTTTAAAATAATTTGGTTTTCGAAAACTGACTACCGAATTTCTCGGATCAAAATGAAAAACCGAATTGAATTAACTAAAATATTTCAGTCGATTAATTCGATTAACCGAAATATGAATAAACACTAAGTAGATTATATTTAGTCCTTCTCATATGGTAACACATAGTAGAGATAAACACATATAATATTCACAGGTTGCTATAGTATAAGTATAAAAGAACATATGAACATACAAAATATATGCATAAATGTGTTAGAACATGAGAATTGCTCAGTGACTTTAGGAAGAACACGGTAAAAATGGTATTGTACATAGCATATTCGGTTATTTTGATTTTTGAAGAAAACCAAATTATATCAAAACAAAAATCAAATAAAAACCGAAATAATCGGTTAATTCAGCTTAATTCAATAAATCGGTTTCGTTTTAAAAATACCCGCTCCTAATTATCACAGAAAATCTTAGGAAATTCTCGCAATCGTGACCGGCGTTAGACTATCTCTAGCAGTATCCCTTTAGTCTCCAAATCCCTTCGCAGACAGATCCCAAGCACTCCAACGAATTCCCTTCACGGTTCTCTTCGGAAGGGATTTGGAGAGAGAATCTCTATAGAAAACCTTTCGAGGGATGCTACTGGAGATAATAGGAATGAAGAGAATGAATATAAAGAAGGAAATAAAGAGAAAGAAGAAAATAAGGGCCTGTTTGGCAGAGCTTCAGCTCCATTTTTTCAGCTCTGCTCCACAACTCCACTGTAGAGCAGCTCTACTGCAGAACTAGAGTTGGAGTTGTGGTGTTTGGCTATGAGATTAGCTCCAGATCCTAGAATGATGGTGAATAGTCAATATTACCCTCAAAGAACAGATTCGCCAGTCCAACATGTAGAATAGCGCCATCCATGCACAAAAACATCGTAAAATTTATTTGGTTGCATTGGAGTAAGGTTTCGATTTTATCGAGAACATTGTCGATCGATCCGGTTAATGTGCGATTACGGACAAGAAAAACAAAACCGGAATTGTCATGCAACCACGAACACACCACCAAGAAACAAAATCGAATTGTCATCGGATCAAAAACTCAATTGTCATGTAACCACGAACACACTTTAGCCGGACTCATAACAAGTTACGCTCAACAGGTCATTCACTAGCTAGACTCGTAACACACTTTAGCCGGACTCATAACAAGTTCATTCATAAGTCGGACTCATAACAAGTTCTCGCTCCATGACCATCTACACAATAGCCAACTATACACTTTCGAGAACACACTTGAATTAACACAAACAAGCAATACATCCGGATTAACAGGCTTGAACACACTTGAATTAACACAAACATGCCCAGGCTAAAATCCACAATGCTCACAAGAATTAACACAAACAAGCAATACATCCGGTGCATACGGTATTCACCGAAGCAACAACAAGTTCAAGGTGCTAGCGTGAATTAACAAAGATCTTGGTGCATACGGTATTCATCTCAACTGTCATCTCACATTCATCTCAATTTTCATCTAGTTCAACACAAACAAGAAACATTCATCTCAAGTTCATCTTTGATTAGCGGATTAGCAGATTCACCTTGGCACGCTGTGATGGTGTAGGGTCGAGGATGCACCTAGAGGGGGGGGGGTGAATAGGCGTTTTACAAAATTAATCGCTCACTAAAATCGATTGCTCTAATACACCCCTATGTCAAAACCTACACAATTATAATGCGGAAGCGATAAACTCGGTTTTGACAATTAAAGCCTAAATTAACTAGGCTCACTATGTGCACTATCTAAATTATGTCTCTACACAAGAATTGCTAAATTGATCAACTAAATAATACTAAGCAATTCTTAATACATTCAAGCAATTGATAATATGCAAAAGGTAAATACTTGAAAGTAAAGAGACAAGGGACAACCGATGTTTTTCCGTGGTGTTCGGAGACTTGCCGGTCTCCCCTAGTCCACGTTGAGGCTAGCCCACACTTGGACCGGCTCCCGCTCGAGCACCCGCCTCTTTTCCACTAGTCGTGGTTTTTCACGTTTGCGCGTAGGCTCAACCCGAACCTTCACAAACTTGTCGGGGCTTCTCATACCTCGAGAGCTCCCGCGCACGACGCCTACGCCGTCTAGGAGTCGGCAACCTCCAAGAGTAACAAGCTGACGGAGACCCAGAACATGGGTACACCCAGCGGCCCGGGAGGAGCGTGGGGGCCGCCACCGCGCCTGGGCCTCGAACGAGAGTCCCCCTTCGGAGGACTCACGGCCTCCGACCGACTCGCCCCCAAGGAACGGTCCGACCAGCACAATGGGCCGGGTGCCCCGAACGGCACTTGGGGCAGCCGGGAGGCCGACCGACCAACCCGCGCAAGGGCACTTGATCCCCAACCAAGCCAACCCCGGGAAGGGGCCCGACCAGACACTACAGGGCAATCGTCCCCGAGGGTACGGCGATATCGGCTCAGGCATACCCGACCAACGGGTCGGACAAGCCGTGAGCTTCGGGCAAAGCACCAACCGCCTTCACCTGTGGGCGGACATCATGCCAGGTCTGCCAGCCTCTACGACGGGTACCTGTCAAACCGACGCAACGACTCACCACGATCGAAGCCAAGGCAGGCGCCAGCACCTTCGAGGCAATTCCCGACGGTTGGCGCCTTGATCGGCATCGATGCGACACGCGCAGAGGCGGTCGCCATTTTCCGAGGGTGCGGATCGAGCCGTCTCACCGCGCCTCCATCGACCCGACGCGTGGCGTACACCTACCCTTCAGAGGTCAAGTTCAGCAACCTGACACCAAGGCAGAGGCCAGACTCCTAGGCTTGAGGAGTCCCATCCTTTTTTTTCCTTTTACACGCTACCTGTATCCCCCTTGTAGCCGGCCCCCGGACTATATAAGGGGAGGCCTGGCCTGGCGACGGGGGGACGACGACGACCAGAATAGGATAGAACATACGCACACAATCTCCTCATATCGCACCGAAACCGCTCAGGCGACTCCTGTACGCGAGACCCCCGAGCCCGGGCTCACCCCACGCTTGTAACTCGGCGGGCTCGCCGGAATCAATAAAACCCGACCACCGCACAGACTGGAGTAGGGACGTTCCGCCCGAACCAGTATAGATCTTGGGCCCCTCTTTTTCTTTCTTCGGGGTCTAACCATTCGGGGAGCGGGGACGCGCGGCCCCCTAAGACCTACAAATTCACTTGCCGGTATACCAAACGCCGACACAAGCCGCTCCTTCGCTCGAACTTCACCGAGCACAACGAATGCGCTCCCGGTGATCACCAAGTGCAACACATGCACAAGGACCTCACTCAAGTGCAACACATGCACAAGAGCCTCTCAAACCACTCACTAATTGCAACACATGCAATTAGCCTCACTCTTAAGCTCAAGAATCAAATGAGAGTGTGCAACACATGCAACACCTCTCCCAAATACTCAAACACAGCACCAACGCACTGCCCAAGCCCCCCACAAGAAAACTAGCCGTTTGGGGGCAAAACGGGCGAAAACACCAAAAATATGGTCCAACCGGTCCTCCCCGTCCCGGAGGGTCCTCACAGACCAATCTGTCGGAATTGGACCGATTGCAGATGCCGGTAACCGCCAACTCAGCCAGTCACACCAAGCGTGGCCGTCCGACCAAGATGGCGCCGGTTGCACCGCCCAACAAAACTCAAAGAAAACCGGCGTGCGCTCTGGAAAAGTCAAGCGGCCAACCCGGTCGCATCAAGATGCATGCCCGGTCCGACCGGACCGGGTCGGTCGCCTGCCGCACTTTCACCGCGATGCACGCCTCTTGGAAAAATCACACCGATTGCCTTGATCCGACCGGAGGTCCGGTCACACCGGCCTCCATCCGGTCGCACCGGCCACAAACACTCAGCTCCGGTTTGTCGCGATTTCTTTTCCTCCAAAAACCAAATGTCATTCTTTGAGCCAACTAGATGATCAACACATGATCATACACACATGCAAAACACATTTGCACCAATTTAGCTCATGCTCAAAGAATTCAACCGAATTACGAAAACGCATTTTGCAATCAAATCCAAATGACGAAAACACATTTCGCCAACAACTCAAGAACTATTTGCAAAACGTATTAAGCAAATCAAACTCGAGTTTATGAGATTAATCCCCCTAGCCATGTGAAGGTCAACACAAGACCCGGTCAACTTGCCAACACCCGTTGCAAGCCCCACTCACATGTTCTCGGGATTCCGGACTCATAAACCTCAGTTTATTCGCACAACGAACTTGCAAATAACGCAATAAACACATTTCATGCTTGAGCACTACTCTTTGCAACACATGCAAAAGTCTAGCTCCAAGTAACATCAAATCAAGATGCATGAACTCTTTAATTGCAACACATGCAATTCTCTAGTTCCATGCAACACCAAAACCAAACTTCAACTAAAAACAATTCACATGTATGAGCTCTTTACTCGCAACACATGCAAGCCTCTAGCTCCATACAAACACGCAAACACAAATCATGTTTGAGCTCTCTCCTTTTGCAACACATGCAAAACTTAGCTTCAAGCAACCACACGGTTTTAAGAAAGATTTGTTTCGAACCAAAACGTGAAGCTTCAACTAATGCAACACATGTAAAAGTGATCTTCACGTAAAAGCCAACGCATTAGCTTATCCTATTTGCAACACATGCAAATCAAAGCATAATGCGAAAACCAAGTGCATATACTATTTTATCTTTGCAACACATGCAAATCAGAGCATTAATGCAAAACAACCAAGCACAGACTTAACACATTTGCAACACATGCCAAATGGTTAACTCATATGCAAAAACCAAATCAAATAAGATTTGAGCTTGAGTGAACGCGGATTGAGATCACCAACACATGATGAAGCTCAAACTATGGAACGACTCCTCTTAATAGTACGGCGATAAAACCTTAGACTCAAAGACTACAAAAGTCCTTAGCCTATCTAGTTATACCTTCGCCGCCACGCAAGCAATCCCCTTTGGGGTCTTTATGATTATCACTTTGATACTCCCCCGGGATATCCACTCAACTCCACTTCGGGATCCACTCTTGACGTCCATCAACTCATAATGCCGTCCTTGTCCCGTTCTCATCATCCCATTCATCTTTGGACCTAACTCAAACATAACTCAAGAAACTTGTTAGTCCAAGATGCATGGTTGTCTCAATTATCTCTTGCACTCCATTAACACATAATGGATGCCTTTAGATCAATTGAGCACAACCTAAATCAATTGAAATGATTTAAGTGTGTCTTAAGTACAATAGTGCAACTCATGCTTTATTATACTTAAGAACTATTCATTTGTCCTTAATTAATCACAAAACACCATCAACACATGATGAAGTGTTCTTTAACGATTAACAAGATAAATGAACTCAATTTAAATTATCATTTAAATTGACTCTTCAAGTTAGAGTGTGAACTCCCCCTAGATATGTGCATCCATGTAATATATGGATTGGGAAACATGATGCACATTTTGTGGTTGTTTCAATGGGAATGTTCATACTTTAACTTGACTCCAAAGTATGCAACTAATACTATAATGAATATGCAAACATACCTTGAGTTTTCCATTTTTCAATGCGATGAGACTAAACAAAGATATTCTAAATAGACAAGTTAGTCTCGATATAAGATTTGTCATTAATAACAATATCGCATTAGGGGATAAACTTAATATGAGATTTGTCATTAACACAAGATTAGATTTGTCATTAACACCAAAACCATAATTAATGAAGGTTGAATTTATAGATGGGCGTGGAGGAGGGAGACGCGAGGAGGGACCTGTCACTGCTACTGGGAGGCGGAGGGGCTGCTTGTTGAGGCGGAGGATGAGGGCGCCTGGTGCCACGGCCGGGAGGAGGCGCAGGGCGAGGAGGCGGCATGGCGAGGAGGGGCGGAGGCGCCTGCTGCCATTGAGGAGAGGCGACAAGGGAGGGCGTCATGCCGGGGGAGGCGCAGGGCGAGGAGGCGAGAGGCGAGGAGGCGCGGAGGCGCTTGCCGTTGGGAGGGCGCCGGTGCTTCACTGGGAGGAGAGGCGAGGAGGTCAGGAGGGGAGGCAAGGGGAGGGAGGTCACGGGTTGGGAGGAGGCGCAGGGCTGGGGGAGGGCAACACCGGCCCTAGCGGAAGGGACAGGGTGGGGGGGATCGGAGGGTATTACCCTGTGGCAAGGTGGGTAATTTCCCTCAACTCCATGTCTACTCTGAAAAAACCCATCCGTGGAGCATCTTTTCCTTGCTCCAAAAACTCAGACTGAACTCTTGCTTGCTCTCTGAGTTGCTCGCTCCATTGTTTTGTGGAGTTAGGGTGTTTGGCAGCGCTCCATCCAGATCCAGAGTGAAGTTAGGAGCTGGAGCTATGCTAAGCAGACCCTAAAGAGAAATTGTCGGAAATAGTCATACTGTCTTACGCACAACAGGAGTTGGACTTAACTCGCTGTTTGCATCAAGCCCACGCGCTTCAACCCCCACACCGTTTGGCCATGCCCATGGCAGCCTCGCACGTCGCTCCCGGACGTCGCACCACATGCCGCGACTGCCGACCGGGCCCCACCGGACAGACCACCCCCACACCTTCTCTCCCCTTCTCACTCTTCTCATTTTTCCCAGATTAAATTCAAACTCTTAAATTCCCTCTCGCTCGCTCGCCGAGCAGAAAATCAAAATCAAAACAACAGCGAAATGGAGGAGTAATAATTCCCTCGCTGCCAAACAGCAAAGCACCCCCCCCCCCGGTGGCGTGATTTCTTTAATCCGCTTCCTCCTCACCAATCACCACTACTACCCCCCTCGTGAGCCCCCCTCTCCTCTGCGTCCCACCTCTCTCCTCTCGCCCTGCCCCGCTTCCTCCCTTGGTTTGGATCTCGTCCTGCCGGCCGCAGCCGGACGCGGCGGCGACCCGGTCCCCTCCTCTCCCCGCGGCACCCACCGCGCGCTGCGCTCCGCCTAGCTGTACTTACACCGCCTGCATTGCCGAGATCTGCTCCATTTGTCGACCTCTCTACTCGGAGGCGCCGGCACGCTATCTCTGCAGAGCTGGGAGTTTGAACTTGGAACTGACCCTTCTGCTTGCCTTTCCCCTGTCTCGCTGGATCGATCTGACTGAGGCTTCGCTGCTCCGTGCCGGTGGGCTGGGTTTCTGGGCTTGAGGGTGGCAGTGGTGGTTGGAGCCTAGTTCGTGGATGGGAGTTGAGGCTTGAGAGGCAGTGTCCCTGTCCCTGTGGAGGGGGAGGTAGGGAGGCGGGGAGAGGGAAGGAAAAGGGAGATGGCGGCCGGCGGCGTGGGGACAGCGCAGCAGCTCGGCGGCTCTGGAAGTGGCAGCAACGGCGGGGCCGCCGCCACGCCGCTGCACAGCTCGGCGGTGGCCTCCAGCGTGAATGGCGGTGGCGACGGGTATGACAGCGACGGCTACAGCTTCGCGCCGCCGTGAGTACTCTCTCCTCCGCCTTCTCGTGCTGTTTTGATTTTGGTGTAGCGAGGTGATTTCCTCGTGCTCCTTACGAGTTACGTCTGCTTTTGATTGGTTTGTTCGTCTGAGGTTTTGAATTTTCTAATGATAATTGATTAAGCTTTTAGTGGAAAGTAAGAGGAAAAGTAGGGTTGAGACGGAGATTTAGTTATTTATTTATTTTTGGGTTAATGTCGCTATAATTGGCTATGTTTGTTGCTCTCGTAATCCTGGCCTACCTCATTGCTTGTTAAATGATTTAGGTACCAATTTTGTGGTTATTTTGAACTGAACATAGTGTTACCATGCCGGGCGTCACATTGCGCATGCGCACTTTTCGTTTACGAGGTGACATAGAATGGGATGCATATTTACTCTTTCGTGCTACCGCTTTGCAGTACGCCGACAACTTTGTCCATGTCCATACCTCCGGAGCTTGCTGGAGCAATCCCGCTAATTGATAGATTCCAGGTACGTGTGTCATTGATTCTAGTATCCCCAGTGATGTGATATATCTCATGGCAATTCCAAAAGGAGGATTGAAATCTCATCGATGTTCTCATCAAGGTTGGTGACTGGAATGTGATGCGTCTTGTGGTTTACCAAATGTATACTTTAGAATCAACACATTATTCTGTTGGTATAGGGGATGGGTAGCATTTGGTTCTCTGTTTGGAAATGTAGGTGGGATCAAGATAAAGGATAGTTAGCATAACTTTCATTATTAAATGTTACATTCTCTTCTAAAAATGTCAAACAAAAAGAATGTTTTTCTGGCTGCCTCCTTACTTAGTCCTGCACTCTTCATGAAATGGACAAGAACAGTTATCCTTATTTTGTTTGGTTTCTCCTGCATGTCTGTTAAAGTTTGTCACTATGGTTCAATATTTTTAATCATTCTATAGATGCATCGGAATATTTCAGTAGGATCGGGGTTCATAATTTACGATTATTAAACATCAATTAGTAAGCATTAATATGGTTCCCATATTAACATTAATGCTGAAATATAACAGGTGGAGGGCTTTCTCAAAGCAATGCGAAAACAGATTCAATCAGCTGGAAAGCGTGTATTTTTTTCTAAAAAATCTGTGGGCCCACAAGTTCGTGAGAAGTTCACTTTGGAAGATATGTTGTGCTTCCAAAAGGTAATGTTATCAGACCCCATTCCATTCATGAGGTTACACTGTTGCATTCTGATTTATGAGCAAGTTGCCTTGCTGTTTTTAGTATCCTATGCACAAGTACAAGATTATCGTAAAAATGCCTATGATGTCATTTTGGTCCATAAATTTAGCGCTTCTTCCTCTCTTTTGCAGGATCCTATTCCAACTTCATTGCTGAAAATAAGTAGCGACCTTGTAAGCCGCTCAATTAAATTATTCCATGTCATACTAAAGTACATGGGCATTGATTCACCTGTAATAGTAAATTTGGACGAAAGGATTGAACTTGTTGCAAAGCTTTATAAGCATACTTTGAAGCGTTCTGAGCTTCGAGATGAGCTCTTTGCGCAGATTTCGAAACAAACACGTAACAATCCTGATAGGTAAGTAATGGGCTTCTCATGGATATCAAACACTTGTTGATTTCAGACGTATTTTAGGAATAATATCTTTTGTTATTTGTACTTACAGGAGTTGGTTGATAAGAGCTTGGGAGCTTATGTATTTATGTGCATCTTCCATGCCACCAAGCAAAGATATCGGGGCATACTTGTCTGAGTATGTTCACTATATTGTTCATGGAGCCACAACTGATTCTGATGTTCGAGTTCTAGCATTGAACACACTAAATGCACTAAAACGTTCAGTTAAGGCAGGCCCACGGGTTACAATTCCTGCACGAGAGGAGATAGAAGCTCTTTTAACCAGCCGGAAGCTTACAACAATTGTATTTTTCTTGGATGAAACTTTTGAAGAGATCACCTACGACATGGCAACAACTGTTGCCGATGCTGTTGAGGTATTTGCATATCTCCCAAGGAAATGGGTTTGGAACTGATAGATACCAAATGGTCCTTTAGAAGAATAGACCTAGTCAAATCTAGAAGATTACTTGGTTGTATGCAGCTTTGGTTGTGATTAAGTTATTGCTGCAAGTGATGGGCCTGGATAGGCATAAGTTACAAATTTACCTCTTTTATGTGAACGGGTTCAGTTAATTGATTTTTAGTTTTATATGTCATGACTATTTTCTGTCACAGTTTGTATCCAAAAAGGCGCTATAGATAAGGAGGCAATGAGTACATATTGTCCATCCATATATTAAATGAATATTGGGCCAGAATTATACTTAAAATGGGATCGCTGCCACAGCATCTCTTGCTTGATTAAGAGTGTATGACGGGTGTTATTAATACGGTTTTTGACCATTTTTGTTACCACTCACCACTCAGGGTAGTCAGTAACCACAACTCTCAGGCAGTCAGTAACCACAACTCTCAGGCATCTTCTTCAATTCCCATATTTCCAAACAGATGATTGCACAGCTACTCAACCTTGCAAAGATGTTGTAGCTAGTAACTTTGTGCTTGATGTCATGCATACGACCTATTGTTGTTACTTTCTTATTTCCCTAGTACTATGAACTCTAATGTGGACGGCCTTTGTTATTGTTGACTGAAACAATAGTTTTAGATTCTTTTCTGTTTGACCAAACAGTGACAAATTCAACCACACAACCACTGTACCACGTATCTGTATAATTTTGTAATATTACTCTGTGTTCTATTATTGTACTTTTTTTATAAAATTTTGGCACGAACTTGTTCAGGTTTATTTGCTTGAAGTTAAGAGCATTTGAAGTTGTAAGTTCTAAGGGAACAAAATATGCTATGATGACAGGAACTTGCTGGCATTATCAAACTTTCAGTATATTCTAGTTTCAGCCTTTTTGAATGTCGAAAGGTTGTTAATGGATCAAAGTCTTCAGAAGTTGGCAACGGTATTTCTTTTCACTACCAAGTCGTATGCCCTTTTCTCCTGTTTTACAACCTAATGCATATGGTTTTGATAATGTGGGGTTGAAGGAAACATAGGATCTAATGAAAGTTTCTCAACTAGCACATGCATTTCTTTCTTTCTTTTGCACGCAGAGGAATACATTGGATTAGATGATAACAAATACATTGGTGACTTGCTATCTGAATTCAAGTCAGCTAAGGATCGCAACAAAGGAGAAGTTTTGCACTGCAAACTTGTATTTAAAAAACGCCTCTTTCGTGAGTCTGATGAGGCTGTGACTGACCCGATGTTCGTTCAGCTATCGTATGTCCAGGTACTATTCTGAGTAATTTGAAATGCTGCCGATTCTTAGACCATACAAGTAATCTTGTTTCCAAGGTAGTGCTAACTAATCATTGTTCTGCAGTTACAACATGATTATATTTTAGGAAACTATCCAGTAGGCAGGGATGATGCTGCACAGCTCTCTGCTCTGCAAATATTGGCTGAGATTGGATTCGTTGACAATCCCGAGTCCTGTGTGTTAGTAATTCTTAAGGCTCTATCTGATCTCTCATTTCACCTTTCTATATAGTCTTTGCTATTGTAATAATAATTCACCTCCCACCTTTTCTGTTTTCCTGAGATGCCATTTTTTCTTGTTCTTGCTAGTGAATGGATATCTCTTCTAGAGAGGTTTCTACCTAGACAAGTTGCAATTACTAGAGCAAAGCGAGATTGGGAGCTTGACATCATCTCACGCTATCAGTTAATGGTATTTATCTAGCTATGCAACTTTATGCTATTACATAGGAACTCAATCTAATCTTTTGTTGTGTACTTAATCTGCAACATACATCTCTTGTTCAACTTCATGGCCTGCGTTAATCATAACAGTGAATGACTAATTCTAGATGAAAGATGCATCACACATCATACAAACATGTAAAAAAGTGAAGTTGTTTGAAATTTTAATTAATTTGAGATTCTCTGGACTCTGGAGGAATTAAATTTGATGCAAGTGCTGATGAAATGCTAAAATTTATAATTTAATTTTACATCTGTAAGCAAACGCGATACCTCTCGATTACTTAAGTACTTTATTGTTGCATCCAGGAACACTTGTCAAAAGATGATGCGAGGCAACAATTTCTCAGAATCTTAAGGACTCTTCCATATGGCAACTCAGTTTTCTTCAGCGTTCGGAAGATTGATGATCCAATAGGACTTTTACCTGGAAGAATCATTTTGGGAATCAACAAACGAGGGGTCTGATGCCTAATCATATGACAAAAATAGTATATTATTTTTGCTAACTAAAGCTGATCTTGTATTTCTGCTTTAATGCAGGTTCACTTTTTCCGTCCAGTTCCTAAGGAGTACCTACATTCTGCAGAGCTGAGAGACATAATGCAGTTTGGGAGCAGCAATACTGCTGTTTTCTTTAAGATGCGAGTTGCGGTGTTCTTCATATCTTTCAGTTTGAAACTAAGCAGGTTATTTTAATGCGTCCACGTGAAATAGTACATACATCCTTTATGCTATCTTGTTATGTCATATAAAGCTGTCAAAATGACCATCTGGTTTATTTTTTTTAGGGTGAGGAAATATGTGTAGCTCTTCAAACGCATATAAATGATGTGATGCTGCGCAGGTATTCAAAAGCACGCTCTGCTACTAGTAGCACAGCTTCTCAAAATGATGTTTGTCAAACATATAAGCCACCAAGCATTGAAATATATGAGAAACGTGTCCAAGAACTGTCAAAAGCAGTTGAGGAATCTCAGAAGAAAGCAGATCAGGTGAGTTGTCTTGGCCATAAAAACAATAGCGGTAATGCATGGTGCTTAGAGTTCAGAATTTTGTGAGAAATGTCTCATTACTGCCTCTGAGTAAATGTTATTATAATCTACTAGAATTTTCTATATTGGGGTAACTTAAAATTTCTAAACCATTTCATCACAATTGGATAACAATTAACAAAAGAAGATGATGATTATATAGATCGCTTTGTGTTTTTTTGCTCTGCATTGCATAAAAAAACAGCTGAAAGACAGTAGTGTTGCATACTGAAGGATGTGCGAAACTACGGATGCATGTTGTATCTCCAGTTCTTCACTGTCTTGTAATAGATAATAAACTAGACTGGTAGGTCAATAGGCTAGTTATCAGAAACACAGTTCGTCCGAGTCGCGGTGCAAGATTTGCGTTCACTATTTGCCACTTTTTCTTCTAATTTCCACTATGAGCATGAACCTCGATAGGTCTACAAGACCATGTTTTGCTCTTGTAGCTGATAAATATTTTGTAAAAATTATGGCTAACTATCATAAATATCTTTTATGCACAAGTTTGTAGTGTGCCTCAAGTGTATCTGCAATTTTCAGTTTTCAATGGTTTACACTTCTTTCATTAAGACTGATAATTGCAGTAATTATGAGGTGATGTTTTAAGATCTAACTTCTGTCTTACAACATATTGCAGAAAATGGCATTGGATCTTTTATACAATTGTCCATTTAAGTACAAGTGTATTTTATTTACTTGCATCTCTGAGAGTTAATGGTCCTTTTCTATTTTTAGTTGCGGGAGGAGTTGCAAAGGAAGACAATACAAGAAAGAGAGATGCAAGAAGAATTAGAAGGGCTAAGCGATACCTTGCAATCTGAACGTCAAAACATTAAAGAAGTAACAAATGAGCTGGATACGCTAAGATCCCTATGTGATGAAAAGGACTCTTCTCTGCAGGTATGGTGATAGACTGTTGGCTTAGTTAAATTATTTGGATCATCTAACTTGCAATTTTATTAGGCTGCACTGCTGGAGAAAAGTAGACTGGAGACCAGATTGACAAGTGGTAGGAGCCAAGAGAGCACAAATAAAATAGAAGTATCTGGAAATCATTGCGAGAGAGATACTTTGACAACTGTAGGCAGCATCAACAGTGGCATTGAGGTATTTTA
This sequence comes from Guadua angustifolia, assembly GCA_036346375.1. Taxonomy (NCBI): domain Eukaryota; kingdom Viridiplantae; phylum Streptophyta; class Magnoliopsida; order Poales; family Poaceae; genus Guadua; species Guadua angustifolia. Next base: position 48,858,363 of record CM070506.1, on the reverse strand, counting down.
AAACAATTACATACCTTTAACTTTGCGTTTTGCATGATGTGGTTTATATTACATTTAATTATTTTGTGTTTGAAAAGATGTTGACCAAGCTTAAGGAGGAGCTGAAGTCATGTCAAAAAGAGCTTGATGCATCAAAAGAAATCTCAAAGAAGTTACTGATGGAAAGGAATCTGCTGGACCAGAAGGTTCAAAGGCTTGAAAGAGCAAAAATTGAAGAGGTTTTTTGTTTAATCATCTGACATTTCCTTTTTCCTGTTCTGATTTCACAGTGAATAGTTTATTCATTTCATGTTTCTCAAAATATGATTACTTTAATATTCAGAAAAGTACGTTGGAAAGAGCTTATGAGGATGAATGCCGTAAGCTAAAAGCTCATATTTCTGACTTGGAGCAAAATTTGGAAAGTACAGCACGCTCCTTTAGTGTTGCTGAATCAACTCTTGCCTTGAGAAACACTGAGGTGGATACGTTGCAAAATAGTCTTAAAGAACTTGATGAATTAAGAGAGTTCAAAGCGGTATGTATAAGATATAGAATAGCTACATTCGGTCTTGTTTTAAGGTTCTTTAGAATATTATATAATTTCATTTTTGCACGATTTCAGGATCTTGACAGAAAGAACCAACAAACTGCTGAGATTCTTAAAAGGCAAGGAGCACAGTTGGTTGAGCTTGAAAATCTTTATAAGCAAGAACAGGTTTTGCGAAAGCGTTACTATAACACAATTGAAGGTATGCTAGAAATAAAATATTTGCAGTATTTTATTTCTTGTTGTACTTTGTGATTACCTGCTTATAAATTGAGTTACGATTCTTTACAGATATGAAAGGAAAAATAAGAGTTTTTTGTCGCTTGCGTCCTCTGAACGATAAGGAGTTTGCTGAAAAGGATAAGAATATAGTTTGCAGTCCTGATGAATTTACAATCGCACATCCATGGAAAGATGACAAATCAAAGCAACATATATATGATCGTGTTTTTGATGCAAACACTACTCAAGAAGAAATATTCGAGGATACTAAGGTAACATTTCTCTAAATTTGGGTTTTACATTAATATTTTTAAAATTTAAATTGTGTTACTACGATTATTCACCTTTGGGTTTCATATGTTTTTTATTGAACTATGTGATGCAGTATCTCGTACAATCAGCTGTTGATGGATACAATGTTTGTATATTTGCTTATGGTCAAACTGGTTCTGGGAAGACTTTTACTATTTATGGTTCAGAAAACAATCCTGGTCTTACTCCAAGGGCTACATCTGAGCTTTTTAGGGTGATAAAGCGTGATGGTAACAAATATTCATTTTCCTTGAAGGTAAGAAATATTTTTCACATGTGCATTTTAAATGCTTTCATATGGCTCGAAAGACATCTATTCTTTTTGGGTTAGTCTTTAAATATTAATTTGTAATGTCAACTAAGTAATTTGTACTGTTATTTCAATCCTGTGTTGATTTTCACATGGTACAGGAAGCATGTCAGATTTTAATTGACATTGTTTTATTTGGTTTAACACATACTTTGATCTCAAATACGCCTTTCTATTATCCTTTGTTGACTATATTTCATCCGATGTGCAGGCATATATGGCGAACTTTATCAGGATAATCTTGTGGACCTGTTGTTGCCCAAAAACGCAGCGCGACAAAAATTAGAAATAAAAAAGGATTCTAAGGTACAAGAGCTCCTTTCTTATACACGTTTACTTCATTTTTTAATACTGTTCACTAGAGTTAATGGTTATATTATAATCCTTCTTTATTTGCATGTATCCTATTTTCCTGTAGTCTTTCAATAAGTCAAATTACATGTTTTTCCCATCTGACCTACCTGTCGTGCTTTTGAGCCACATCTTCTGTAGGTATATAACCATGTTTGCTCTCCTGGTTTACTTTTGTAATTGCAAGTATGAGCACACAAGTTGTCCTTTCTAGATAATAAACAACTCTTCTGTAACATTTTTTTGTAATGAAGACTGTTTCTGTACCTCTTCATAATAAAGCTGCTAAATTTGAAATAACGATAGTTGGAGAGTAATAGTGGTTACTGATTAGGGACAAACCATCATCTCAACTTGTGCAATTTTTCCCTTGGGAAAGTGTAGAGTGTAGAACACTTCTCTTTGTTAACATTTGCAAGTTTTTATTCATTTGCTTATGAACATTGGCTGTTTTATATGTCTATGTAGCTAGTTAACTTGTACTTTTCCTTTTAGGGTGTTGTCACTGTTGAAAATGTGACAGTTGTAAACATTTCAAGTTTTGAAGAACTGAGGGGTATAATTTCAAGAGGTTCTGAGAGAAGACACACTGCTGGAACAAATATGAATGATGAGAGCTCAAGGTCTCATTTAATTCTATCGATCATTATCGAAAGTACCAATCTCCAAACCCAGTCTTATTCAAGAGGAAAGGTACGACAGGATGAAGTTGGAAAGTTGAGTCTAGTGACTGCTTTGCTTTATTTGATCTATAATTTTAGAAAGGATCAAATGTTCTGATTGTCTACCTTTAATTGTGAAATTATCACTTAATGTACATTGTTAAACTTAGCTATATCTTTGCTTGATGCAGATTTGGCAATCAATCTTCAGAAATCAAACTAAAAAACTACTCATATAGTCATATTTTAACTACTGTATAAGATCATACCACCAACCACCATGTGTACCTCCTCAAGTTGCTTGGCTCGAAGTTCTCACATGTATGACATTTGTTTGCCCAGAAGAATAAACTTCTGATTGCGTCTGGTTATGTTTGTTTCACATCCTTTTGTTTTGACTATGTAGTATCTATTTGCAGATTGCTTGTTTGAATGTGTATAGTTGAAAGAAGTTTTTTTTTTTTCTAAAAGGTGGTCTCTTGTAGCACTTGCCTACTTGGTCTAGCGCATCAAACTATGTATTCATGAGGTTTATTTTTCTTGTTTTGTTTGTTCGATATGATTTAATAAAATAAAAAACCAGCACGGAATATCTTGTGTGTTAATACAAAAGGCTATGAGATGATAAAATACTGACATTTTTCTCTTTAAGAGCATTTGACAGTGTTCTTCTGTGTGAACAGCTAAGTTTCGTAGACCTTGCTGGTTCTGAGAGGGTGAAAAAGTCTGGTTCAGCAGGAAAACAATTGAAGGAAGCACAAAGCATCAATAAATCTCTTTCTGCATTGGCTGATGTTATCGGTGCTTTATCTTCTGATGGACAACACATACCTTATCGAAACCATAAGTTGACAATGCTTATGAGTGATTCTCTTGGAGGCAATGCAAAGACTTTAATGTTTGTTAATGTTTCACCAGCAGAGTCAAACTTGGAGGAGACTTACAATTCACTCATGTATGAATTTCCATTGCTCATTTTCTTTTTTGCCCTACTTTTGCCATTGCCATAGCTATCGCCGTCCCTGTTGTGGTGATGTTTTTGGTTTCAAATATGAAAATTTTAATTATGAGTTTTCTTGCATTATATGCATACCTTCTATGATAATTTAAGTCTCTTGTATCGAGTGGATAGGATAACTCGGATAATGTTTCGTTTCCATGGAATTGGGACCTTGAGTTTTTCAAGTTTGTCCCAGCTTAGGTCTTTCCTGTTTTGCTCTCGTACTACCGATATGCAGCTGCTCACTGACATTGTTTGTTGCCCTGTAGGTATGCTTCACGAGTGCGTTGTATTGTTAATGATACGAGCAAGCATGTTGCCCCAAAAGAAATCATGAGGTTGAAGAAGTTGATTGCTCATTGGAAAGAGCAAGCAGGTAAGCGGAGCGAGGATGACGAGCTAGAGGAAATACAGGAAGAGAGGATCGGAAAAGAGAAAGCTGACAATCGCTTGACCAGTTGAGAATTTGATACCATCACCTGATCTCTTGCGGTGAATGCACCTTGTTGCATTCTTGCGCACTATCTGCAGAGGTGATTGATGCCGACGAGCATTTGCGACGCCGAAGAGTTCTCCAATCGCCGTCTAACGGAATGTCCCAATTCCAATATCATCTGACAATGTTGTACACCAATTGTATAGTTACAGATTATATTACGGCAGCGATGCCTGTTTGTACAAAGGAGACTGCAGTACACATTCATAGAGAACGAGGGAAGAGTTCTTAGGACCTCTTTTTTTTTTTTTTCTGCACTGGCGCGCCGTCACGGCAGCTGGTGACATCTTAGCAGTGTAACCGATATTTGTAGCATGATATGAGCGTTCTCGCACTAACTATTGCATGTCTTATTGCACTAACCCAGCGGCCTTGGATGGTGATTTCCAGTCAGGTAGCATCGATGACGAACTGGCTACGAAATGTTGCTACTTGCTAGCACTAGGCACCACCCATTGAGAGTTGGTTCACAGTCCTTGCCCTTCACTCGTTGACGCCTTGATACACCTCTCTGGGCCTTATGCTCGAACTAGGTGCTGAGCACATAGAAGAAGTCTTCCATTCGGTGATCTCCGGCTGGATGAGATAACACCTGCACCTTGGAAGATGTACCAGAGCCCAAGAGCCTCCCATCTCGGGTTGTTAGTAAACAATCAGTAGCTGCTTATACACACCAAGATGAAATGATAAAGATATGAAGCCACGCAGCAACAACCAAGATGGGACTCAACGAATGTGGGGAGAAGACAAGACAACGAATGTGATATACTGTCCCCACAAAATTGACCTGGAATTTGATAAGAAATAAAGAGTACTCGCTATACAAGTATGGAATAAATAAAGTGTAGCGCCACGCACGGAGCAACCTTACATTACAGCTACAGCAGATTGTGACTCGACGCATTTCACAAGATGAGATTCTTCCTAGCACGAAAACTCGCTCACAGTCGAATACTATTGGGTTGGTACTTGGTCACAACTTAAGTCACGCAACGCACGAATTCTTTACTCTTTAAAAAAAAATTCTTGACTCATTTTTTTAGTCTGAATAAATTTATAAAACGACTCTTTCTCCGACCCTAAAAGCAACGGCGGGTGTTCCACAGTAGGTGGTCGGGTCCGCGCCAGCTCGAACTACCACGGTAGGAGCTTGGTGCCGAGCTAGGGCAGTGCGGCAGAATGGATTACTACAGTATCTAAGCTTTGCAGGTACGTGTCTACCGGTATTTCTACGGTTGATAAATAAAAGCTAGATTTATAGTTTCATTTAAAAGAGGAGCAAAAGCGGGGAAAAAATGTGCCAGGAAGCCGGACGGGCAAAGACTCTCGGGATCAACTTATAGGCTAAAATAAAGTAAATTAAGTTTATATTTTTAGTCTAAAATGTAAACAAAATGATCTACCTAAACACCATTAATGTACTTTCATAGCTCCAAATTTATAAATTTACGGAGTTAGAAATATCCTACTCCACCAACTCCACAAATTTTGATGAAGTTGGGCTGTCACAGCGAATCCATAGCACAAAAGGCGAAGCGTAAGCAGGGGAGAATGCATCGAAGCGTCCTTTTGTAATGGACCAACCACCACCTCAACTTACCCAAGTTGACGACTCGCCCAATGGATATGTTTACTAGTAGCGGTATAAATCCTTCCTCCTCTTCGCCCTCAGCTTATTGTCTCTTCTCCGGCCCATTTGTCTTTTTGGACTGTAGCTAGGGAGGGAAGAAGAGGTCCGGAATTGAAAGGGTAGTTCAAACCATGGCCGCTGCTCGGTGCTCTTTCCTTGCTCTCTCCGTGCTACTGATCTGTGGCCCCGCTGCGTCCGCCGCAGATGGAGAGCTGACCCACCTCCACTTCTACTTCCACGAGGTCGACGCCGGCACGCCCAACGCCACCGTCGTCAACGTCGCCAGCCTGCATAGGTGCGTTACATCCATTAATTAACAAACACCTACCTGTGTGTATGATGTATCTGCCACTGAGTAGCAGTAAGATCGACTGAAATGGATCATCACGAACGTATGCTAATCTGCATGCATGGCGTGTACGTGCGTGCAGGAACTCGTCGACGTTCGGCGACGTGAACGTCTTCGACAACGCGCTGCGGGAGGGGCCGGACCCGGCGTCGCGGCTGATCGGCAGGGCGCAGGGCCTCGCGGTGCACGCGTCGCTGGACGAGTCAGGCGGGCTCGTCACGGCCATCAACTTCGTCTTCTCCGACTACGGCGAGTACAGTGGCAGCACGCTCGCGACGCTCGGCCACCTCACCGTGTCGGGCCCGTCGGAGCGGACCATCGTCGGCGGCACGGGCAAGCTCCGGTTCGCTCGCGGGTACATGGCCAGCAAGCTCCTCAGCTCCACGGACAGCTCCATCGTCGTCGTCTTCGACATGTACTTCACCCTGGCCCACTGATATACGATCCATGAACTAAGACTTCTCATCGACGATTCGTGTACTTCTTTTCTTTTCTTTTTATTCAGTAAGAAAATTCGCGCACTTCTGCTCGGTGGAATCGAAATTGCACTCAACCGTGATTTAAGATTGAATGTATGATTACAGAATTCGAGTTTATGGATTGCGTTGTTGCATAAATTGGCATGGGATGCCCAAGTGCACGCTGTACATGGAGGTCAAGTAATAATTCAGTAGTACACACCAACCAGTAGACTATATATGTATGTGTAAGGCCAAAAGATTACGTAAAATATACTAAAACTCGAGTTAACCCTGATCATGAATGTTACGAAACATGGAATATAATAAACGTATCGGTTTCATAATTCATATAGAGTTGTTCGAGAATTGCTGTCATTTTTTTTCTTGAGCGAAATCTAGAGTCTGACTTATTAGTCTACATCACCCACTTCTATCATGTAAATCATGTAAGGCTGGTTAGTCACGTGAGTGCGGCAGGTGGGCCATACGCATGCATGTTTTGGATTGTATGCATATATTGAACCATATGTTATTGGGCCAGATTGATATGCATACATGTATTTATTTTAGGGTTTTGAGTTGTATAAAAAGACTTGAAACCTGATCAATGAAAAGAGCTTTTTCTAGCGGCTGTGACGTTCAGCCATTTTTCATGCGCCAGGAACTTTTGGTTTTCCTGCGACTGAAGACGTCCTGCCGGCGGCGCACGCATGTGTGACGGCCGTGCATGTTTGAAGGCTGGCGACTAGTAGCTGCGTCAAAAACAATCAGGAGGCTGGCCGTGCATGCATGTAACGAAAAAGGAGCCTGCGACTAGTTATTTGCATGCATGCTTGTGACAATTAGAAGATTGATGCATGCATGCAACTGGCGTCTTGGTGTTTGACGTTATTTGCTCAGCCGTTCTTTTGTTTCTGTGACTTGCGCGCATGCATGCATGAGGTTGCGGCCATTGCGTTTTTCATAGGCGACTAGAAGATTTGTACCTGGAAGTCTTCACGCCAAAAACTCCCGGTGACTAGAAGCAGGACGTGAAGATTACTACCGACGGTTGTTTTGTGTATACGACGCTTGTGTTGGCGGCCGGAGAATTCTTATGTGCATGCATACGAGGAGTCTGGCGACTAGAAGGTACTGCAGTCGTTTTGTGAAGGTAATATTTTAAGATCCGTAGATTCGATTGAGCTGATTTTTATTGGGTTAGCTTCCAAATTGAATCTAATTTCTACTGTTAAAATTCACATCAATCCAACGATTGGATCTTCGGTAATTACTGTTTTAGTGGACATGCATCATTCTGTTTTTGTCGAATCCGAATCAGTTAATTGGGGTGTTTCAAAAATAATCAAAAATTCGATTTTAACTTCCGCGCAATCATTCATCCCTCTCTGATTGCTAGTTTAATATATATCGATCCTACAAGTGGTATCAGAGCCTAGTTTTTCTAATTAATCTCAACAGGTGATTAGAAACCGTAGCGATGGATTGGTATTCGACAAAACCTTGTGTTTTCGATGGTGTTGATTTTTAGTTTTGGAAAGCGAAGATGGAGACGTACATCCAAACTCAGGGCTTTGCAATTTGGGAGAAGGTGTACAAGCCATATCAAGTACTCGAGAATGACGAAGTCAACGAAGCCAATCGAGCACATGTGGAAGCAAATAGCAAAGCACGAAATTTGATCATCCAAGGATTGAGAAGAAGCGACTTCGACCGTGTGATCCATCTCAAGTCTGCATATGAGGTATGGGAATCTCTTTGTGATTACCATGAGGCTGAGCACATGAAAGATGTCTTCCATCGGTGATCTTCTCCGGCTGGATGAGATAACACCTGCACCTTCCATCGGTGATCTTCTCCGGCTGGATGAGATAACACCTGCACCTTGGAAGATGTACCAGAGCCCAAGATCCTCCCATCTCGGGTTGTTAGTAAACAATCAGTAGCTGCTTATACACACCAAGATGAGATGATAAGATATGAAGCCACGCAGCAACAACCAAAGATGGGACTCAACGAATGTGGGGAGAGGACAAGACAACGAATGTGATATACTGTCCCAACAAAATTGACCTGGAATTTGATAAGAAATAAAGAGTACTCGTTATACAAGTATGGAATAAATAAAGTGTAGCGCCACGCACGCAGCAACCTTACATTACAGCTACAGCAGATTGCGACTCGACGCATTTCACAAGAAGAAAAGATTCTTCCTAGCACGAAAGCTCGCTCACAGTCGACTACTATTGGGTTGGTACTTGGTCATAACTTAAGAGTCACACAACGCACCGAATTCTTAACTCTTTAATAAAATTTCTTGATTCATTTTTTTAGTATGAATAAATTTACGAAAACGACTCTCTCTCTGACCCTAAAAGCAACGGCGGGTGTTCCACAGCAGATGATCAAGTCCGCGCTAGCTCGAACTACCATGGTAGAAGCTTGGTGCCGAGCTAGGGCAGTACGGCATCACGGGGTACTACAGTATCTAAGCTTTGTAGCCTTGTAGGTATGTGTCTACCAGTATTTTTACGGTTGATAAACGAAAGCTAGATTTACAGGTTCATTTAAAAGAGAGCAAAAAGCGGGAAAAAAATGTGCCAGGAAGCCGGACAGGGCAAAAGACTCCCAACTCAAAGTCGCGACAGCGATTCCGTAGCACAAAAGGCGGAGCGTAAGCAAGGGAGAATGCATCGAAGCGGCCTTTTGTAATGGACCAACCACCACCTCAACTTACCGAAGTTGACGACTCGCCCAACGAGTATGTTTCCTAGTAGCTCTTCGCCCTCAGCTTATTATCTCTTCTCCGGCCCATTTGTCTTTTTGGACTGTAGCTAGGGAGGGAAGAAGCGGTCTGGAATTGAAAGGGTAGTTCAAACCATGGCCGCTGCTCGGTGCTCTCTCCTTGCTCTCTCCGTGCTACTGATCTGTGGGCTCGCTGCGTCCGCCGCAGCTGAAGAGCTGACCCACCTCCACTTCTACTTCCACGAGGTCGACGCCGGCACGCCCAACGCCACCGTCGTCAACGTCGCCAGCCTGCACAGGTGCCTTACATCCATTAATTAACAAACACCTACCTGTGTGTATGATGTATATATCCGCCACTGAGTAGCAGTAAGATCGACTGAAATGGATCATCACGAACGTATACTAATCTGCATGCATGGCGTGTACGTGCGTGCAGGAACTCGTCGACGTTCGGCGACGTGAACGTCTTCGACAACGCGCTGCGGGTGGGGCCGGACCCGGCGTCGCGGCTGATCGGCAGGGCGCAGGGCCTCGCGGTGCACGCGTCGCTGGACGAGTCAGGCGGGCTCACGGCCATCAACTTCGTCTTCTCCGACTACGGCGAGTACAGTGGCAGCACGCTCGTGACGCTCGGCCACTTCACCGTGTCGGGCCCGTCGGAGCGGACCATCGTCGGCGGCACGGGCAAGTTCCGGTTCGCCCGCGGGTACATGGTCAGCAAGCTCCTCAGCTCCACGGACACCTCCATCGTCGTCGTCTTCGACATGTACTTCACCCTGGCCCACTGATATGATCCATTAATTAAGACTTCTCATCGACGATTCGTGTACTTCTTTTCTTTTTATTGAGTAAGAATATTCGCGCACTTCTGCTCGGTGGAATCGAAATTGCACTCAACCGTGATTTAAGATTGAATGTATGATTACAGAATTCGACTTTATGGATTGCGTTGTTGCATAAATTGGCATGGGATGCTCAAGTGCACGCTATACATGGAGGTCAAGTAATAATTCAGTAGTACCAGTCAGTAGACTATATATGTATGTGTAAGGCCAAAAGATTACGTGAGATATACTAAAACTCGAGTTAACCCTGATCATGAATGTGTACGAAACATGGAATATAATAAACGTATCGGTTTCATAATTCATATAGGGTTGTTCGAGAATTGCTGTCATTTTTTTTTCTTGAGCGAAGTCTAGAGTCCGACTTATTAGTCTACATCACCCACTCCTATCATGTTTCAAGACATGGCATATATCATTAGGATGGATTATCCTCTCTGCCTCTCTGGTGCCGCCCACGGTTCGCCCTACTCTACTTATGGGGCATTGATCGGTCGATGATCTTGGCCCAACATCTATGCACATCTCAAAATAATGTCCCCCCGGCACATTAAGGCAGGGGCGGATCCAGGATAAAATATGAGTGGGGGCACCCTATATGAGAATCCGTACTTAGATAGTCAAAAATATTTATGCTTTTCAAATATGACTATATATATACTCACATAGAAGCAAAATTAGTTGATTTCCAAGCGTTTTTGGTCCTGGATGAATCAGAAATAGGTGACTGGGGGCCTAAACATTTGATTCAGTGGGGGCCTACTTTTAAATAGCATTAGACATGTAAGTACCGTAAAAAATTGACCGGGGGCCAAGGCCCCTTCATTCAAATGCGTCATACCTGCATTAGGGTACCATTTGGAATTTGAGTTTTTTTTAATCTATTATATTATTAAACAAATAAAAAAGAAACCAACACGTTAAGCTTTCAAATGCTAGAAATTCCCATATTAATTAGAGAAAAAAAAGAAAAGATATAGTTGCCCATCTGACAGACCCAAGTTATAACGCTTCAGGTTAGAAGAAAGTGTTCATGTCAAGTGCAATAAAAAATAAATGAAATTTATAATAAAAATAAATTAAATTAGTAATTTGATTTTGATACAAACTTCAAACTAAAACTAAAGTTTAGAAACAAAATTAAGTAAAAATTAGTAGTTATATTTGTGTGTGAATTCCAACCTAAAATCAAAATTCGGAATAAAAATTAGAAATTTGATTTATGTATGAACCCTAAAGTAAAATCACTAAGTAGATTAAATTTGGAATGAAAAATACTAGTTCTATTTGTTTATGGTTCCAATCTAAAATTATATATGAAGCAATAATTAGATTGTTAACGATATCCATGAATATATAGGACATGTGTCACCTTGGCGGTAATGTTGTTCGTTGGAAGGAAACATAAGATGATTTATTTATAACTAATTTTGTATGGTGTGGATAGGCATAGGTGTCTTTGTTCGGTAAATCCCATTGCAGGTTAAGAAAATCCGATGAAGAACATGCCGAAGAAAAAACATATCAGTACAACTTAATCAATAAAAAAAAGCAGAAAAACACTCCACTTACACCATACCACAGACGCACATTCGTTCATGTCCTACTAAAACACGCTAGATCTTAAACAGGGTCTCTGGATAAATCTAAAATTACAGTACCTAGTAGAGGACGGCACGCGTTTTCCGTCGTACCATATAAAGCCTACTATTGTTGGGATGTACGGCTGGATTCACACGAACACGACAAGTGGCAGATTTTTCCTTTAGTTTATGTAAGATCGAGAATGTCGACTAGAGGGGGGTGAATGGACGGCTTTAAAAATTTCTTCGACGATTAGTTAAAATCTCATTAAAGTACTCTTATGTCAAAATCTAAATGATAATAGATGCGGAAGCGATAAATTATGGTTTTAACAATTATGGTCTAAGTCAACTAAGCTCACTAAATACACTAACTAATTATGTCTCTAACAAAAATTGCAATCCTATAGACAAGCAAACAATTTAATTTCAGAATTGTAAAATACAACAATGTAAATAAGGAATTACACGCATGCACAAAGAGACACAATACTTTTTACCATGGTGTTCAGAGACTTGCCGGTCTCCTCTAATCCATGTTAAGACAAGCCCAAATCGTTTTGGACCAGCTCCACGAATTGAGCACCCGCCTCGATTCCACTGGTAGTGGCTCTTTCCCCCTGTGCGTAGGTGAGCTCCGACTTTCATAAGTTTGCCTGCTTTTTCATAATCTCCTTGAGAAGGTCACCACGTACGACGTCTCCACACGCCATCTAGGTGTTAGCAAACACCAAGAGTAACAAATCAAGCCTCTTTGCTTGAGCTCCACTAAATACAACACATATACAATGGTGATTACCGAGTGCAACACATGCACAAAGCTCCTCTCAAGTACAACACGTGCACAAGAGACTCTTAATCCTCTCCTAATTGCAACACATACAATTAGAGCTCACTCTTAGCTCAAAAATTAAATTGGAGAGTGCAATATATCACTACTACAGAACGACACATCAGAATCGATTCTTTTTTAGCATTAGAATCGGTTCTAGTGGCGATCTGATGTCCTTAGATAGTGATGAGGTGGAGCTATCGAATCGGTTTTGACCCGATCGTGATAAAATGTCATCGAGAATCGGTTCTTTAAGGAAGTGATTACGATGACCCTCATCAAAATCGGTTCTTTAAGGAAGTGATTCGATGACCCCTTATCGAATCGGTTCTTTAAGGAAGTGATTACGATGGTATCATCGAAATCACTTTTCTTAAGAACCGATTCGATGAGGTGTCATCGAATCACTTCCTAAAAACCGATTCGATGGTCATCGAATCACTTCCTTAAAGAACCGATTCGATGACCCATTGGGGTATGCCATTTTGCAAATTCTCCAAAAAGCCAGATTAAATTCTCAATACAGAATGCACAATATATATCATTACATTCACGAGCGAAACACGGGATGCATATATCACATTCACGAGCGAAGCGCTTTAATTACAACACATATATATCATAGTCGTTCACAATATACATCTCAAAAATGCTTGACAATCAGTACATGGACTTCCTCTGATACATATCAAATTGACATATATTATTAATATTGTTCACATATGGACTAGTAGGATGCTTTAGGATCTCTAAACCTGCCATCCTCTGATATAACTTCTAACCAGTACCACTGGCATAAGTGGTCTCGTAAATTGTTGAGTGCTTTGCTGTCTAAACTCTTCTGGGGGATATTGATCTTCTGCAAAACAGAAATGACTGTATTAATTTCAGTTTCAAAATTTCTATGTAAAAAGCTAAGTATATTATTATGCACGTACATATACCTTAGGGAAATGGTGTGAGTTGCCGACCACGATGAGCATGTACTGCATGACATAGAAGCCATAATGGTCACCGCTGCCTGTTGATGGCAATGCGAAGAAAGAAAAAGAAATTCAGCCCACGAAGATTAGATGTCAAAAAATTAATCATATATATGCTAGGCACTTGTACCTTAAATCGCTTATCTTGCGGTGTCTTGCCCTTTTTGTCGTCGTCGCGACCCTCCTTCATCGACATAGTCGAGAAACCCCTACATACATTGGAGAGCACCATTGAGTCAAAAAAATAAGCGTAGTTAAATTCCTCGGATGTGTTAGGTTTCAATAATGCGCTTACTTACGCAAAGGAGGCTTGATCGCGTATGCCATCGGTCTCTTCTCGTCGAGTTAAATGTGTAGATGTGTTTTCACTTTCGGAGCGAGGACGAGTAGAACCCAATGGTTGCTTATTAAATAAAATGTAGTGCAAGAAAATAAGTTCACATACGGTTTTAAGTGCGTACAAGTAATTGAATCGAAAAGTACTACTTACTCCTCGTGATGCGGCAATACAATGAAGTCCTTCTTCGACTCGACTTGCAATACCCCTTGATGTAGCTAGCAACGAACCCGGTTGAAGCCTAGCCATGATCGCGGACACAAGCTCGGGTCGACAAACCCAACCGTGTAGATTCGTCACGACTCGTTGTCTCATTATCCGCAACTTCGTGTTGAATGTGAGAAAACATAATGCAAAATCCTATAAAAGTCATGGCGCAAGCTATATGGTGTGATACTCATAGCGTCCATGATCGTAAAGTAGAAATATCGGCGGCTTTCATTTGGTACACGGAATAGATCCTCAAAACTGATGGGGAATGTTCCATTCTCCTCACGGTGAAAATGTACCATTTTATACTTCACGTTGAAGTCGACTCGGCGCTCTTCCCTCTTCACCTTATCAAGGTACCATCCATGGAGGAGGCGAGTCCACTTGCCTAGATCATTCGGTTAAATGCGATGCAATCGGGGCTTTCCATGCTCGTAGGCCTTATAATCATCTGAGGTGCACATGGCTGTCTTGACTCTTCTTTTCGGGCGAAGGAGTCTTGAGGTCGGGCGATGAGGCTTTTCAGTACCTTAAGGGCGCTGGGCTCTGTCGACTTTGCCCTCTTGGCGGAAGGAGTCTCGGAGGCCTCTGTGGTTCTCTGAGGGCGAGAGCAGGGAGGCGCAAGCACGGAGGCGGGGCGCGGAGCAAGAGCGAGAGTAGGCGGTGTAGCAAGAGCGGGATCATCTTGCAGAGCAAGAGTAGGAGCAAAGGAGGAGGGGAGGCGGGATCGAGGCGCGAGTCAGGGAGCGGGAGGCGGCGCAGGAGGAACCTCTGAAGCACGCATATATTTAACTTCTGCAGTAGTCTTGGAATGGTAGAGAAGGCGTGGAGGGACTTTTTACCTTGACCGGACGACACCGTCGTGGGCCACTTGATGAATGACATGCGTGCTTGCGAGAGTGGTGATATCTTCGTTGGAAATCGAGCACATGTGATAAGAAGTCTTCGTGGGCGTAGTCCACCGCACCCTCATGTAGCCCTTCCCCACAGGTGACCATGCACATGTCGGTCTCGTTGCATGGAAATGCAACCCAGCGTCAGACCTCGGCGGAAATCCATCCTCCGTCATGATGGTAGGCGGCGCTTCGCAGCACCGCAAGAAGTGTACAACGAGAGAAAAACATTGCGGGAGTTACACTCGTAGCTTTAACTCGAGAAAAATTAATTATTACCTTCACTGGGGACCGGTCTTATCATTTTGGAACCGCAATGCTAGGTCGAGCACGAACTTCTCTATGAGAGCCGAGGGCATCGGCTCGACTCAGGAAATCATCGCCATCATCTCGGCCCTCGAGCGATCCTCACGTGCCATCATCTCCCTCTTATCTCCTCACGTCGTGTCATCTCCCCCTCATCTCCTCCTTAATCTCCTCCTCATTTGCTCCCTTAGTGTGTCCTTGAGCGCTCCTCACGTGCTGCCATGACCTTGATCTGGCACTCATGGCGTCATGTTGAAAGTAGGAGCTCTTCGTGTGTCCCGCCTCACGGCAAGCACACCCTTATGGTCGGACTTCCGATCGCGAGACGAGGATGTCCTGCGACCCTTAGCTCGAGAAGGTCCCTGTTCTTTTCGTTGGCTTACCTCTTCTGTAATAAGCGATCTGAATTAGATTTGAAATACAACAAGTTGGGTAAATTTATTGTACTAAGTTAGATATCTTACGATGGTAGAGACGACTTGAGCGATGGCGGGGTTTGCAACTACAAGATGCCCGTCGAGTTTTCTTTGTCCTCGCTAATACCGATTCGCGTGCCGCTCCTCGATATATGTGGGAGTAAGGCATCGCCGTCGAGTGGCGCACTCCTCGGCTTGTCGCGCCCACTCGCCTTCTTCCCCTCATAGCGCTGTCTGCGAGGTGGTGCGGGTGCGTGTTAAGCCTCACGGGCGGTGGTGTTCCTCTCTCTGGTTGCTCTCTGCCTCGGCGTACCCTTCATCCTCGTGAACTCCGCCCAAACATCGGGGGTCACAAATGGATACTTCTCGAATGGTGTCGGCCTTCAAAGACGTACTCGCTATGCATAAGGGTCTTGAAGTGCCTCAAGGCCACACCCATCCTCTTCAAGGCGTCTTGTCTCATTGTGGGTTCATCGTCCTCCTCTATAATCCATTTACTCTTAACCTCGTCCCCACAACCGATTCTTACGCTTTCGTGTGACTTCCTTTCTCCAATCCTTAATTGTTATGGGCACTCTCTCTCTCACCAATTGGCCAAGAAATGGCCAGTATCGCCCTTGTACTTAGGAGGGCCCGTCTGAGACCCAGTGGCATTGAAGCGGAGAACTGCGGCGTTCTCCTGTAGCCCCTTTGTTTGGTCCTCGGGTCTTCCTCACCTTACTCGGCCCTTGAGTAATTGGAACCATGCTCGGCCCCTCGGACATCTTCTACTTTGTGCAGGCAGCGATGCTCTCTAGGTGCGACATTTTGAGTTTTCTTATCGATAAGGTCATATGTGTGACATGAGAGAAAGCAATTTGAAGCTACTATATGCACTTGACAATAAATCTTGTAAAGAATCAACACATAATTCATAGTATGCAAGACAATGGGAACAATAAGTTTGGTTTTCGATACTTGCAAGAATAGCAACACAAGAAGGTCAAGTTAGTAGCGACATAACATGCAATATCTGTTGACCAACTAAATACGTACCAACGATAACCCTAATCTCTAAATAGGTTTGGTCCTAATCCCATTCGAGGATATGTGGTTCGAGCAAGTTCCTAAACCGTTGTACAACCGGAGAAAATTTGGCTGACATCTCATTGTTCTCCGGATACGTCTCGACAACAGGTCAAGAGGGTGTGTATCACGAGAACACTAAAGAAACGCTACGAAATCAACTCTGAAGTTGTACAACTAGCTCAGAACTTGCCCAACCACATATCTCTAACTCAAAAACGTGGACAATTAAGGCGCTTGCTTATGAATATGCTATTCCGGCATATTTATAAATAAGCACTCTCGAGCAGGAGACGTGGGTTCACATAACCTAAACTCTAACATATCTTTGAGATAAAAACAAAAGTAATATCTGAAAGTAAACACATGTCTAAACAAAAGTAATATGCTAAAAGTGAACACATGTCTAAAAGTAAACATATGATGACAGTTACTGAAAAGGCATCAACATGTTATCTATAAAATGAATCATGTCTACTATGGCACTATAGAGGTAATATGTAATATGAATAATTGCTCTTAGATTTTAGGATCTAAATGAAGATAAGAAACTTCAACACTATGGAAGAGAATCGAGTATAAGAGCAAGTTTTTAATTTTATTCCATATAACGATATGAGTTCATATACATGATTGAAAAATGACCATATTGACATAATTGAGAAGGCGAAATAAATTATGCAGATTATAGCATTCATGAGAAGAATCATGTCTACTATGGCAATTTGGAGTATTTATGAATGATTGCTCTCGAGAATTTGGGTATATTTGAAGGTTATAAACCTTCAACTACAATCTAAATCGGCAAAACAATCAATCTAGTAAATAAGACCTCAAACCCTTACCACCTTATCATGCACAACAAGAATTGACAATAAAAGTCAACGCAATTGAAGTCTTAACTAACGGGTTAAGTTCGAACAATATATATAATCGAGATCGATGTATATCAAATATACCAACCGAACAACAAAGCTAATCGTGATCGGTCCACTATGTTAACAATTGAATTAGCGATAGAAAAATCAATAGTAGATGAATACTTCATCGACACAATTACGATCGGCGAGTTAATTGAACTAAAGAAGTCACCGCACTGAGATCACAAAGCTAGCGAGCCAAATTGAGTCTCTTTGGAACATATTAACTTAATAACAGATGAACAAATTGAACTAAACATGTACTTGAGACTTTCATGCCGTGATTGAATCAAAACTTCTAAAGCATGTAAGTCTACTAGTTTAAGGCCTCATTCACAAGACAAATTGTCTCTATCATTAATTACCTATTATCATCACAGAGCAATACCCTCCCTCCATCGAAGAAACAAATGCGATATCTGAAAAAACTTACAACAAGCAGGACTTGAAGGCTGTTCGAAGGACGGGCTAAACACCGGGAGTGGGGGTGGCGTCGGCGTCGGCGCAGGCGGGAGGCGACAGTGAAGATGGCGGCGGCGGTGATGCTCTTGGCCAGAATCCCACCGGAGTAGAGGCGTTATCGGCGTCGAAGCGGTGTGGGGTGGCGTGGGGCGTCCTCGGCGGCGGCGGCAAGCGAGGCGTCTCGGCGGCGGCGGCGAAGCGAGGCGTCTCGGCGGCAACAGCAGGCGAGGCGTCCGCGGCGGCAGCGGCAGCGGCGAGGTGAGAGGCACTCGGGCGGCTAGGGTTAAGCGCGTGGACGAGTGGCTCAGCGAATGGTTATGGGTAGGGTTTAAGAATTTTTGGAGTCATTAGTATCACTCTTTTAAGAAAACCGTCTTGATGCTTCATCGTTAGTATCACTTTTTTAATAAAACCGATACTGATGCTTTCTCATCACTTTTCTAATAAAACAACGATGTTAGTCATTAGTATCACTTTTTAATAAAACCGATCTTGATTCTTTATCATTAGTATCACTCTTTTAAGAAAACCGAAATCTTGATGCTTAATCATTAGTATCACTCTTTTAACAAAACCGATCTTGATGCTTCATCATTAGTATCACTTTTTAATAAAACCGATCTTGATGCTTTATCATCACTTTTCTAATAAAACACGATGTTAGTCATTAGTATCACTTTTTAATAAAACCGATCTCGATGCTTAATCATTAGTATCACTCTTTTAAGAAAACCGACTTGATGCTTCATCATTAGTATCACTTTTAATAAAACCGATCTTGATGCTTTATCATCACTTTTCTAATAAAACACTGATGTTAGTGATTAGTATCACTTTTTTAATAAAACCGATACTGATTCTTTATCATTAGTATCACTCTTTTAAGAAAACCGATACTGATGCTTCACAATTAGTATCACTCTTTTAAGAAAACCGATACTGATGCTTGATCATCACTTGTCTAATAGAACACTGATGTTAGTCGTCAGTATCACTTTTTTAATAAAACCGACAATTGATGTAGTTTATTGCACTATTCCTTTTCAGACATCTGCAAGTTCTGAATTTTCAGCATTTCATCAAAGAGAAAAATGCCATAACTTTGTCATAAATTGTTGAAATTATTAGAAATTTTGAAGAAACATATTTCGGAATCTTTAAAACTTTTCATAAAATAATTTTTGGAAAAAGCGACCTCATTCAAGAAATATGCCAAAATTCATTTCGTAGACATGATTTGTGCGTAAAGCGTAGAAAAGTCAAAACTTTTTCAAATTAATCTGGAATTGTACGAAAATTTTCAGAAATGAACTTTCGACTATTTACAAGCTTTCCCAATAATAATTTCGTCAAATGGAATTTTCTTTCACAAATTATGGCACAAAGTGCAGGCATAAAGAGAAATTGCATGCATTTCCATCGAAGCCTCCAAACAGCAATTAATCACCTTGGATTTACAATACTATTTTACATACATTATAATAGTCCATTTATTTACAATATTGCCCTACATGATGATCTACTCGCATGTAATTGGCTCCATGTGTGTCGTCATCCCTGCTAAGACAAGCCCCATCTGCAAATGAAGGTATCTCATCGAATTGGTTATATTCTTCTTCATCTACAACATCTTCAACTCCTACGATCCGTCTCTTGCCATGAAGAACGGCGTGCAACCTTGGATTGGCGGATCGCGCCGCGTAAAAGACTTGAGTTGCTTGCCGCATGAGACAAAGCGGATCATCTTTGTGGCGAGTCTCTGAGATCCACAATAGTAAAGCCTCTCTTGTCGACCTTCACTCCATGTGGAAGTCGTACCCACTTATCGAACAATGGAACTTGGTATATTCCGTGTCGAGCTCCCAAATTTCTTGATCATCCCATAGTAGGAGTTCATTGCGGTTGAGGAGATTTTTTCGGTGATGATCATCGAGAAAGCATTTATACTCACACCACTGTTTTGGGCAGTACTCTTGGCATCTTGACTCTCGATTAAAAGGTGTAACCATTAATATCGTACCCTGCCATGTCGTACATTAAATCTTGGTCCGTCGACCAACCATTTTACATTCTCGATAAAGAGACCTCCGCTTTTCTTTGAACCATGTGAGGAATCGATCATTGTGTTCTTGTGCGATGAAAAGCTCATCCATTTGTGGATTCTCTTCCGTAATATCAACTTATCTTGCTCGATGTATGGGCGAACTTCGTGCTATTCGCAAGAAGCGTGAAATCGCCTTGCAATACATATCAAACCTCGGACTCATTACTTTGGACCGCGGTTCCTTTACCAGCAAATCTGCCCTCATGACGAGATCTGAGAACACCGATTGCTTGTCTTTTACCCGGTAGTACCGCAAAACTCAATAACCTCTTGGTCCCATAACCTTCAACAATACTACCCTCGGGCTTCGACCGATTCCTCACGTCGACTTTAATATACCCATATACCTCTCGAGCGGATACATGTAGCGTAGGAAAGCGGGTCCACATATCTTAATCTCTCGATAAGGTGAACAACAAGGTGGACCATTCGTCAAAGAACGGCGGTGGGAAATGCATCTCAAGGTGACACTGAGTCCGCACCACCTCACTCTGTAAGTTGTCTAGTACATCGGGGTCAATAACTGCGAGAGATCGCATTGAAGAAATAACACAACTTTGTGATTGCCAACTGACATCCTCTGGGAGAATATTTTGGATTACAACCCGGAGCATTTGGGTCATCAAGACATGGCGGTCATGGGACTTCATGCCCAACAACTTCAAATCATCCATAGACACAAGCTTCTTAATGTTAGCGGAGTAGCGGATGGAACTTTAATACTTTGGAGACATTTGCGAGATCTTCTTTCTCCTTCTTGGGCGGGGTGTAGCATGCGCGAGGATGTCTGGGCCTTTTCCATCCTCCTCTATCACTTGCAAGTCTGGCACGATTCCCATGTAGGTCATGTCGCGACGAGCATTGACACCATCTTTGGTCTTCCGGTATGTTCAGCAGGATGTCAACCAAGTTGTCGCAGACATTCTTCTCAACATGCATGACATCAATACAATGCGGACATCTAACTCCTTCGATGCAGTAAGTCCCGAATATTGACCTCTTCTTCCAAATGGTTCTAGGACAAACAGATTCGGCTCTTTCCGTCTTGAACATCGATATCCTCTACGTGAATATACTTGGCTTCCACTCATAGGTCATGGTGCGAGCGGACTTCCCTCTTCCCATCAAATTTGTCATCCATCTTACGGTATCGATGACTTGAGGTAGAAACCTCGGTGACCCATATACGAGTTTTCTTGGAATTCGACCATAGACTCTCGGTCTCCTCTTCACAAATAGGACACGCTTTGGCTCCTTTAAATCTTGTAACACCAAATTACCAAGGGTCGGAAATCATTTATGGTGCAAAATACCATAGCCCGTGAGGGTGAAATGCTCTCTTTTATGCGCATCCCACACGACGACCCCCTCATTCCACAATTTTACCAAATCCTCGATCAATGGTGCAAGGTACACATCAATATCATTTCATTTGTTTGGGTCCCGAGATTAGTAATGACATCATGATATACTTCCGCTTCATGCATAGCCAAGGAGGAGGTTGTAGATACCTATGAATGCGGCAGTCTTTGTGTATTGCTCATGTTACCAAAGCGGATTCATTCCGTCGGTACTCAACCCAAATCTTATGTTCCTCATTTCGGCACCAAACTCCTCATGTTTCCAATCGATGTTTCTCCATTGAGCCGAATCGGCGAGGTGTCTCGGCTTGCCATCTTCCTTCGAGACTCGTAATGCCAGCGCAACAATTTTGCCTCTCTCGGTTTGCAAACAACCGCTCGAGACGAGGAATGTTGGGCAAGTACCACAATACCTTTAGTGATGACCTCTTCACCGTCGTTGCCCGGCTCTTCGCTTCTTGTCGTTCGCTTCTCCTTTTGTTTGTCTTAGGGGCACACGCAAAGCCGGACAAGCGTGCAGCTCTGATGTGCGTTATGGTACAAGATGCAATCATTCGGACATGCATGTATCCTTTCTATTTCCATTCCCATGGGACATAGTAGCTTCTTCGCTTCATAAATGCTTGTTGGCAACTCGTTTCCCTCGGAAGCGGATCCGATAGAAGAACTAGTAGTGCATTGAAACTTGTATCATCCAGCGGTGTTTTGCCTTGATTCGAACAATGCAAGGACCGAACCCAACTTTGGTGTATTCCGCTTTGCAACTTTGTGAGCAGCGGTTTGGCATAAATCTTCTATCAAGCTTTTAAACTTTTCAAACTCTCTTTCCGTGTAATTACCCTCCACATCCCGCAACATTTACTCCAAATTATCCTCCTCAAACATATCGGTACGCAACTCGTCATCCGGTTCCACCGTATCTTTGTTGCATATCGGAGGTACTACCGCCTCCCGTGATGGATCCAACATGTGTAATTCCTCACGAAGCCACGTCGAATCAGGTGGTCCTCAATTTGAGATGAGTTGTTAAATCTCCTCAGTTGGTGCAATCAATGCAAAGACAATATATGAAGTTTACACCCTCCTCACCATGTAGTCTTACGCAATTTTTTGAACTCCTTAACACCCTCTGAAATTCAGCACTCACACGGCTTTTACGATACATCCATTCCTCACGGTCCATCTGCAATTAAATTTAGCACAATAAATTAAGGAAAAACTAGGCGACAACTAGCTATAGCTATTTTAAATATTGAGACATCATTTCAATTAATATTACCTTTGCAAAATAGTGGACGGGTTCCAAGATATATAAATGTACTCACGATCGATACTTAGCTTCTTCCACTGGTTTAAAGCTTCCAATTCCTACATAAGAGACATAAATTTTAACATCAACAACGATATCAAATAATCTAATTATATAGCTAGTGCAGTAGCTTGCAAATCTTTCTACTACAACGAAACAAATCAAGGGTACCAACGATGACTCCTAATCTCTAAATAGGTTAGGTCCTAATCCCATTCGAGGATATATGGTTCGGGCAAGTTCTAAGCCATTGTACAACTCGAGAGAAAATTTGGCAAGACATCTCATTGTTCTCCGGATACGTCTCGACAACAGGTCAAGAGGGGTGTGTATCCGGAGAACACCGGAGAACGCTACGAAATCTACTCTGAGTTGTACAACACTTCGAGAACTTGCTCGAACGATATCCTCAATTGTCAAAACGTGGACAATTGAGGCGCTTTCGCTTATAAATATGCCCTTCGTTCAGCATATTTATAAATAAGCACCCTCGAGCAGGAGGCGTAGGTTACTGCCGTCTAAACTCTAATAACAGATTACCACATGATAGCAATAATAATTCCATATATATAAGCAGAGATCACACTACAAAAATTAAATAGATATAAACTTGTCAAATAAAGAGTGTGAAATCTGAAAGCACGTACACAATTCGATTGCAACCTAAACTTTATTGACGACATATCGAAATTACGAGCAAAATTGAAGGGGTTTAAAAATTGCTGCTCATATTTTGAAGAAAACGCAATAGAGGGCAAAAGAGGAATCTCCTCAAGATAGGGTTTCAATTTTGCCCTCTTAATACCCACCCATGAGGACTTCAAATTTTCTCACCCAACTATTGCTTCCAACCACACAATATGAGCTATTTTCTCGGGTGGCGGAGAAATCTCCTCTGGAGCAAAAAGCAGAGAAAGAGTTCGGTCTGAGTGGTATATATAACCTAGCGAGGCACATCGAATCAATTCTTTTCAAAAGCGTCTTGATGTGCACGCGGCATCGAAATCGGTTCTTTTCAACAAGTGATAGTGATGTGCACGGTCATCACTATCGCTTCTATAAAAGAATGATAGTGATAACCATATCTTGCATTAGAATCGGTTCTCTACTAAAAGTGATAGTGATGTGCGCGGTCATCACTATCGCTTCTATAAAAAGAATGATAGTGATAACCATGTGCACATTAGAATCGGTTCTCTACTAAAAGTGATAGTGATGTGCGGGTCGTCGAAATCGGTTCTTTTCATAGAAGTGATAGTGATGTGCGTGATCATCACTATCACTTCTATGAAAAGAACGATTCGATGTCCGTGCACATCACTATCACTTTAGTAGAAACCGATTACGATGTTTCGATCTTCATCACAATCACTTATAATCTCGAACCGATAGTGATTATTACTAACACCCTTCCGAAGTTACTTATCACAATCGTTTTTTCTGAAAAACTTAAGAACCGACACAGATAAAGTGATAGTGATGTGTTGTTCTGTAGTAGTGTATGCATAATCCAACCACAAAGAGTAATGAACCCTCCAAAACCCTAGCAAGCACAAATGCCAGCCTCAAAGGCTTCTTTTATAGCCTCCACAAGAAAAACTAGCCGTTGGGGGGTAAAATGGCCAGGAAACTCCGGCTTTTGATCCAACGGCTAATAAAAACTAGCCATTACTCAGAAAATCCGGTTATATCAAACCCTAAAAATTGCCCTTCAGCCGAAATACCCCTTTTCTAGAAAAAAATGCACTGAAATAACCTCGGTCATACCACCCATTTGTCACCAAAATGCTCATAATTTTTTACTCCGAACTCCGATTTAGGTGATTTTAGACTCTATGCGAAGCTTATTACGAGGGCTACAATCTCCACCTATTTTCAAGATTTAAGCAACCACAGATATTTTTAAATATCACAAAAATAAAGACTCTAATATAGTTATTCAAGTCTAAAATATGATTTCTTGAAATCCCTCATATAGACTTGATCAAAAGTGTGACTACAATCTAGAAAGTCAATAAGATCAAATATTGAGCCATGTGATGATCAACTCATGATCAAAATAATTTTGCAAAACACATTTGCAAATTCTAATCACATGCTCCAATATCAAATGTATGAACACTAATATTTTGCAAAACATATTTGCAAATATAAATCTTACAAACAAAAACAATCAAGATCATATTTTTGAACCATGTGATAATCAAAACATGATCAAACCAATTTGCAAACACATTTGCAAACCCTATTCACATGCTCCAAGATGAGATTCAATTAAATCATATTTTGTAAAAAAATCATTTTACAAACACAAAGCATAAATCTATCTTAGCCTTTATGATAATCAACACAGGTCACAAGTTAAGATTCCGATGCAAGAGCCTTTATTTGCAACATATGCAAATATCTAGCTCCATACAAACAACTACTTAAAACTAACTTGGATAAGCTATCTCCTTTTTACTACACATGCAAATCCTAAGCTTTATGTAAAAAACAAATCAAGATTCAATAAGAAGTAAGCATGATCTCCCTTATTTGCAACACATGCAAATACTTAACTCAAGCAAAGACTAACCAAGAGAGTGAGCTAGAGTGAATTGGATTTAGTTCATCAATATATGATGAAACTCAAGCTATAAGACTCGACCCCTCTTAATAGTACGATAACCTATACTAGTAACCCGGTTTCCCATCCAGACATCGAGACTGATAAAAGGCTAGGAACACATTCTTAGCCCTAACTAGTTATACCTTTGCCTCTAGCACATCCACTTTGAGCTTTTATTATTTTCATCATCCTATCTCCAAGTCAGATCTTTTCTTCTTGTTCATCAACACATGATGAATCTTCTCTAGCTTCACTTCACTTGAGATTCATCCTTGAAGCTCATCAACATATGATGACTTGTTCTTCCCGATTCTTTATTTTTTTGGACTCAACCTATTTTATAACCCATAGAAGATTGTTAATCTAACAAACACGGTTGCCTCAATCATCAATTGCACTCCGTTAACATGTAATGGATATCTCCACAATCGATTGAGCACAATCCTAATCAATTTGAATTATTTAAAGGTATCTTAAGTATTTTGATGCACTAATGCTTCATTATACTCAAGAACTTTTCGCTTATCCTTAATCAACGAAGAAACACCACCAACATATGATGAAGCATTCTTTGATTGATTGAAGACAACCGAACTCAATTTAAATTTTATTTAAATTTACATAAATATATGTTAACTACACTAGTTTCATATACTCATTTTGATGGCTACTAAGTAATGATCTAAATTATGTTGGAGTGGTGGAAAGGGATCAATACTCTTAATACCATCAATAATAGAATAAACTCTATTAAATATGTGTATATAAATAATTGAACTTGGAATCAATATGCGCATAATTAATTTTAGATAGCATTTGAGTTTATCCTATATTAACATGAATATACTACAATTACACAAGTTACATATACTCAAAAGATTGTTTCAAAGTTTTGATCCTATATGTTGTTTAGCAAGAGGGCATAGATCAATACTATTGAAACATCAAGTTAAATTGTGAACTCCCCTTAGATATGTGGATTCATTTAATATGAATGAAGTTGGAAACATAATACACATCTTTTAATATATAAGTAATGGGAGAGTTCATCATTTAACTTGATTTTTTAAATATACAATAAGATATCATAAAATGAATACGAGTGCATATTTTGGATTTTTCATTTTTAATGATATGAGACTAATCAAAGATATACTCAATAAAAAGTTAGTCTCATATAAAATTGTCATTAATTAATAATTAAGATTAATCAAAACTATAATTATCAAAATAGTTAGTCTCAATATTAAAGTTATCATTAATACTAAATCCAAATTAATGGATCTTGAACTTTCAGGCTCTACAGTAGATGAAGCGCTAACATAACCTCATGTATTTAATAGCCTCTCAACCGGTTAGCGTAGCGAATATTGGTGATGCTACAGTGCCTAGTACAGTGATTTTTTTATTTTTTGAAAAATAGAGAAGGACTTCGCTGATTTGATAGAACTGTTAAATCTTGTTATAAATTTTTCAAACTTTTTTAGGAGGGTCTTCAAAGCATGCCTAACCTATTATAAAAAAATCAATCAAGCTTGTGCGATTATTTAAAATACTGGCAATGCTACTAATACATTTAAAGCAGTTTTGTTGATTTAGTTGAGCTACTAAATATGCGAGTTCTTGAAAATTTTTGGAAGGGGCCTAATAGCATGACTACGCTACCGTACAAATTTCAAGTCATGATCAAACTTTTACGGTTTTTAAAAATACTGACAATGCAAATAACATACTTCAAACGGCTTGACTGATTTAATTCAGCTGCTAAGTTTGTAAATTCTTTAAAATTTGTGGGAAAGGTCTTGAGAGTATGCTTGAGCTACCCTAAAAAAAACGAATCATGGTCGAACTTTCGTGATTTTTAGAAATTTTGACAATTTGGTCCCTTTTTTTAATGTGATCCTAAGAAGATTTTCTTCCTCTATTAAAATCTCAGCCTATATCGGCGATTACTTCTGCTTGCAGCAACGTGCAGGCCCGTTGCACATCTAGTTTGCCAACTAGTTGTTGATGGTTGATATTTGGCAATGTCAACGCCGAACAACCCATTTTGACCCATCCAATCCGGATCACCGATCAGACATGCGATGCGAGCTGATTCCCATCGGAATTTTGATTCTAGACAAGGTCCGACGGGGGTATATAAAACGGAAACGAGAGTAGGGGTGGAAATTGAGCAAGTCTTCGTTTTTTCAAGTTTTTTCCAAAATTAACATAGTTTGATTTAATATCATTTTATCTATAATTTGGATGTATTTTTAGAATCGAGCCAACGAGCCGAGCCGAGCCGAGCCAGAGCAAAATCTAATTTCATTCGAAATTAACTCATTTCAATATTTAACCAATGAACAAGTATAATTAGAGCAATTTTGATTGAGCCACCGAGACCCACCACCGAGCTTTTTTTTTTTCAGCCCTAAACGAGAGGCCATGTCCAAACGCTACGTCCAGTGTCCGTGGTGAATGATGGACCATGATATGTACAGCGTGCTGGCTAGCTTCAGCAAAAAAAAACCCACCTTTGATACGATCGTACAGCGTGCTAGCTATTTGCGTTAGGGTATGTTTGGATCCATTAGCACTAATAGTTAGCTAGCTAATAGCTAATTATTAGCTAACTATTAGCTGGCTAATTATTAGTTAGGGCTGTTTGGAGGTACTAGCTAATAGGTGGTTGAAAATTTAGTTGTTGGTGGAAATGTCTATTGTACCCTTGCATTAATAGCTGTTTGCACAGTGCCGAGGGCATAATAGTTATTTCACCATCTATTAGCAGGAATTAGCAGGGGAGAACCAGCTAATGAGATAACTATTAGCTAGGTTA
Organism: Guadua angustifolia; assembly: GCA_036346375.1. Classification (NCBI taxonomy): domain Eukaryota; kingdom Viridiplantae; phylum Streptophyta; class Magnoliopsida; order Poales; family Poaceae; genus Guadua; species Guadua angustifolia. The sequence goes on along the minus strand of CM070506.1, from coordinate 48,830,232 downwards.
GCAGCTAACTGTTAGCTGGGTTATTAGCTAGCCTGTTTGGATCTACTTTAGCTAATTTTAGCAGCTAACTATTAGTGCTAATAAATTCAAACATACCCTTAGTTTCGGTCTACCAAGTGGTGTTGGGCCTTCACACCCAGCCTGTTAATCCCTCTGGAGGGAGAGCCGGTTGGCCGGAGCTTGTTCGTGTACCTTTTATTTGTTGAGGATTGAGAACCATTTCATCACGTGATACGATCGTCATGTTTAATTTGCTCATGTCCCTCGCACGCAAGCGAAAGTGAGCATACGACATGGGGGAACCGCATCTTTTCCATTAGCTCCTGGGCACTCGCTCCCGCTCGTCGCTGCAGCTGGCCGAACAGCTCGTCAGCCGGCGCCTTCCTGACGTGCGCGTCGACGAGTGCTCCGACAAACGACCGCGCGGGGGTCTCGTCGGGGTGGTCGACAGCCAGGGGACTTCCCATCACAAGCTAGAGCTGGTTGATCTCGAACGAGCCGTCCGCGTCCACCACTCCCGGAACTCTTCGAGGCCAGGTTGTAGGCTTGTAGCGTACAGGGGCTCGTTGAAGCTGTCCATCTTCTCGCAATCAGTCAGCCCCTGAAAATAAACCGTGAGTCTTTTTATCATTAGTGAGAGTACCAAATTTTACTGTGAGCTAATAACAAGAGAAGTAATATATATTGAGGAGCTAACTGACGGTATACCATTGAAAGTGTTACCAACGGTATATCAAAGTTTTCATAAAACTTATTGAAAAGTGAGTTTCCTAGAGGTTTTATGTTTAAAATGTTGTAGTTTCAAGAAAGTTCGTTTAGAAGATTTTCATAGATTTTAACAAGGTTTCGAGGAAGTTTCAAAAATTCAACCAAAATTTTCATCCTTATTTTATCGAGTTTCATTATGTTTTAGGCAGTCTCAAAAAGGTTTTAGAGAGATTCAGTGGGTTTTCATAGTGTTTCAATGAGTTTCAAAATATGATAATTGATTGAAAATGTAGTTTCAGTAAAAGATTCAAAAATAAACATCAAAGTTTCAGTAAGTTGACAAAAAAACCAAGCAAATTTCACGAGTTTTAGGGGAGTTTCGCAGTGAAAAATACAAGCTTAAAACTCTATAAGTTAGTGTTTCACACGAGATTCAAGGAAAGTTTCAAGCAAAACTTAAATTTGTCGGCAGAACCTACTCCTCGTTGGTGAAGTGTGTGTGAGAGAGAGTGTGAGTGAGAATAAGACTGAAGAGAGATATTAAGGAATTGTATAGCATGTTTTATGAGAAGTTTTGTACAAGTTTAAAGAAATTTCATAAATGCATCATGGGGTTCAGTAAAACTTGGCCAAGAATTCTAAAAAATCAAACAAGTATTAAATAAGTTCACAAACACACCTATCTTGGCTATCCACGTTATCGCCGTCGGGTGCTGTGAGTCTGAACCTCCATCTTTGCCGTGAGCCGCAACTATGACTCCTCCTGTTGCACCACCTCCGACTCTCATGACGAGCTGCTACGTTGTCTCTTCATGAAATGACACTGCCTCCTCTTCTGGCCATGAGTCATGGTTGCTTCTTCGGCCTCTCCGCCTCTACCTCTGGCAACGAGGCAAGCCGTGAGAGCAACATCACCTCCGACCACGACCATGTCGATGCGACTCCTCTTCTGGTCACAAACCCGACGTCGCTTCTGCTCCTCTACTGACTTGCATCCTACGTCACAACCAAATGAGACAGAGGGGAAGGGATAATGTAGAAGTATCTTGATCGAGTGGAGAGGATGGAGAAACGAAGGATAAGGTGGAGGTAGTGGCATATCGGGTGCGTTGGATGGTTCTGATCAGATTGACATGAGCTATATCGTTGATTGAGTGAAAAACGCCATAACGGTTTCAGTATTTCATAAATAAAAAAGGGAAAGTTGGACTGTTATTTTTGTCTCCACGCACAAATTAACCTCAATTATACAATCAAGTGTGTTACCTGAACCTGGCTATCATTCATGTAATTAGTGTTGTGAAAAATGATATACGTTTGAGGGATGAATGTGGCAACGCTAAGTGATTAATCATGATACGATCAATTAATCAGAATTAATCATAAAACATTTATTTACCAAGGTTATTGTAAATTATTACTCTATAGAACATGTTTTACATTCCATTGTTTATACTTCATCCAAAAGATACATACTATCAATGCTATGACATAATATTGTAAACTATTTTATCATACTTAGTGAATAAAAGTAAGTTGTTTTCGTGATTAAACTGGAAAAATGGATGATTAATCAGAAAATATCTGATTTAATCAGATTATGCGATCAATTAATCGTTTAACTGTGTTAATTGCACACATATTATACTATTTATTTATGACGGTTTATTCACCATTGAGTCAACCATTTCTTTTCACAACAGTGCATGTAACAAATCTCCCCCTGCTCGGCCCCCATGGAGAAGGCATTCGTCATGCCCACCCAGGGGCAGAGCCACCTTCCGAGCAAGGTGGGCGACCACTCGGGCTCATCAATGATAAGTAGCAGAACTTCAATGCAGTCCAGTCGTTGTCAGACATTATAGAAATCATGTCTTCGTGGGCAAGATCTTGGTCATAGTTAAACTTATCCAGGTTCCTAAAATTTCCTAAATCCGCTTGTTGTGTCCACATTCGGAAAAGCTGTTGGTGGTAATTCTCTGTGGCGATCACCACTCGCACACACAAAGATGCTTAAGAGTCGAGTTGCACAGCAAGCCGAGTGTTTTGATTAGATGTGTAAAGAGTAATTGTGATGTATGAACACTTGTGTATTCCATTCATTTGATCAATCAATATATACAAAGTGAACGGGTGGATTAGCACCCGTTAGGGATTTACAGGGGAGGGAGAGAATGAGAGACGGTTAGTTGATAGGAATCGGTTACTTGAGTAGTTGATCTTCCATTGTGTTGGTTAATTGCGAAGACGTCGTTTGGTTCAGTGGATGAGATCATCCATTTTGTTCTTAACACTCCCCCTTGATCGAATTCATCTTCTGAGATCAATATGGAATTATTTTATCTATGAACTTGACATACCTAATATCATCCTCTAAAAAACCCAGTGGAAAAAAAATAGATGATACGACATATAAACTATATCGATGTTGCCTCATTAAAAACTTTACATGAGAAAACCTCAAGGAGGAAAAACTCATATAAAGAAAAGAATACAATATAATGTTAAACATGTTATTTATCAGAAAGAGAAACTCCCCCTAACTCCTGCAAATCTCTAAGTCGTCTCATACCAATTCCCTTAACACATTTAGAAAATGTAAAATAAGGTAGAGATTTTGTGAATAAATCAGCAAGATTATCACATGACTTAGTTTGCGAATGTTTATTTCCCCACTCTTTTGCAATTCATAGGGATAAAACAATTTTGGAGCAATATGCCTAGTGATGTTGCTCTTAATATAACTGTCTCCATCCCGAATAACACATGACATTATCTTCATAGATAATGGTTGGAGATTCAATGGAACCAAGACCACATAGATGAAGTATGTGGTTTATCATTCTATGACCAAACACATTCTCGGAGGCCTCATATAAAGCAATTATTTGAGAATGATTGGTAGAAGTAGCCACCAAAGTTTGTTTGGAAGATTTCCAAGAGATGGTTGTTCCATCTTGTAAGTTGACGAATACTGATACCAGAGGTACCCCACAGCAAGGTCTCGATCGGGTCATGAGAGATCCTTCGCTTTGTGGCTTGATCTGCTGAGGCGCGTCGACCGACCAATGGTCGGACTCCTCGCGACCCACAGCCGGGCTTCGGGTCGGGGCTCCCGAACGCTTCTACCCGACCGCGGGACGGGAGTACCCGCAACCTCCGACCTAGCCGTCGGTCGGGGCCCTAGCAAAGTCCCGTTTCGGTCTCAGCAACTCCGATCACATCGTCGATCGGCCTCAGAATTGGTCAACCGCCGTCGAGCGAGGCGGCGGGCAAGATAAGCGTCCTTCGAGGCACAGCGCCGAGCGCCTCCCACGCAACGCCTACTTCTGACAAATGCCCAAAGGACAGGAACGCGCCTTTCCAACAAAGCATCGCCAGCTAAACCTACCGACAGGGCATAGCTGGCTGAACCCGCCAGACCCATCATGACATATGCAGGGATCTATCAACTCTGAAGATCGCAAACCGGATCACCAAGGGATAATGTGCCCCAGCCGCTCCTCTCTCCCGAGCCTCCTGTAACCTGCTCTCTCCATCTATATAAGGAGAGGCGGGATCTTTAGGGAGGGGGGACTCTCGGTCTCTCTCTCTCTCTCTCGCTCGCGCATAGACACAACTCCCTCCGCCAATCCTGCATCTTGCTTCGATCCAAGTGATCGGTTGGGGCCTCGAGGCCTCCGATCTCCCCAGCACAAACGAGCGCCAAGGGGCTGTCCTTGGTCCTCGCATGTAATCCGCAATACCCCGATCAACGAGATCCTCCGCCACAAACTGGAAGTAGGGACATTCGGCTCGAACCAGTATACATCTGAGACTCCTCAGCCCGATCATCCGTATGTTCGAGACTCCATGAGTCAACCATCAAGGAGAGGGGGCGCGCGGCCCCTTGACCTACAAATACGTCTACCGGTTTTACGAAACACCGACAGTTGGCGCGCCAGGTAGGGGTTCGCGCGTCATCGTCGTCTCCGGATCCCCAATCATCTCTTTGATGGTTTCTTCCGCCTGCGACGGCGCGTTCTTAACGTGGAGCCGGACTGGGATTTCTGGAAGTACATGCAAAGCGGGCCGAAGGAGGCGGCTCCCGTTCACCACCCAAAGGGGTGTCCGCAGCCGCCACGCCACTCCAGGATCCCGTGGGAGGACCCTTAACCGCTATGGAGGTTCCCCAACTTGGCACCGTCGACGAAGATCGAGATGGTGACATTGTACGGCGCCGCGGAGTATGGAGGGATTAGCGGCTGGGACCTCGCTCAGCCACCCGCGGCTCCTAAAGGCTATGGTGATTCAGCGGGTGTTACTCATGAAGGAAAGAGGCAAGATATTAAGAAAGATGTCCAAAAAACATCGCGCCACATGAAAACAAAAGAAAGCGAAAGGCGCGCGAAGGTTCCTTAGCCGGGCGTCATCATCATCCGGCCGTCGCTGCTCTAGCAGCGGCGCCAGCGCCGCATAACCTTTTAGTTGCCGCCCGCACCTTGGCGAATCAGACTCGCGTCTCCGCCGATCCCGGCGGCATCGCCATCGGGTCGAAGAAGCGTCCTGCAGGCGAGCGAACCAGCACATGCTCGCGGCGTCGGCGGCGACCCCGCCCCTCATGAGCAGGCGCTTCGCGCAAGGCCGAGGCGGTCGGCGAGGCGTCGGCCGCTGGGTGAGGTCGCGGGCTTATCCCGCGGGGTATGGTCGGCGGCCTCTTGACCTCACCCCAAGCGGCTTCAGGCTCCTCCCTATGCTTTCGAAGGCCGGGCGAAGCATAGGCAGAAGGGCCTCGCGCGAGGTCCGCAGCTCTTTGTGCGATTCGGCCCGGCTCCGTCTCGGCGGCCGGCTCGAGCCCATCTGCAGCTGCGTCTCCTCGCGCTTCTTAGCGAAGCTCCTCCGCGGCGGGCAAGGCTTCTTTGCCGCGCCGCCTCGCCCCGCAAGAAGTAGCCCTCGCAATATGGGCGTTGAGAGAGCCTCGGCCGCGCCAATCGATAGCCAGATCCGTCGTCCGGGCCGCCAAAGAGGTGACCGGAGCGATCGGAGGGACATCGAAGCCGCGCCACTTGCGTCCGTCTCCCCGTTGCGGCGATCGCGGATAGCCAACCCAGCGCAGAGCCGGGCGCTAAGAAAAAAAGGAAAACGACGGCGTCGGTAAAAAGCGAAATTAAGCCACCCGGGGCAGCAGTCAAGATTTACCGCGGAGAATCCTATCACGGAAGGGCAGCGGAGGCGGCGTGACCTGTCCCGTCGCGATGCGGAGGCCGACGTCGAGCGGGCCTCTTGGCGTCGAGGGCCCTTGAGCCGCAACCGCCTCCGTTCCAGCCGTCCGGTCACGGCCATCGTTGGCCATCGTCGTTCGAGATTCGCTACCCTTCTCTCTTGTCTTTGAGACAAAGGCGAAAGGGTGAAGAAGTGGAAGCAGCGGAAAAAGAGTGGCGGCCCTCGGATACTCCGTCTGACCTTTTCAAAGCGAATGGAAATGGCGAAATGCGTTACACAAGAGAAATGTCGCGGCGCATTGGCCAGCATACTGCGCGACGCGACGCACTTTCTCCATCCCTCCTGTGGCGCATCGAGATACGAGGGGGCGACAGGATGTTGCTTCGGGCGAACCGCGACACGACCCCTTGACTTCGGCCACTGGACGAACCGCACCGGCAAAAGACGGGCCTAAACCGTCACGACGTCTCTAGCATGCGGAACAAAAAGATAAGACAGTCTTTTCCTCAAAAACTTCTTCCACAATTGTTTTTTCATTCCGAATTTGAAACGTTGTGAAGCGATCACAAGCTCGGTCCCCACGCATCGCTCGGGGGCTGCAAGCCCACACACTTTCGCGGGTCGGGTGACCGGGTGTAGGATCGAGGATGCACCTAGAGGGGGTGAGTAGGCGTTTATAAAACTTAATCGCTCTTCTAAAATCAATTGCTCTAATCAACCCTATGTCAAACCTAATCAATTATTATGCGGAGCGATAAACTTAGTTTTGACAATTAAGACCCTAAATCAACTAGGCTCACTACGTGCACTAATTAAATTATGTCTCTATACAAAAATTGCTAAATTGATTAAACAAATAATACTAAGCAATTCTAACACAATCAAACAATTGATAAATATCACGATAAAGTAAATGCTTGAAGGTAAAAGAGACAACCGATATTTTTACGTGGTGTTAGGAGACTTGCTTGCTCCCTAGTCCACGTTGAGGCTAGCCCACACTTGGACCGGCTCCGCTCGAGCATCGCCTCTTTCCACTAGTCGTGGTTTTTCACGCTCGCGTAGGCTCAACCCGAACCTTCACAAACTTGCGGGCTTCTCACACCTTAAGAGCTCCGCCAAGCGACACCTCGTCGTCTAGGAGTCGGCAACCTCCAAGAGTAACAAGCAGCTCCTCCACTTGAACTTCACCAAGAGCACAACAAATGCGCTCGGTGATCACCAAGTGCAACACATGCACAAGGCCTCTCTCAAGTGCAACACATGCACAAGAGACACTCAAACCACTTCCTAATTGCAACACATGCAATTAGTGCTCCTATAAGCTCAAGAACCAAATGGAGAAGAGCAACACATGCACACAACTCCCACACACAGACCAACCCACCTTTAAGCCCCCAGGGGTGTTTATAGCCCCACAAGAAAACTAGCCGTTTGGGGGCAAAGCAGTAACAGCCAAAACCGGTACTACCGCCCTCTAAGAGCCGTAGTAGTACCGCCCCACATCAACGGTTAAACATGACTACAAATCCGGTACTACCGCCCTCACGAGGGCAGGTAGTACCGACTTTCTTGTACTACACTGCACCCAAGCGGTAATCTGGGCCTCGAACACCGACAAAAATCACATTCGGAAAATACCTCTGGTGCCTCGGGCCGGTAGTACCACCTGTTGGTACTCGCCCTTGCAACTGCGGTAGTCTGCGAAGCCACAGGAGAAAAACACGATTCAACTCGAAATCCATTTCTCCAAAAAAACCAAAAGCCATTCTTTGAGCCATATGAAGATCAATACATGATCATACACACGTGCAAAACACATTTGCACCAATTTAGCTCATGCTCAAAGAATTTTAAACCAAATTGCGAAAACTCATTTTCGCAAATCAACACCGAACTTATGCGATCAATCCTCTAGCCATGTAAGGATCAACACATGATCCCGACACTTTGCAAAACACATTTGCAACTGCCAACACATGCTCTAGGATCGAAAGACATAACTTCAACGCTCATTTGCAAAACACATTTGCACAATCGCAATCAACTCCAAATGACGAAAACACATTTCGCCAACAACTCAAGAACTATTTGCAAAACGTATTAAGCAAATAAAACTCGAGTTTATGAGATTAATCCTCCTAGCCATGTGAAGGTCAACACAGGACCCGGTCAACTTGCCAACACCCGTTGCAAGCCGTACTCACATGCTCTCGGGATTCCGGACTCATAAACCTCAGTTTATCCGCACAACAAACTTGCAAATAACACAATAAAACCATTTCATGCTTGAGCACTACTCTTTGCAACACATGCAAAAGTCTAGCTCCAAGCAACATCAAAACAAGGTGCATGAACTCTCTAATTGCAACACATGCAATTCTCTAGTTCCATGCAACACCAAAACCAAACTTCACACTAAAATCAAATCACATGTATGAGCTCTCTACTTGCAACACATGCAAGCCTCTAGCTCCATACAAACACTTAAACACCAAATCAAACATATGTGCTCTCCACTCACAACACATGCGAGCCTCTAGCACATACACAACCACAAACACCAAATCATGCTTGAGCTCTCTCCTTTTGCAACACATGCAAAACTTAGCTCCAAGCAACACCAAGGTTTTATAAAGATGTTTTGCGAAACCAAAGCGTGAAGCTTCAACTAATGCAACACATGCAAAAAGTGAACTCCGCATAAAAAGCCAGCGCATTAGCTTATCCTATTTGCAACACATGCAAATCAAAACATAATCTGAAAACCAAATGCATATACTCTTTCATCTTTGCAACACATGCAAATCAGAGCATAATACAAAACAACCAAGCATAGACTTAACATATTTGCAACACATGCAAAATGGTTAACCCATATGCAAAAACCAAATCAAATAAGATTTGAGCTTGAGTGAGCAGCGATTGAGATCACCAACACATGATGAAGCTCAAGTTGAGGAGCGACCCTCTTAATAATGCGGCGATAAAACCTTAGACTCAAAGACTACAAAAGTCCTTAGCCTATCTAGTTATACCTTCGCATGCAAAGCAATCCCTTTGGGGTCTTTATGATTGTCACTTGATACTCCCGGATTTTACTCGACTCCTCTTCGGGATCCACTCTTGACGCCCATCAACTCATGATGCCGTCCTTGTCCCGTTTTCATCATCTCATTCATCTTTGGACATAACTCAAACATAACTCAAGAACTTGTTAGTCCAAGATGCATGGTTGTCTCAATTATCTCTTGCACTCCATTAACACATAATGGATGCCTCTAGATCAATTGAGCACAACCTAAATCAATTGAAATGATTTAAGTGTGTCTTAAGTACAATAATGCAACACATGCTTTATTATACTTAAGAACTATTCATTTGTCCTTAATTAATCACGGAACACCATCAACACATGATGAAGTATTCTTTAACGATTAACAAGACAAATGAACTCAATTTAAATTATCATTTAAATTGACTCTTCAAGTTAGAGTGTGAACTCCCCCTAAATATGTGCATCCATGTAATATATGGATTGGGAAACATGATGCATATTTTGTGGTTATTTCAATGGGAATGTTCATACTTTAACTTGAATCCAAAATATGCAATTAATACTATAATGAATATGCATACATGCCTCGGGTTTTCCATTTTTCAATGCGATGAGACTAAACAAAGATATTCTAAACAAACAAGTTAGTATCGATATAAGATTTGTCATTAATAACAAAATCACATTAATGGATAATCTCAATATTAGATTTGTCATTAACACCAAAACCATAACTAATGAAGGTTGAACTTACAATCTCCCCCTTTTTGGTGATTAATGACAAATCCAAGCTTAATAAGCACATTTGGATTAAAACTAACATGTTGAGAGAATTTAAGCTAATTGAACACATATGCATATTAATTCTCTCCCCTTAATCATATTAAGCTTACTTTTTAAACCAAATGATATTAAGCTTCCTAATTCTCCCCTTTTGGCATTAAGCACCAAAATGGAAAAACTAAAAGATTAACTTGAAATACATTCTTCCCCCTTTTGGCATTTAAACATTTATCATTAATAAGATTTATCATTATTTTCCCACTTTTTGGTTATTCAATTATTCTCCCCTTTTTGGCATTTAACAATTTCTTTTAGGGGTCATATCTAATGAAGGTCATATAAGAATTTAAATGAACACTTATGACCTTGGGAAAGAATTAAGATTTAAAACCAAATAAAAACTTGAAGGATCATTCAAGAAGTGAAACAAGTTTTTATTTGAAATATGGTCTAAAAATAAGGAAAAACTCGAAAAGAGACCATATTTGGGTTTGTGGATACCACTTGTAAAACAAATACCACTTGTAAAGATAAGCATGAAAAACGAAGTAAGGGTATCACACGGTTTATTTGAAATATTATTTGAATGTGTTTCAAATAAATCACTCCTCATTTTATTAGGCTTTGCAAATTTCGATATGATTCTTTTAAAGAATCCAATATTTTGCCTAAGAGGGTCAAGCGAGGAACCCAAAGGAAATAGATACCACTTGAGCAAATAGATATCACTTTAATTTTATCTCAAGGGCTTTGCATGAAGAACTAAAAGAAATGAGCATTTTCAAAAATTTCATGTAGAACAATGCTCAACAGGAGATTTTCCTCTTTTATGTATTTCAACTCATAAAGAATCTCACACAGAGAGTTCTTAAGCGGTTGAACTTACAATTTTAGCTTGAGAGGAAAAATCTTAATCAAGAATGTGGGTATCGCAAGTAATGCTACAAAGAGGCAATGAAATACCATTTGTAAAAAATAATTGAATTCAATGATACCACTTAAAAAGGAATCCACATAAACAAGGATATCACATGAGAGAAGATCAATAATAACTATGATACCACTTGTAGAAAAGATAAACTCAAAGATACCACCTTGTAAGCATATGAAATGAATAAGTGCTCAATTTGATACCACTTAGGATCAAATCACAAAAAGTTGATACCACTTGAAATAATTGTCGATAACATCGATGGGTATCAGAGCAATATTTTCAGAGCAATATACTCACGGGTATCAAAAGAAGAAAAACTTAAGATAGATCAAATGAAAGCACAAAGATTCAGTATCAGAGCAAAATAAAGACATGATATCACTTGGAAGCAATTAAGTGCCCAAAACTTGCAATAAATAAACTCCCCAAGATGTTCGATGAATGAAACATGGAGTTATTTGCATTTGAATTGCACAAGTTTTGTCTTTTCAAAAAGATCAAGTGAATACCACCTTTAAAATAATTGAAATGCTCATTACTGATACCACTTGTAAATCCCTTCAAATAAATCGAGAAATTTTTGAAACTTTGCCAAAATAAACTTTGGGATCAAGTGAAACTATTCCAAAAAGAATTTTTGAAAAATGAATTACCAATAAAAAGATATCCCAAAGCAAAGCTCGAAAAATTCTGAGAAAAACCAGGGCTGACTGCCAGGGCCGGTAGTACCGCAAACTCGGTACTACCGCTGGTCGAGGCGATAGTACCAAGAAACTCAAGTACTACATTGGTCGGGGCGGTAGTACCAAGACTTGACAATGTTCGAGACTCAAGTCTTTTGCAAATTTTCGGCAAAATTGATTCAAATGAAGTCCAATTAATTTGAAAATTTCAGGAAACCAACCTTGGACTAAATAGAAGGTTTTGCAAAAAGAATTTTCTCAAAAGCAATTATATCTTCAAATTTATGGCAAATTGCGCTTTGAGGCAAAAACGAAAATCGATTTTCACGAAAAGCCTCAAAATGCACTTCAGTTTGGATTTCATGCAATTTCATTTTTCATGGCTTAGATAGGTATATCAAGAATGTTTCTAGCCAAGATTTATGATGAAATCCAACTTGAATGCCATCATTTTGACATATTGCTAATCTAGGCTATTTTGGTTCAAATCAAATCGTTTTTGAGCCAAATTAGATTTTAACATATAGTTTTCATTTTGAAAACTTGTAAAACCTTTGGAATACTTAATAGAATACTTTTTCAAAGCTTTTTACAAATTTGGGCCTTTTGAAAATGAATTTTGACTTTTGACCTAAATAGTCCAAATGAAGAGGCAATAGAAATCAAGGTCAAATTCAAATCAACACAAGGAATTCAAATTAAGCATTGGGGTAAGATATAGATATTTGGATTTTGTGTATGAGTTTAAAATACCATTTTGAATCATAATTCTACACAAGAATTGATCCAAATGGAGAAACTCACTAAGTGCAATAATATGACTGTTATGGGTCAAGTATAGTTTTTCGGCGAGTTTCAAAATCAAATACCTTTTGATAAGTTGGTCTTTTCAAAATCTTTTGAACACGAAAATTGTTAAGAATGACCAACTCTAGGATTTTCGTTTTGGAATTACTTTCAAAATCCTTTTACTTTTAATTCTATGAAAATTATAAGTTTAAATCAAAATCAAGATACTAATAACTAGATTTTGGGCTAAAAACTTATTTTCTTTTGAAATTAGTTTTTGAGAAGCCAAAACCTTTGGAAAACATTTCAAAAGCATTTGTATACATTTTTCAACTAGTTTTTCACAAGATTAGTAATAGTATACAAAATTTTGACTTTTGGTCAAATGGTTTGATTTGAAATTATATACATATATGCACTTATATAAATATGGGCACACGTAGGAATGTGGTACACATGAATATGAATTAACACTCCCCCTAAATGTGCCACTTCTACACTTGCTCAAGATTTGCAATAAGGGAATAGATAAGAAGCGAGAGCAAGTGGCCATAACAAGTAATCTAAATTGATATTCATTAATATTACAATATAACCTACACAAGGCTATAAAGCATAAGGATCAATTTAAATACTTGTTACCGAGATGGCATTGACTTATGATAGACTTGATAATCTTCTTGCTTAACACCATTTGTAGATGAATGTAATCCTTCTCCTCTTGATGTGCGCGCGGAAGCCGAGCAGACCCAAGTTAAGGAAGGCATGGGAAGCCGAGGCGTCGCCGCACCTACGAAGAAAATATGTCGCCGAAATCGAAGGGTCCATCAAGAACGCCCGTGTTTCGGTCGGCCCCAGAGACTCTTGGCGAATCATCGATACGAGGTACCCCACAAAGAAGGTCTCGATCGGGTCATGAGAGATCCTTCGCCTGTGACGCAGTCTGCGGGAGCGCGCCGACCCGGCCAATGGTCAGACTCCTCGCAACCCACAGCCGGGCTTCGGGTCGGGGCTCCGACGCTCTACCGGCCGCGGGACGGGAGTACTCGCAGCCTCCGACCTAGCCGTTGGTGGGGCGGCGCAAAGTCCGTTCGGTCTCAGCAACTCCGATCACATCGTCGACCGGCCTCGGAATTGGTCAACCGCTGTCTGAACGAGACGGTCGGGCAGGATAAGCGTCCTTCACGAGAGCAACGCTAGAAGCGCCCACGCAACGCCTACTTCTAACAAACGCCCAGAGGACAGGAACACGCCTTCCCAACGAAGCATCGCCAGCTAAACCTACCGACAGGGCATAGCTGGCTGAACCCGCCAGACCCATCATGACATATGCAGGGACCTGTCAACTCCGAAGATCGCAAACCGGATCACCAAGGGATAACGTGCCCCAGCCCCAGCCGCTCTCTCCATCTATATAAAGAGAGGCGGGATCTTTAGGGAGGGGGGACTCTCGGTCTCTCTCGCTCGCGCATAGACACAACTCCCTCCGCCAATCCTGCGTCTTGCTCCGATCCAAGTGATCGGTTGGGGCCTCGAGGCCTCCGATCACCCCAGCACAAACGAGCGCCAAGGGGCTGTCCTTGGTCCTCGCATGTAATCCGCAATACCCCGATCAACGAGATCCTCCGCCACAAACTGGAAGTAGGGACGTTCAGCCCGAACCAGTATACATCTGAGACTCCTCAGCCCGATCATCCATATGTTCGAGACTCCATGAGTCAACCATCAAGGAGAGGGGGCGCGCGGCCCCTTGACCTACAAATACGTTTGCTGGTTTTACGAAACACCGACATAAGTATACAAAGCCAGTCTGTGATCTGGCATTATGGGGATCAGATAAATAGTCAGCATCTGTATATCCAGTCAAAGTCGAATCTCGGTTTCTTCCATAGAAAAGATCAAGATCTCTTGTACCATTGAGATATCTAAAGACATTCTTCACTCCAGACCAATGACGCTTGGTGGGAGCAGCACTGTGTCTTGCAAGTAGATTCACTGCAAATGCAATGTCCGGCCGGGTACTATTTGCAAGATACATGAGCACACCAATAGCACTTAGATAAGGATACTCAGGTCCCAATATCTCCTCTCCATCACCCCGAGGTCGAAAAGAGTCTTTCTCCATGTCTAGAGATCTGACCACCATAGGGGTTCTGGATGGATACGACTTATTCATATTGAATTTCTCTAATATTTTCTGAATATAAGTAGCTTGATATACAAAAATTCATGAAGGTAAATGCTCAAGTTGCAAACCTAAATAAAATTTGATTTACCCAAATCCTTCATCTCAAACTCCGTCTTTAAATGATGACGTGCTTCATTAATGTCAGTTTCGTTGCCGATGATGTTGAGATCATCAACGTACACCGAAATGATACAGAATCCTGTAGAGGATTTCTTAATGAAAACACATGGGCAATCATCATTATTAGTGTACCCCTTTAAAGAAAGGAATTCACTTAATCGATTGTACCACATGCGCCCTGATTGCTTCAAGCCATATAATGACTTCTGCAATTTTACACAATACATGTTACGATTTGCCTGTGGATCTGGTACATTGATTCCATCAGGAACCTTCATGTAAATCTCAGAATCCAGTGACCCATATAAGTATGCTGTCACTACATCCATCAACTGCAAAGATAGATGATTTTGAACTGCCAATGATATCAAATATCAGAAAGTTATGCCACTCATAACTGGAGAATAAGTCTCATTATAATCAACACCAGGCCTTTGCGTAAAGCTTTGAGCTACTAACCTTGCTTTATATCTCACCACTTCATTATTTTCGTTTCATTTCCGTACGAAAACCCACTTGTATCCTACAGGGAAGATGCCACGAGGTGTGGGCATCACTTCCGAGAATACTTCTCTTTTATAAAGCGAGGCAATCTCTGTTTCGATCGCTTCCTTCCATTGATTCCAGTCCGAGCGTTTTCTACACTCTGCCATGGATTTAGGATCTGGATCATTCAGGATGTCAGCAATCTGCTCAGAGAAATAAGTGTCGATAACTGTAGCTTTTCGGTCAAATAATTCTCCAGTCTCAATATAATTTGTAGCAATTTCGTTCACCCTAAGAGATTCATCATTATTTCCCATAACGATGGATCTGGAGTTATCCGATGTCCCAAGTTCAGCAATGCGCGCAGCCGAAGAGGGTTGTGGATCAATTCCACTTTGATATCTATCAACCATAGGTTGATCTGCATTTACCACCTTTTTTTCGCTGGAGTCCTTACTCCTCCCCTCTTATTGTGTCGGGGTTGAGTGGTTTTATGTGGTACCTCTACTCTTTCAGGTACATTCCTTGCGAGGATAAAAGATTTCATGACACCTTTATAATCTGTAAATGCATCGGCATGTTGTTACAATATCTTGCAAACCAATTATTTTCGAACTTGAAGTTCGGTTTCTTGATCACGATGGATCCGAGGGTGAAATACTTTGAGCATTCCAATCAATTTCCGGCATTCTTTACGGTACTTGAAATCTCCCCTAATGTCGGAAATGTTCCTCATTGAATATCTGATCGACATACTGGCCGTAAATAGATCCTGTAAGAGGTTCTAAATACTTAATGATCAATGGAGATTGAAATCCCATATAGATACCCAATTTTCTATGAGGGCCCATAGAGTCTGTTGGGGTGGTGAGATTGGAATGTACACCTTTTATCGAACTTACGCAAATGGGAAATACTTGGTGGATTCTCACGTACTAACGCATGGGGAAGAATCATGATATCACGTTAGTCGAAGTTGGATTAAGTCGGCGGCGTGTAAGACCGCATGACCCCAACACGGCGTAGACAATGAGCAATTCATCGATAATGGGCGCCATAATGAGCTTGATTCTCTTAATCAGCGATTCAGCCAAACCATTCTGAGTATGGACATATGAAACAGAATATTGTACCTGAATTCCTAAAGCCATGCAATAATCATTAAAAGAATGGGAGGAAAATTCAGCAGCATTGTCCATTCGGATCGATTGAATCCGATGTTCAGGATAATATGCCTTCAGCTTAATAATTTGAGACATTATTTTCGCGAAAGCATGGTTTCGTGTGGACAATAAGCACACATGTGACCATCTTGTAGATGCGTCAATCAAGACCATAAAGTACCTGAACGGTCCAGAAGTTGGCTCAATCAGACCACAAATGTCACCTTGAATTCTTTCAAGAAACTTAAGTGGTTCAGCCCGGATTTTAAGAGATGAAGGTCTTAAAATTAATTTCCCAGTAGCACATGCTGTGCATACAAAATCCGCAGATTTGGGAAATTTTGTAGCTGTCAAATCATGACCGATAGAATTGGTGATTATTTTTCTCATCATCCTAACACCGGGGTGCCCAAGTCGATCATGCCAAGTTTGTAATGCATCGACGTTTTGAAAAATTACCTTGTATGCAACATGTTTTATAGGCTTAAGTATGTATAGTACAACCCAGAGTCGAGAGTTGGAATTTTTTCGCATATTTGCTTGATATATCCAGTAAGTCTAGTTAAGAGAAGATACTCCTCTTTATTTTCTTCATGTGTTTCCACATGAATACCATTCTTACGAATATCTCTATAACTCAACAAGGTGCGAGTTGAATCGAGGATACAAAAAATCATCCTCGATTGTGTCTGTGTACCCATAGGGAGGGTGATTGTGGCTCGACGAGCCAACTATCAACACATCACGACCAGCGATCGTTAAAACATTTCCTTCTCTTTTTTTAAGAGTTTAGAAATATTTTATTTCTGTGAGTATAGAGTTTGTGGTACAACTATCCACAAGGCATAGTTCCTCCTCCGAGGGATTGATTCAAGAGACATCTATAGTAAGAACAAGAATTAATTAAAACTCTTTATTCTACACATATAGTGATACATACATATTAGATTAACTATTTAACACAACAATAGTGCAATATTACAATACATATGAGTTTGCACAAATAAATATACAACACCAAATTACAAACAGTTTTCAAATTCTAATTATTACAACACATAATACTATTTGACAATAATCACGGACATGGAGATTTAAGATAAATCTCCATACATGTCACCCGAGGTGTACTCAATGAGCATGTCGTCCGTTGCGGGAAGGTCCACTTCTTGGAGTAAGGGCTTTATTGTTAGGCAATTCTTGGGGAACGAAGACGAACAACCAGCCTCGTTAGAAGTCTCAGTAGTAAGATTGAAGTGTGCTTCATATCTTGGTGCCTTCTGTTTGCCATCACAGAGGGATTTCTGATAAATATCAACCAAGTGTTTTGGAGTACGATAAATCACGGCAAAATGCGTGTTACAACCACATTTATACAAACTCTTTTATTGTCATAGGTAGTTTGTGCATTGCCACGTGCCTTTTTGTTAGCACGGTGTCTGCGGTTCTTGTTGAATTTGCGTTTACCAGGAGGGTTCTTTGGATTACCAGATGGAGATCCATTGAACTTTCTTTTATTCGGGCGTTATTCGAACATTATGAATTTCGAGCAAAGGTCTTTGAATCAATTGGGCGTAACTTATGATTCTTAACAAGAAGTTCATCATTCCTTTCAGCCTGAGATAATGTATGAATAAGCTGGGAATAAACCTGGTATTTTTCTTTCTGGTATTGATCGCACAATACTCTGTCCGCTGGAGGCATAGTGGATAGAGTTTTCTCTATATTTTCTGCATCCGTCGGTTCTTTTTCGCAAAACTTCAACTTACTACAGATGTTATAAACAGCATGATTGTATTCAGCCACGATTTAAAATCTTGTAAGCGTAGGTGATTCCAATCATCTTTGTGCATCGAGATATATAATTTCCTACTGCATTCATAACGATCTTTAAGAGCAACCCACAGAACACGAGGATTTTCTTCCAAAATATACTCTTTCTTGATATCTTTATGGATAGAAGTGCATAACAAAAGTAAGGCAGTGTACTTCATTTGATCGAGGACCGGAGGGCCCCCTTCAACTGGTTCATTTATTACATTTGAAATCCCTCGAGATGCAAAACTAATTTTGACATCCGATGCCCATGAAGGATAATTGCTCCCATCAAGGGCGAGTTCTTCAAACTCTTTTTGCATTTTCTACATGGCATAACCATCGATTTTATTAATTCACCAAATATTGGTAAATTTAAAACCTTAATGGTGGTGTTGTAATATTTAAGTGCAAATTTTAAATCATATCTTATGTTTTGGATGGTTGGAGTAGACCATATAATTAAGGTAATCGCCATAAATAGAGTAGACCATATGTCCAAAATCATTATTTTGAGATAACACTTTATAGGTAATCATCAAGTTGGAACATGATGTAGACCTCATAGTGATGGGCAATTTACATTGCTACTCAAAAAGGCATGGTCTCCAGGCAGAAATATTCAGAAAACTGAATAAGACGCAGCCAATGCCCTAGATTCCATCACATTGTGTTTTATTCTCAAAATAATGTAAGACATGTTTTTAAATTTTGCTTAAAATCCTGGGCAATTAAGTGGTACTTAACTGTGAGAATTTTAAAGTTATTAAAATGCAATTTGTTAAGTTGTAAAATTAATAACATACAACATATACATATATGCATAAGTATATACACAAACGCACATATATTTACAAATTACAGATAATATCAGGGGTCTTAAAATATAAAGACACAACACTGATACACAACATAATGCAAATACTGTAAAATACAGGGACTAGAATGCATAAATGCTGGAAATACTGAAAAGATGAAATTATTAAATAAATTCACTGGTGACAGGCTAAATTTGGCCGGCCACTTATTTGATCCGAGAAGGCCTGCCATGGGATGGGGGGAATTCAGCCTGGGCCTAGGCCGACGAAGAAAGCCCAAAGGCGTGTGTGTGCGGGGAAAGCAGCCATAGCGTGGACCCAGACTGCCGTTTGATTAAGCGCCGACGCCGACACTGCGTCTGCCGCGCATCAAATAAAAACCGGCGACTTCGATCGGTTAGGGTTAGGGTTTGTAACCCTAACAGCTCCTCGTCGATCTTCGCCACGCCACTTAGTCCTAAGCGCCACGCCGCGCTTGCTCCTTCCGCCAATCACGGCCGTAGAAGACCCTAGGCCATGAGCGTCTCCCCTCCCCTCTTCTTGAAGTGCTCGGTGGTGGGGCCCTCCCCTCATCGAGGAGAAGAAGCTGATCCGCCACCTCAAACCGATTGGATGGGCGAAGGCAGCGGTGCCAAGCAGGCACCACGCCCTTGGGAAGCAAAGAATTGGCGGTTCGCAGCCACTCCCTCGTTCGCTGGCGAGTGAGGAGAGGCTGCAGCGTGGAGGCCTTGCAGCGCTGCTAGTGAAGAAGGGTGGCGCCCGAATCGCCGCCATGGTGGGCGCAAGCCAAGCCAGGCGGGCCGGTTGGGGGCCTCCACCTCATGGGGCTTCTTCACCGATGTGGGTGAGGTAGCCGCGGGCGGCCAGCAGGGTGAGAGATGAACCCGAGCCAGCGTCGGCGATGAAGAAAGCCGTTGTCGGGGAGTCAAGTCTTGGAGGGGCGGGGGTGATCAAGGCGCGACGGATCACTATGCGAAGACGGTGACGATCCAAGAATCCTCGGCGCATGATGCGACAGAACTCTCGGACGACCTCGTCGAGGAGAATGGAGACAGCGCGGGTAAGGGTGAGAATCGGCATATACTTGTTCTTACCGTGAATGTCGCCGTCGTTCTTTTCTTGTTTTCTAACTTTCGGAACTCGGTGAAGAGCGAAGTTGCTGATAACGTGTTTTGATTAGATGTGTAAAGAGTAATTGTGATGTATGAACACTTGTGTATTTCATTCATTTGATCAATCAATATATACAAGTGAATGGGTGGATTAGCACCCGTTAGGGATTTACAGGGGAGGGAGAGAATGAGAGACGGTTAGTTGATAGGAATCGGTTGCTTGAGTAGTTGATCTTCCGTTGTGTTGGTTAATTGCGAAGACGTCGTTTGGTTCAGTGGATGAGATCATCCATTTTGTTCTTAACACCGAGAATGCATTGTGGTTACAACTACTCCACTAGAAGCATATGCTTATGACCGTAGGAGCGTTCGGTCATGCAGCACCGGCTGCCGGCGTGTCTTGTGAGCTGTGACATCAAAGCGATGGCCGTGCAAAAAGGAGAATCATTTTATGCTAGTATTATATTACTTACGTTTGCACGGCGTTTGCATTAGGGCATGGTAGCCTAGCAACTTTGTAGTTTTGCGGCATGATGATATTGCCCCTCCTGGCCCTCCAGTCCACCCTGGAAACTGGAAGTCCTCAAAAGCTCTCTGAGCTGAGTGTTGTAAAGTAAAGAGTAGAGACAAAATTGATGTGTATGAACACTTGTGTTTTCATTCATTGATCAATCCATATTTATACATGGTGAACGGGTGGGTTAACACCCGTTAAAGATCTGAAGAGAGGAGAGAATGAGAGTCGGTTGCTATGTTTCCCGTTGCGTTGGTTGATTGAGAATCGCCTCTTGATTATTTGAGTCGATTACTATGTGATGAGATCACCAAGCGCTATTTGTTAAGTAACACTCCCCTTGATCGAATCCATCTTACGAGATCAATATGAAATTATTTTGTCCATAAACTTGATATGCCAAATATCATCTTCTAAAAACCCAAAGTGGGAAAAAATAGATGATATGACATATAAATTGTATTGATACTGCCTCATTAAAAACTTTACATGAGAAAACCTCAAAGAGGGAAAAACTCATATAAAGAAAAGAGTACAATATAATGTTTAAACAGGTTATTTATCAGAGAGAGAAACTCCCCCTGACTCCTGCAAACCTCTAAGCTGTCTCATATCAATTCCCTTAACACATTTAGAAAATATAGAATAAGATAGAGACTTTGTGAATAAATCAGCAAGATTATCACATGACTTAGTTTGCAGAATGTTTATTTCCCCACTCTTTTGCAATTCATGGGGATAAAATAATTTTGGAGCAATATGCTTAGTGATGTTGCTCTTAATATAACCTGTCTCCATTTGAATCACACATGCAGCATTATCTTCATAGATAATTGTTGGAGATTCAATGGAACCAAGACCATATGACTGAAGTATGTGGTTTATCATTCTGCGAAGCCAAACACATTCTCGGGAGGCCTCATATAATGCAATTATTTCAGAAATGATTGGTAGAAGTAGCCACCAAAGTTTGTTTGGAAGATTTCCAAGAGATGGTTGTTCTACCTTGTATGTATACAAAGCCGGTCTGTGATCTGGCATTATGGGGATCAGATAAATAGCCAGGATCAGTATATCCAGTCAAAGTCGAATCTCGATTTCTTCCATAGAAAAGACCAAGATCTCTTGTACCATTGAGATATCTAAAGACATTCTTCACTCGGACCAATGGCGCTTGGTGGGAAATACGTTTGTGTCTTGCAAGTAGATTCACCGCAAATGCAATGTCGGGCCGGGTACTATTTGCAAGATACATGAGTGCACCAATAACACTAAGATAAGGGAACTCGGTCCCAATATCTCATCTCCATCATCCCGAGGTCTAAAGGGTCTTTCTCTCGTCTAGAGATCGACCACCATAGGGGTTACGGATGGATATGACTTATCCATATTGAATTTCTCTAATATTTTACGGATATAACTAGCTTGGTATACAAAAATTCCTGAAGGTAAATGCTCAAGTTGCAAACCTAAGCAAAATTTGGTTTTACCCAAATCCTTCATCTCAAACTCCGTCTTTAAATGATGACATGCTTCATTAATATCAGTTTCATTGCCGATAATGTTGAGATCATCAACGTATACCGAAATGATACAGAATCCTGTAGATGATTTCTTAATGAAAACACATGGACAGTCATCATTATTTGTGTACCCCTTTAAAGAAAGAATTCACTTAATCGATTGTACCACATGCGCTCGATTGCTTTAAGCCATATAATGACTTTTGCAATTTTACACAATACATGTTACGATTTGCACGTGGATCCGTGACATTGATTCCATCGGGAACCTTCATGTAAATCTCGAAATCCAAGGACCCATACAAGTATCTTTGTCACTCGTCCATCAAGCTGCAAAGATAGATGATTTTGAGCGCCAATAATATCAAATATCGGAAAGTTATGCCACTCATAACCGGAGAATAAGTCTCATTATAATCAACAAGACGCTGCGTAAAGCCTTGAGCTACGAGCCTTGCTTTATATCTCACCACTTCATTATTTTCATTCCGTTTCCTGGACGAAAACCCACTTGTATCCTCGAGGAAAGTGCCACGAGGTGTGGGCATCACTTGAGAATACTTCTCTTTTATAAAGCAAGGCAATCTCTTTTCGATCGCTTCCTTCCATTGACTCGATCGGCGTTTTCTACACTCTACCATGGATTTAGGATCTGGATCATTCAGGATGTCAGCAATCTGTTCAGAGAAATAAGTGTCGACAACTGTAGCTTTTCGGTCAAAAGACTCTCCAGTCTCAATGTAATTTGTAGCAATTTCGTTCACCCTAAGAGATTCATCATTATTTCCCGTAACGATGGATCTGGGGTTATCCGATGTTCCAAGTTCAGCAATGTGCACAACCGAAGAGGGTTGTGGATCAAGTCCACTTTGGTGTCTATCAACTATAGGTTCATCTGCATTTACTACCTTTTTCTGCTTGGAGGCCTTACTTCTCCCCCTCTTATTGCTAATCGGGGGTTGAGTGGTTTTATTTGGTATCTCCACTCTTTCAGGCACATTCCTTGCAGGAATAAAGGATTTCATGACACCTTTATAATCTGTAAATGCATCTGGCATGTTGTTCGCAATATCTTGCAAACCAATTATTTTCCGAACTTGAAGTTCGGTTTCTTGAGTCGTGGATCCGAGGATGAAATACTTTGAGCATTCCAATCAATTTCACGGCATTCTTTACGGTACTTGAAATCTCCTCCTAATCTTGGAAATGTTCCTCATTGAATATCTGATCAACATCTCGGGCGTAAATAGATCCTGTAAGTGGTTCTAAATACTTAATGATCGTGGAGATTGAAATCCCACATAGATCCCCAATTTTCTATGAGGGCCCATAGAGTCTGTTGGGGTGGTGAGATCGGAGCATACCGCATATCGAACTTACGCAAATGGGAAATACTTGGTGGATTCCCGCACTAAGCGCATGGGAGAAGAATCATGATATGCGGTTGGTCGAAGTTGGATTAAGTCGGCGTGTAATACCGCATGACCCCAACACGGCGTAGGCAATGAGCAATTCATCAGTAATGGACGCGCAATGAGCTTGATTCTTTTAATCAACGATTCAGCCAAACCATTCTGAGTATGGACATATGGAACAGAATGTTGTACCTGAATTCCTAAAGCCATACAATAATTATTGAAAGCATGGGATGAAAATTCAGCAGCATTGTCCATTCGGATCGATTGAATCCGATGTTCAGGATAATGTGCCTTCAGCTTAATAATTTGAGACATTATTTTCGCGAAAGCATGGTTTTGTGTGGACAATAAGCACACATGTGACCATCTAGTAGATGCGTCAATCAAAACCATAAAGTACCTGAACGGTCCAGAAGTTGGCTCAATCGGACCACAAATGTCACCTTGAATTCTTTCAAGAAACTTAAGTGGTTCAGCCCGGATTTTAAGATGTGAAGGTCTTAAAATCAATTTCCCAGTAGCACATGCTGTGCATACAAAATCCGAAGATTTGGAAAATTTTGTAGCCGTCAAATTATGACCGATAGAACTGGTGATAATTTTTCTCATCATCCCGACACCAGGGTGCCCAAGTCGATCATGCCAAGTTTGGAATGCATCGATATTTTGAAAAATTACCTTATATGCAACATGTTTTATGGGCTTAATGTATATATAGTACAATCCAGAGTCGAGAGTGGGAATTCTTTCGCATATTTGCTTGCCATATCCAGTAATTTTGGTTAAGAGAAGATACTCCTCTTTGTTTTCTTCATGTGTTTCCACATGAATACCATTCTTACGAATATCTCTATAACTCAACAAGGTACGAGTTGAATCGGGATACAATAAAGCATTCTCGATTGTAATCTGTGTACCCATAGGGAGGGTGATTATGGCTCTACCAGAGCCAACTATCAACGCATCACGACCAGCGATCGTTAAAACATTTCCTTCTCTTTTCTTAAGAGTTTGAAAATATTTTATTTCTGTGAGTATAGAGTTTGTGGTACAACTGTCCACAAGGCATAACTCCTCCGAGGGATTGACTTCAAGAGACATCTATATTAAGAACAAGAATTTAATTAAAATTCTTTATTCATCACATATAGAGATACATACACATTGTATTGAATATCTAACATAATGATAATGCAATATTACAATACATATGAGTTTGTACAAATAAATATACAACTCCAAATTACAAACATGTTTCAAATTCTAATTATTACAACACATAATACTATTTGACCATAATTATGGACCTGAAGATTTAAGATAAATCTCCATACATGTCACCCGAGGTGTACTCGATGAGCATGTCATCCGTTGCAGGAAGGTCCATGTGCTGAGTAAGGGCTTCATTGTTAGGCGATTCTTGTGGAATCGAAGACAAACAACCAGCCTCCTTTGGAATCTCAGTAGTAAGATTGAAGTGCACTTCATATCTTGGTGCCTTTTGTTTGTCATCACGGAGGGATTTCTGATAAAGATCAACCAAGTGTTTGGGAGTAGACAAGTCGCGGCAAAATGCGTGTTACAACCACACTTATGACAAAGTCTTTTATTGTCATAGGTAGGTTGTGCATTGCCACGTGCCTTCTTGTTAGCACGGTGTCTGCGGTTCTTGTTGAATTTGCGTTTACGAGTGTTTCTTTGGATTACGGATGGAGATCCATTGAACTTTCTTTTATTCGGGCGTTATTCTAACATTATGAATTTCGAGCAAAGGTCTTTGAACCAATTGGGCGCAACTTATGATTCTTAAGAAGAAATTCATCATTCTTTTCAGCCTGACATAATGTATGAATAAGCTGGGAATAAACCTGGTATTTTTCTTTACGGTATTGATTACACAATACCCTGTCCGCTGGAAGCATAGTAGATAGAGTTTTCTCTATCTTTTCTGCATCCGTCGGTTCTTTTTCGCAAAATTTCAACCTACTACAGATGGTATGAACAGCATGATTGTATTCAGCCACAGATTTAAAATCTTGTAGGCGTAGTTGATTCCAATCATGTTGTGCATCAGGATATATGATTTCCTTTTGCTGTTCATAACGATCTTTAAGAGCGACCCACAGAACACGAGGATTTTCTTCCAAAATATACTCTTTCTTGAGATCTTTATGGATAGAAGTGCGTAACAAAAGTAAGGCAGTGTACATCATTGTATCGGGGACCGGAGGGCCCCCTTCAACTGGTTCATTTATCGCATTTGAAATCGCTCGAGATGCAAAACTAATTTTTATATCTGTTGCCTATGAAGGATAATTGCTCCCATCAAGGGCGAGTTCTTCAAACTCTTTCTGCATTTCCTACATGGCATAACCATCGATTTTATTAATTCACCAAAGATTGGTAAATTTAAAAACCTAAATGGTGGTGTTGTAATATTTAAGTGCAAATTTTAAATCATATCTTAAGTTTTGGATGGTTGGAGTAGAACATATAATTATAGTAATCTCCATAAATTAAGGTAATATCCATAAATGGAGTAGACCATGTAATTAAGGTAATCTCCTATTAATGGAGTAGACCATAGATCCAAAAACATTATTGAGATAACACTTTATAGGTAATCATCAAGTTAAAACATGATGTAGACCTCATAGTGATGGGCAATTTTCATTCTTTGCTCAAAAGGCGAGTCTCCAGCGTAAATATTGAGAAAAGCTAATAAGACGCAACCAAAAGCCTAGACTCCATCACCTTATGCTTTATTCTCAAAATAATGTAAGACATGTTTTTAAATTTTGCTTAAAATCTGGACAATTAAGTGGTACTTAGTTGACGGTGTTTCAAATTTAGATATTAGGCACGACGTTGAGGATAGTCACTATGTATTAAACACAGTGTAGATCCCACAGTAGCAACTATGGTGCTACCTTGTGTATGGCCAATACCAAAAATTTGTGAACATTGTGTTATACAAAGTGAGGAAAAACACATAAAGTATTTTGCATATAAATATATTTGTTGAATTATGATCCAAATACATAAAAGGCTAACCAGTCGGAGCCGGAGCTCGCTTTCGTCGCCGGAGGCTTGGGCGGAGCGGCGCCTAGAAAGCGCGATTAATGGTAAGAATCGGCATCACGTTTCTTACCGTAGTGTATGTCGACGTGTTTGTTGTTCTCTGTCTTGAGCGAAAAACTCAGTGGATGTTCTACGTGCTGATAACGTGTTGTAAAGTAAAGAGTAGAGACAAATTGATGTGTATGAACACTTGTGTTTTCATTCATTAATCAATCCATATTTATACATGGTGAACGGGTGGGTTAACACCCGTTCGGAGATTACAGGAGAGAGGGAGAGAATGAGAGTCGGTTGCTATGTTTCCCGTTGCGTTGGTTGATTGAGAATGCGCCTCTTCAGTTATTTGAGTCAGTTACTATGTAATGAGATCACCAACTGCTATTTGTTCGTAACACTGAGCAGAGGGGATCGTCGAGCCGGAATCACAAATTCTTTTCACGAAATTGGTTTCTTGGTCATGTGCTGTTAGCGTGAGCAGAATAGCAGATCGATGATGCAATGACGCCTAACTTGCAGGACCGGATCGATCCTGTAAGAAGGATCTCCTTGTTCCAACTTCCAAATGAACTTAAGCAATTTCCGCCCGCTTCGCCTTCTATAAGATAGGCACTTGGCCCGGCCCGGAGGTATGCATCCTACCGACTCAAGGTCGGTTTGGAACGCACCAGCTTCGGAAAAAAATTCCGCTTAACGGATGAGGCTTGAAAGGTAAAAAGAAAGTCA
Organism: Guadua angustifolia; assembly: GCA_036346375.1. Classification (NCBI taxonomy): domain Eukaryota; kingdom Viridiplantae; phylum Streptophyta; class Magnoliopsida; order Poales; family Poaceae; genus Guadua; species Guadua angustifolia. The sequence goes on along the minus strand of CM070506.1, from coordinate 48,803,114 downwards.
TGAATATTACGTATCTCCGTGTTCTTATGAACCTTTTACCTTTCAATTTTTTATACCTGACGAGGTACGTACCGTCGGCAGCCCGCCTGCATTGATCGCCGTCACATGATCATGCATCATCCATGATCCATGCATGCCATACTGTGGGAGCATTCCACTAGTCAACCGATCAGATCGGAAGTGAGTTAGGAGCCATGTGCTACATACACCGTAGAGCAGGAGCTGAAAGTAGCCAAGGCGCAGGCACCCGTACTCGGTCGAGGCCCCTCCTCGCTACTTCAAGCCCTTCGCTTGGCATCACGGCGGTGCCCCTCCTCTGCCTGAGGGATACCATTAGCAACCAAATAGATTTAAATTCGTTCCAGTTATCCAAAACAAAGGCATATATATATATATATATGCTTATAGTACCACAAGCATGCATACATCCACTAATTTTTTTTTAAAAAAAATCAGGAAAACAGGGGAAATTCGCACAATCTACCAAGATCAAGCAGTCGAATGTGAGACTTTTTAAACGAACTCACTAACATAGTGATCATCCGAAAAAACAGAGTTGGATGACGTACTGATCGAGTCGAGATATATTACATACGAAGAAAAATTAAGGTGATAGTACATTTGTAAAACCGCTAATTACTTGATCGATCGTATCATCCCATCGATATCCCCCCCCCCCCCTCTAACAGAGCTAATTATGTACAAATTAGTTGTTTCATTGCTGCCATTTCCGACGACGTCGCGAAGATTAGCAACTTCACCACGCATGACTAAACTTCACATGCACATAAGGAAATCATTCGTACCTTGCGCGCTTCCTCGAGGTCGCTTCGTCCTCGTGCGCAGCAAGATCCTCCTCCTCCACGTCCGCATTCCCGCCAGCATCGGCGGCCGGGGCAACGTCCTCGCGATCAGCAAGGAGATCAATGAAGTATTTGTCAGCGGCGAGATCATCCACCGTCCGTTCGCCGTCGTCCTCCATGAGGAACCTCTCCAGCTCGCTCACGTAGGCCGACATCGAGCCGTCTCCCGACGCCGACGGCCCGTCGGTCACGACGGAGTCCAGCAAGCCTTCTCTGTTGGCTCCGCCTCCACGCTCGGGTGAGCCCAGAACGAAACCAGGGACGGCCCCCTTCTTATCGGCGGTGTCGGCAGCAAAAAAGGAATCGCCGCCGCCTTCGACTACGCAGAACTCGTCGGCGTCGAAGTGGAAACCATCTAGATCGAAGTCGAAGTGGAAGCCATCTAGATTGAAGTCGATGTCAATGTCGGGCAAGATGGCGACCACGTCCCCTGAGGAGGCGTCCATGGCGTGCAATCAACAAAAGCCTCGACCGATGGGCGCGTCAACGTTTTCAAATTGGGACGCAAACGATGGAAGGGTTTATATAGGTTGGAGAAGAGGAGGAGAGGGAGACGTGTGATTAAGGTCGGTTAGTCGCGGTTGCTTCTCGCGCAAGGATGATGAGGCCCGTCCGTCTTGCTGGGGAAGTTTCCAGCCGTTGTTTTTAATTATTCGCATGGCGGTGGCGGTTGCAAATTCCAACGTGGAAAATTGGACTGGTGTTAGTTTCTGTGGTGGCTGCGAGTTTGAATTTTGAGCGGTGTGGATTGGATAATTCCCTGGAGTCGGGACGCGTCGGATGGGAATCGGCCGGAGTCGGTTCATGCATGCTGCCGTGCCGTCATAGGAATTTCTCCGGACCAGAAGCTTCGAGACTTTCGGGCGTGGAAAATTAAGCACGCCGCGTACCGTTCGTTCTTCCGGCTTGCGACAATGAAGCGAACGTGTATCGTACGGAGGCACGCGCAGTATGATAGTAGTAGCATTTTTTTACGATATTACTTGTGTCCGGACGTCCAAAATTTTCGGACATAGTGCAATATTTTTTTCATATGTGTGTAACATTTTTCATTAATGTGTGCAATATTTTCCTTCGATAAACAATGAATTTCGCTACAGTAAACGGATGTTGCAAGAATTTAAAAAAAAATGTTGCACACGTAAGAAAAAAATGTTGCACGCGTAGAAAAAAATGTTGTAAGAGGCGTCCAACGAGAAGCACAATAATTGGATGTCTGATCCCTAGTATTTCCCTTTTTTTTTTGCTATTTTTTAGTGCACTTTAAAGCATCGCATCAATTGTCCGTTACAAACACAGAGAACAGTAGTAGCATTGAACACCTCCCCTAATTTTTTTTTCTCTTGATACGTCACTCGTTGCCACGGGAGATAGGCTTGTAAATACTCTTGGGCCGGCTGACGCAAACGGGCCTAACCATAAGGAGACCATGCAAATAGGCAACCCCAAACGGATGCAGCCCGCCGTTGACTAGACTCTATCCCACACGAATCTTGGCGTACCTCACACGTCTCTCTGGCACTACCGCTACATGGGATGGATACCCGAGCACACGAGGTTTGGGCCGTTCAAGGACCCCAACCGGCACCACCTCGTACCGCCGCCCACGCACACGGGCGGGGCGGAGCAGACGGATTCCTGCGTGCGTGCGGGCTGCGTGCGCGGACTCACACTCGCGAATTATTTTTTATTTAATATTTATTTTAAATCTTTTTTTCAAAACTAATCAACGGAATTTTTTTTTGCAAAAATAGGCACCCATCGTTCGGATATGGGGCGATCGCTCCATATTCGGTGACAGGGACCTGAATATAAAATTTTTTACCCATATTCGAAGTTAGGGATCTGAATATAAAAAATACCGTAAAATTCAGGTACCTATCGCCCCATACTCGGACGATAGGTACCTGAATGTAAATGTTTTTACGGTGTTTTTTACATTCAAGTCCCTAATCCCGAATATGAGTAAAAAATTTTACATTTAGGTCTTTATCGTCTGAATATGGGGCGATCGCCTCATATTCGGGCAATGGGTGCCTATTTTTACAAAAAAAAAATCCCATTGATTAGTTTTAAAAAAAATTAAAATAAATATTAAATAAAAAATAATTCTAAAGGTCGTGTCGCACCGCAACGGCCGGCAGGACGGCTTTTGCATCACCGGGCGGGCCTGCCAAGCCGACTGCTGTGCCAGCCCCGGCACTCACCTGCTCCGATCTCGCACGCCACGGTGAAAAGTCACCCCAACTCTAACCGCGTGTTCCCCAGCAAAACCTTCGATCCTCCGCCTAGCTTAGCTGCTCTGCGATGCTCCGCTGTGTTGCCAATTGGAGCCCAGAGATCACCCATGCACTACAGCACTACTTGTTAAAATCACCACTGTACAGCTCTTGAAAACGAGACATGGAGTCCACTCGGCAGCGCAACCTACCTGCTAAAGATGGATTGGTCGCAATTTACTACGTAAAGCATGTAGAGAAAAATGAAGTTCTCGCAACATCACATCAGAGGGACACGTCACGTCAACCTTTTGTCTCGACTCTCCATGTATTTCCAGTGTGTTTTTGTGTGTCCAGGAGACAAGTACGCAAGGATGCGCTGTCGTGACGTGTCGGGTAGGCTCGACACAAGTTTATTGTGTTTTATGTTTGAATCGTGCCAAATCACGACCGTCTATCGTGCCTGTCATATTCTGTCATGTCGGTTCGGTTCGCCTTCAACAAACCCAGGTGTCGGTATACTATACACCAGGGTACCCTCTTCGCCGCAAAAAAGCGCGCGTGGCTCACGTGGCGCTAGCAGCAAGCGCGGGTGTTTACACCCCGCCTCGTTGAATCTTTGGTCCACGTGGCGTCGGGCGAGCGGCAGTGGGCGATCACGCCTGCTTTCGCGCGCGCCACCAACGTGGCGGCTTTGGCGGCGCAGCGGCGCACGCACGCCGCCTCGGTGCGGTCCACGTGGCGGCGGAAGCGGCAGGGCGATCACGCCTGCTTTCGCCGGCGCCACTAACGTGGCGGTTCGGCGGCAAAGCGGCGGCACGCCGCCCTCCGGTGCCGGCCCACGGGCGGCGGGCGAGCAGGTGGGCGATCACGCCGCCGCGCGGCGCCCGGCTAACGTGGCATGCGGACAAGCACACCTTGTTTATTCCGCACAGTATGCAAAAAGGGTGGAATCACGGTGGCTTGTCACGAAGTTTCTTCGCCACCGTCTTGTGTCGGCGAGCTCGCCAGACGGGCATGTCGGTCCCAAGGAATTCACTTCATGAGCCCGTTCCTCGACACCTCTCACCTAATCATGCCACCGAGAGGTCACACTCCGAAAGAACCGAGCGAAGGCATGCGCTGGCATTAATTAGCGCCGAAGGAACGGGACAGCAGGCAAGAGTGTAATAAATGCGTGTAAGATAGGCATGATGACGGCTCTTCTGAATTTGGCTCATGTAAGCCCATAGATATAAGGGCATTCTAGAGCATATGAGAGGGGAGGTCGGAAAAAAGAGACAGGAGGGAAGAGCTGGTCATCGGCAAGCTCTGTAACCAAGTCCACGATACTCAATCCCAAAGGAGGCAGATCGTAAGGTCAGCATACCCTTCTTCGAGGGGGCCTGAACCTGGGTAAAAAATCGGGGTGTTTATCTGAATTTAGACATCAAAGCTCGTTAGTGTGAGAGGTGCTGGGGTTTCCCTCTGCTAGGGTTAGTCAACTACCGAATCCACCCCCCTATCGAACAAAACCCGGTCCGTAGGCTCGGCCTGTCGATGGAATACTCGGCTGTGGGCGCGCTGTAGGGGAGGTAGTCGGTTTTTCCGATCATCTCTCATGAAGTTTGGGTGTTTTCTTTCGATTCTGTGCATTTGAAGATGTCGGGTTCATGGCGATAGTGAAGGAGAAGAGTCGGGCCATACTCGAGTGTGTCCCAAACCTCATCAATCGCAAGACCGTCTCACTCCACCCCGCAGATCTTGGTGATGCACAGTCGCGCGATGGGGCATCCGTCTGGCGCCATTTGGCCATGGAAGCAGCCACCCGGCTCAAAACTTGCATGCCGCTCTTCTCTGGACCACCCTCGGTGGAGCTTATGAGACTCTCACCACCCGTGGCTGCATGGGATCTTGCGGGCCTTGTCGGTCATGCCCAACCGGGTAGGGCCTCCCGGCCGGCAGAGTATCGGTGGTGATCCGCCCCCCAGGGCGAGGGCTGGGGGCTCGCAGGGCTCCAACCGCCCTGGCGACAGGCGTCTTGGGCCGATGGGTCAGGGCCGGGGAGGAGATGCGCAGCGCGTCGGTCCCGGCTCCGAAAGGAACCGTGGGGACCTAAGAAGCCATCTTGATGAATCCCGTCGGCGACGCGGTGATCTTCGCGGCCGCGTGCCGCGCCACCCGGCTCCGGAGCAGGAGCGTGGCAAGCGGGTGGCTCCCGAGGATGGAAGTTCCTCAGGCTTCGTGAAGAGTCATGTTTCCGCTCTCCGGATCGAGTTCGGCGGAGGCCGGGCTTTGTTTATGGCGCGGTATCGAGCGTTCTCCGTGATTCTGCTGTGGATTGGCCCGAAAGTTTCACTGGCGTCTATAGAAAGTTATGGCGCACCACCAATCCGAGAGGAGTTCTTGCAAATTTATACAACGATGGTGCGAGTAGCGGTGGGTCCGGAAAGTTATGGCCAATTATTTTCCGAGCAGTCTTGACGGGCTCTGCCGTTCTTGGTTATTGAACCTCCGCGAGGGTCGGTGCACTCGTGGGAGCTGTGTGGTCTTTTGTCGCCAATTTCTGGGCTCTTTCCTTGGGCGTGGAAGATGATTTGTATGCTGCGAACAAGATAAGGGAGTTGCGTGATTTTATCTGGCGGTTACGCCATTGCCGCAACACGATTCCCCATATTTGAACAATCGGTCGCCATCGCCGCCTTCAAAGAGGCGTCCGCGATCGTAAAATGAAGGAGAAGATGGCCACCGTACCATCGGCACCACCTTTGAGTTGTTTTCCTTAGCATAAGTCTTGGCGTGGGCCGATGAGCGAGGGCTCGGGTCCGCCCCTGTGGTGGGGCAACAAGATGAAACCGGAACCTCGAAGGGTTCCGGTCCGTCAAGCAAGAAGGCGCGGAAGCATGAGGCAGGAGAGGCCCGACGGGTCTTGGCCGCCGAGTGTGACCGCGAGGGCTCCGGGTCACCGGAGCATGGCCGCCAGAATCAGCGCGGCAATCGCCGTGAGCGGTGTGACAATCGCGCGGGACAGGCGTGACGATCGCCGAGACCGGCGCGATAACCGTCGCGGTCGCAGGAACGATCGTCGTGGGCGAGACGAAAGAGGGCCTTGGTGCCCAATTCATCGGACCGACACCCGCGGCTTGGACAATTGTCAAGTTGTGGATAGAATGGTAGAGCGGCGGATCAAGGCGTCGCCCTCGTGATGAGGCGTCACACTCGTGGCGATGATCGTGGTGAAGACCCCGCCAAGCTTTCCGTGAGCGGATCATACCTTGGCGTATATCTATGGTGGCTCGTCGCGCCTTCGCCTCTAATACCGCTTGCAAGCGGTTGAAGAGGAGGTGTGTCTTTTGAGGCGAGCTCGAGGTCGCGTCGGATCTTTGAAATGGTCTGAGGAGGCGATCATCTTGATCGGCCGACCACCTCGATTGCACCCCCACTGGACATCTCCCCGATTGTGTCGCCCCACGATCCGGAATGTTCTACCGGGCCGTAGCCGTGGATGGAGGGAGTTCTTCAAGATCTTGTCCTCCACTGCGTTTCTAGCTCTCCAAATCCTTGCAGCAGATCTCCATCCGTCGTTGCCCTTCTTTGGAATAGCCGGGGGTTAGTGCAATCCCCGTGAGGTCGAGTCGTCTCCTGTCACCTTTGGAGAAAAGGATAATTATCGCACCGAGCTGGTGGATTTTGAGGTCACTGATTTTGATCTTCCATATAATGCCTTGCTTGGCCGACCGGCGCTGGCCAAGTTCATGGCGGTGACCCATTATGCATATATGATGATGAAGATGCCGGGGCCTGCTGGCCCCATAACCATTCGAGTGGACCAGTCTGAAGCTCTGCGCTGTCACAAGTTTGCGCTTGATATGAGTGCTGCCACTTGTCCCGGGCGTGCGATGTCGCCGGTCCGGAGCCCTCAGTCCGGACCGTGCCTCGCTGGCTCTGCCGGTGAGGTTAAGGTGGTCGCCCTGAGTGAGGGCAAGTCCAACAAAACCGTCAACATTGGCGCCGACCTCGGCGCCAAATAGGAAAACGCTTCGTCACCTTCCTCCAAAGGTAATTCAGGCGTGTTCGCCTCGCAACCGTCCGATATGGCCGGGTCCCCGGAGGTGATCGAGCACCGAACTCGCTCCCGAAGCGCCTGTTGACGGAAGATCCGGCGGCAAGCTCCGGAGCGGCAGGATGCCATTCGGCAGGAGGTAGAGAAGCTATTGGGCGCAGGGGTCATCAGGGAGGTCACTCACCCCGAGTGGCTTGCCAATCCTGTGCTTGTTAAAAAATCCAACGGGAAGTGGCGAATGTGTGTCGATTTTACCGACCTCAACAAAGCTTGTCCAAAAGACCCTTATCCCTTGCCGCGAGTCGACCTTATCGTTGACTCTACGGCAGGTTGTGAATTATTATGCTTTCGGGCGCCAGATTCCGGTACCATCAAATCAAGATATGGCGATAGAGGATGAAGAAAAATCGCTTTTGTAACCCCTATGGGTGTCTATTGTTATGTCGGGATGCCTTTTGGTTTAAAGAATGTGGATCCACTTACCGCGGTTATGCACATTACTTTTAAATCACGAGATGGGGCGTAATCTTGAAGTATATGTTGATGATCTGGTGGTAAAAATTAAAAAAGATGAGGACTTGGTTCAAGACCTGGAGGAGACCTTCTTCAACCTTCGGAGGAATGGTTTAAAGTTGAACCCAGAAAAGTGTGTATTCGGCGTCCCCTCCGGCAAGTTGCTGGGGTTCCTGGTATCCAACCGGGGAATTGAAGCCAATCCGGACAAGATAGCGGCGATTGAGCACATGAAGCTGGCCAAAGACGGCTCAAACAGTTCAATGTTTGGTGGGTCGCCTAGCTTCTATTAGGCGATTCATTGCCCGATTGGGGGAAAAGAGCCTACCCTTATTCAAGTTATTAAAGAGAGCTAATCACTTTGAATGGACGGATGAAGCTTCGAAGGCCTTTGAAGATTTGAAGCAGTATCTCACCTCTCCTCCTGTTCTCGCTTCCCTGGGCAAGGTGAACCATTACTCTGTAGATATTGCGCTACTCCTGAAGTGGTCGATCTTTGTTCTTGTGGCGTAAAGGAAAGGTGTTCAAAGGCGATTTATTATGTCGAGAAGGTATTACATGAAGCGGAAACCCGATATCCTCAAGCTCGAGAAAATGTCAGCGCGGTTACGGTGGCGTCTAGGAAGTTGCGCATTATTTTCAAGGGCGAAATTACCGTAGTTACTGGCCTATCCATTGCGAGAAATCTGTTCAGCCGTGAAGCGAAGGTCGTATTGCTAAGTGGTCGATGGAATTGGGAGAATTCAATCTTAAATTTGTTCCCTTGACTGACCATCAAAAGTCAAAAGTCAAGCGGAGTTTGTTCTTGAGTGGACTCTGTTGCTCTCGAAAGCGGAAGAAGCCCCGTCGCCTCCTTGGACCTTATTCTTTGATGGTTCGCTCGATTGAGGGCTTGAGGGTCGGCGTTGTCCTAGTCTCCCGATCGTGACATCCTTGAAGATGTAGTTGTTCTTGATTTTAAAGCTACTAATAACATTGCCGAGTATGAAGGTCTCTTGGCGGGGTTGCGTATTGCCGGGCTTAGGTATCCCGCGTCTTCAAGTCAAAGGTGACTCCTGTTTGGTCATCAATCAAGTAAGGAAGGAATTTCAATGCCTGACCCCACCATGGCGGCGTGCTTGGCGGAGGTCGGGAAAATGGAACGACATTTTGAAGGATTGGGATATACTCATATCCCCAAGCGTGATAATCATCTTGCGGATGGGCTCTCGCAGCTCGCGTCCTCGAAGGCCATCTTGTTCGGCCGGGTCTTCGAAGAAAGACTACATGACCGTCCATCGCAGACCCACGATCAAAGGTGGGAATGATGGTGTCATTGCCGCGACCCGGTGCCTGTGGGGACGATGGTATGGTCACGAGGCCTCCGGCTCGGTGGGGGTTGGCGGCGTTCTTGTCATAGCCTCGGTTTAGGGATGGAAGGCGGTCGTTCGCCAAATTTCGTGTCCCGGAGGAAGGCGGCGGTCTTTGCCGATGCAGCGCCAGGGGAAATGTTTGGCCCAGCAAAGTACCCAGGTGAACACCGAGTGCTCGCCACTCTTGGCCGGGAAGGTCAGTGGATGGATCCGATCCTAGCCTTCCTGCGGGACCAAGTGATCCCCGACGATGATGCGTCAGCTGAGAAAATAGAACGCAAGGCCAAATGCTATACTCTGGTGGATGGGGACCTATACCGCCAGAGTAGAAATGGAATTCTACTGAAGTGCATCACTCGGGAAGAGGGGAGCATTCTGCTCCTTGATATCCATGGAGGCATGTGCGGGAGCCATATGTCCGGCCGAACGCTAGTTGGCAAAGTATTCCGCCAGGGATTTTATTGGCCTACTGCCCTCCAGGATGCTTGCGAGCTGGTGAGGACATGTGAAGCTTGTCAGTTCTTCGCCAGGCAAGTCCACCGACCAGCCCAAGCTCTGCAAACCATCTCGCTCTCCTGGCCGTTTCGATGCAGAAATTTGAATATCTGGGTCCGTTCACATGGCCCACGGGGCTTCACCCACCTCTTAAGCCGCCATCGACAAATTCACTAAGTGGGTCAAGGCGAGACGATGACGTGCCATCACGGCTTCGGCATTGCCAAATTCATGCACGGATATTCACCGCTTTGGAGTCGCCAACCGCATTATTATCGATAATGGAACTCAGATTCACCAATACAAGCGCTTTTGGAATTTCAGAGGAAATGGGCACCAAAGTATGCTTTGCTTCAGTTGCTCACCCCAAAAGCAATGGCCAAGCTGAGCGTGCGAATGCACTAGTATTGAAAGGCCTCAAGACCAGGGCGTTCGATCGACTCCACAAGCGAGGGACGCGCTGGATTGAAGAGCTCCCGGCCGTGTTGTGGTCGCTCCGCACCACCCCCTCCGAACTCTGGCAGACACCTTTCTTTCTAGTGTATGGAGCGGAAGTCGTTCTCCTCCGAGTCATCATTTGGCTCTCCGCGAGTCTCGCCAATGAGGAAGGCCATGAAGATACTCGACAAGAAGATGTCAATCTCACGGAAGAAGTTCGTGATCGGGCCGCCTCCGTCAGCCTCGACATCAACAAAGCTCAGCGATACCATGCCACCCGGGTCTCGAGAAGAACACCGGCGATGGGTGATTTGGTCTTGCTTGCAGAGTTCAAGCGCATGCCGGATTGCATAAGTCTCCCGCGGGAGGCCCCTTTAAGGTGGTCTCAGATCTCGATTCGGCGGTCCGATTAGCCACGCGAAGGCAGTGAATTGGCGAATTCCTACAATGTGGAGTTATTGGAAGTTTTATCCCTAAAAATTGTAAGTACCAAAGTGATTCGCCTTGATTAGCCCTGGGATGAATCTACCCCCTAACCGATCGGCGGTCATTGGTTGTTAATAATGTTATTATCTTGGAGATTTTCGGCTTTTTATTACTCCATTTCTTATACTCTATGGATCGGTTCCGTGGATACTATTGGTCCCTTACGCCTCGACAACTCCTTGTTGATCCATAATCATGCCCGTGTTTGTGCCGAGTAAAGACGAATAACTAGGAAGTGAGTTTGGCACTGTTCAAATGCGCTTTAGACACCTAAGTTGGCTCTTTGAAGCACCGATGGTTGTTACTTCAAGTACCGCTGGCCTAGTAATTCTTCCCGAATTCGCCGCTTTACTACACAATGCCAGGGGTCAGATTTTGAGAAAAGCGGCAAGAACATGGAGGTCAGCGAATGAACCAATATTTCAGCGGCTAGCCTCCGAACTATCATGATCTACATTGTATGTGATCTCAGATAGTGTTCATCTACCTTGGCCATATCCGCTGGTATGCCCGTCGCGACCGAAAGTTTTGGCCCGATTCAAAAGGATAAATCTAATGGTGCACCCAGCTCGACCGGCCGCCCAACCGAACTGGGTCGCGCTCAAGATTTCGATCGCCGCCCAGCTTAGGCCGGGCCTCAAGATTCGACCGGCCGCCTGGGGGCTGGGGGTCGCCCCAAGATTTCGTCGCCTGCCGCAACAGGCCTGAGGTCGCTCAAGATTTTGGCCGGCCGCCCCATCACTCGGGCTGGGCGCCCGCCAACGCGTAAGCCAGATAAGTATTCTGGATAACGCTCTCGCTTGTACACTTATGAGAATGCTAAAATTAATCAAATTATTCATGGTTATCACGGATGTTGCAAATCTGGCGGCTCCTTGGTGATAAAAGGAAAGTCTCCAGTGTGAGCGTCTAGTAAAGCTAAGTAACCAGGGTGTAAGTTGGGCACGGAACTCAAACACGGCTCGTACGCCTCGGGTTGGCTCTCAGAAGCACCGCTGGTCGTCACCGTTGAGTGCCGCTGGCCCAAAACCGCTCCTGGGGACTTACTACTTTCTGCGCCACACTAGGGCACGATTCTAAGAGATCACAAGGATTTAAGTTCCGAAGAGATTTCAGCCAATGATAACCCTGCATAAAATATTGACGGCGAAGTTATTATGTGCCTAAACGCAGACCTTTATGCTTCAAAGTTGCCTTTGCCTAAGTCTCATATCACTTGTACGTATGATGTTTACGCTTGTGGCTAGTTACATTCAACCTCTGCAGGAATTCTGGGACATTGCCCAGGTTTAGAAGCCTAACTGGTGCTTTAGCCGAGTTGCGCACTGGCCACCTAGCAATTTCAGCATGCAATATCGGATGAGTGTGGCAACAAATATGAAGGTAGAACCGGGAAACATCCATTACAATTGAAGTTAACTAACATGTTTTTGCAGAAAAAAAAACTGATCAACAAAGGAAACAAAAACAAAGAAAGCGAGGCGACGACGCGGCCCTTCACTCGTCGCCTACGTCGATGTCGCCGACGTCCGCTTCCTCCGCCACCGGGTGGAGATATCCATGACCGGCTCCTGCACTTGCGCTGTTCGCCAAGTGTTCGCGGCGCCACCACGATGCTCACTTTGGCGCGTTTCCCACAATCCCGGTCCACCAACACCATCGGATCCAGAGAGGCGCGCATGGCCCAAAGATGCCAAGACGAAGCTTGCGATACCGCCGCAACCTCTTGCCCCTCCTCGTGGAGCGCGGCGGCTAGGCGGGCAGCCCCGAGTGCCTCCGAGGCCCGTTGCTCAAGCAGAGGCGTCATCGCAGGCGGTCTCCGGAGGGGTGTCTCCAAAGACCACGCCCAAAGGTTCCGTGCATCTTTTGATGCGCAGAATGCTCCCTTGAGCATGGTGGTGAGATTGCGCTGAGGCGGCGTTCGTAGACGGAGGTCTTCGCGCGCTCGCCACTTTCTCCGCCTGCTTTGCATGGCAATCGTAGCGGTCGCGGTCATGTCCTTTCTCGCGCCACCACGTGGTCGACTCTCTCCGCCTCCGCGCTAATCTTCGCCGATGGCCCCGTAATTGTCTCGCCGTCTGGGCTCCATGCCCGGCCGCGGCAAGGAGTCGCCAAGCGAAGTCAGGTAAATTGCCGAAGTTCGGTGAAGAGCCACGGAGCGTCGGCAGGCAAGCGATGGCGATCCGGGGCGAAGTTACGAGGTGCGCCGGCGCCGGGGCCGCCGCCTCGCTCGGCGGTGGCGGTGGCGGTGTCCGAAGCGAAGCCTCGCCGCTCAAAGAAAGCGCAGCGGCGCCCGCCTCGGAGATATCTTGAAGGGTCGCCTTGGCCGCCTCCTCGAAAGCCGGCCTTGGGAACCTCAAGCCCGCCTCGCCGAGTGGCGGCTTGGGTCCCCTGGGCGAAAGGTGGTGGCGCTGGAGTGGAAGTCGCACCACCGGGAGTTGAAGGAAAAGGCGATGGAATCGGTGCCGCAGGGTCGGCGCCATGGTCGTTTAACAGCGCCATCCAGACCGCACCATCGTGGCGAAGGTGCCGGCGGCGCCGGAGGTGAAGATACTGCCGCGCATGCAGGCGCGGCGCCGGTCAAGTAGGTTAGGATTAGGCGGCCAGGCAACCGCCTCTGCAGAAAGTCACCGCCACCTTGGACCGGTGGCGACGGAAGTTTCGCCACGGAGCAAAGTTTTTCACGTCCGGACCTCACGGCAGGTCCGGACGAGTGGCCGCTGCCCGCCGCCCGATCGCTGGGAGGAGCATCCCCGATCGCCGTGGCGCGCGGCCACCGCGGCAGGGCGGTGGAGTCCATGGGCGTAGTAACCCGACGATTCTCGAGCGCCCGCGACTCCATCGGCGAAGCGGCCGTGCCGATGAAGGAAAGTCCAGCCGCCGGGACCGGGCGATGAGCCCGTGAAGCCACCGCCGATGCGTGGCCCATCCAAGTTTCCCGCAACTTGCCAAAGTTAAAAAGGATCGCGGCTGGTAGGGAGCAACAGTAAAAAATCTAGATGCGAAGAAAGCTAAAGAAAAATAAAGACTTACTACGGAAAGGTGCGGGTGATATCGCTGCCGTCGCGGTATCGCCACGCCTGGCGACACCGGCTACGGGGCTAAGTCTTGGATACAAAATCCTGACGACAGCGCCCGCTTAAACCGGGCGCCCCGCAGTCGTTGATGCGGCCGCCATTGTCCGAGTTCGCCGCCTCTTCGACAGCGAAGTTCCAGCTTGTGATCGCCATTGCCCGGGCGGCACCCTCGTGGCATCGATGCCATTGCCGTTATTGACGCATACCACTAAGGCGCCAGACCTTCCAGCTTTGACTCGGGCCGAAGGGAAGATAGTGGCGGCCATCCCGCCCCGAAGACGGAAGTGGCGGCCTTCCTGCCAGTTCGCCTGAGGAGGCACCTGCAGAGGAAGAAATGGCGAAAAAAGTGGGAGGTTCAAGATCATCCCCATGAACATTTCACGTAGGGTGTGCGAAAATGGCGAGGAAAACGATGGAGTTAGGGGTGAGGTGAAGATGATGGATTTCAGAGAAGTGAAGGACGGTGAGAAAAAATCGTAAAAAGGCGGTACCAAAGTTCGCCATGATGCCCCACACGAAGATGATGATCTCGCTTACGGGCACTCGGGTGTGGGGTCCCACCGGAAGAAAAGAGGGCCTCCCAAGACGATCAAGGTGAGCCTACCCACCGTGTAGGAGTCCACGGTGGAGGCAGGAAAGGGAGGCGGCAGAGGAGCCATGGGAGCGAAAGTAACAAGAGACAAGAAAAGCTTGGAGGAAGAAGACGAGGTTTGCAAAGAGTGCTAAAAGCGTGAACTGCCAGGTGCGTATGGATCTATATGTATCCCCACTCATACCGACGGCTCACGAAAGGACAAGGTTGTGCGCCAAGCCGGTCCCAAGAAAAATTAATGGATGCGAAGGAATCGAGGTGGTCGATCTCGATGAGTGATGGCCCCATCCAAGAATGCACCGCATTTAATGTAAAGATTTTGAAAGCCTATGATGTGCGTTCTGCGGGCCCGGCTACTGCTGTCGGTGTACTATACACCGTGGTACCCTTCGCCGCAAAAAGCGCGGCCCACGGGCGCCTAGCAAGCGGTGGGTGTTTACACCGCTCGCTGATGCCGGTCCACGTGGCGGCGCGAGCGGTGGGCGATCACGCTGCCGCGCCGCCACCAACGTGGCGGCTTCGGGCAAAGCGGCGAAGCGGCGGCGGTGCCGGTCTGACGTGGCGGCGGCGCAGCAGTGGGCGATCACGCTCGCCGCCGCGGCGCCACCAACGTGGCGGCTTTGGCGGCAAAGTGCGGCACGCCGCCCGGTGCCGGCCCACGTGGCGGCGGGCGAAAGGCGGTGGGCGATCACGCTCGCCGCCTTTGCCACCAACGTGGGTATGGCGGACAAGCACGCTTTGTTTATTCCACGCCATGCAAAAGGGTGGAATGCGGTGGTTGGCCTCAAGTTTTTTCGCCACTCAGACAGGTCGAAGCGTGCTCGCCAGACGCATGTCGGTCCCAAGGAATTTCGCTATGCCCGTTCCTCGACACCTCTCACCTACATGCCACCGAGAGGTCACACTCGAAAGAACCGAAAGGAAGGCATGCGCTGGCATTAATTAGCGCCGAAGGAACGGGACAGCAGGCAAGAGTGTAATAAATGCGTGTAAGATAGGCATGATGACGGCTCTTCTGAATTTGGCTCATGTAAGCCCATAGATATAAGGGCATTCTAGAGCATATGAGAGGGGAGGTCGGAAAAAAGAGACAGGAGGGAAGAGCTGATCATCGGCAAGCTCTGTAACCAAGCCCACGATACTCAATCCCAAAGGAGGCAGGACGTAAGGCCGTTACCCTTCTTCGAGGGGACCTGAACCTGGGTAAAAAATCGGGGTGTTCATCTGAATTTAGACATCAAAGCTCGTTAGTGTGAGAGGTGCTGGGGTGTAGGGTCGAGGATGCGCCTAGAGGGGGGGTGAATAGGCGTTTTACAAAATCGATCGCTCACTAATTATTCGCTTCTAATTCAACCCCTATGTCAAAACCTAATTAATATATATGCGAAGCTTATAATCTAGGTTTTGACAATTAAAGCCTAAATAATCTAGGCTCACTATGTGCACTAACTAAATTATGTCTCTAAGCTAGAATTGCTAAATTGAACTAATCAATAATACTAAGCAATTTTACAATCACAATCATGAATATATCAACAATGTAAATACTTGAATGTAAATGAGACAAGGGACAACCGATGTTTTTTCCAGTGGTGTTCGGAGACTTGCCGTCTCCCTAGTCCACGCTGAGGCAAGCCCGACGACTCGGACCGCTCCCCGCCGAAAGCACCCGCCTTCTTTCCACTAGTGTGGTTTTTCACGCTATGCCGTAGGCTCAACCCGAACCTTCACAAACTTCGGCCGGCTTTCACACCTCGAGAGCTCCCACGCGACGACGCCACGCCTGCCTAGGAGTCGGCAACCCAAGAGTAACAAGCCGCCTTCGCTCAACTTCACCGCACAACGAATGCGCCTCGGTGATCACCAAGTGCAACACATGCACAAGGCCTCACTCAAGTGCAACACATGCACAAGAGGCACCCAAACCACTTCCTAATTGCAACGAATGCAATTAGTCCACTCTTGAGCTCAAGAACCAAAGTGGAGAAGAGCAACACATGCACTTCACTCCCACACACAGCCACAACAACATCAACAACCAGCCCCAACCCCCCAAGGGGGTATTTATAGCCTCCACCAAAGAAACTAGCCGTTGGAGGCAAATTCCAGAGAAAACAATACAGTCCGGCCCAACCGACCTTCTCGGTCCGACCGGACTCACACCAACGTCGAAAATGACCGCTATGGTTTAATACATGGCGGTTGGACCAAGCCACCATGGTTACATGACTGCTGACCGGCCACACCGAGCCCATCCGGCCCAACCGCCAAAGACAACTCAAATAAAACCAACATCATCACAGACCGAAAACACGCCGCGCGGTCCCAATCAAGATATGGCGGTCCGGACCGCCAATCATGGTCCGACTACCGACAAACCTAGGGCGGTCCGACCAAGACGTACGGCCGGACCCCCACGCCCGGTCACACCGCACACACCGCGCAAGCAACCCTAGGCCCGGTCCAACCGGTGGGAGGCCGGTCCGACCGACCAGTTCGTCCGATCAAGACGCCGTCGGCCCGACCGCCTCACGGCAAAACGCTCAAACTTCGATTTTTGCCCAATCAATTTTCCGAAAATCCAAATGCTATTCTTTGAGCCTCAAGGATGATCAACACACGATCATTTATATGTGCAAAACACATTTGCACCAACTTAAACCATGCTCAAAGAATTCAACCAAATTGCGAAAACGATTCAAGAATCAACATCAACTTACGCGATCAATCCTCTAGCCATGTAAGGATCAACACATGATCCCGACACTTTGCCAAAACACATTTGCAAATGCCAACACATGCTCTAGGATCAAACGATAACTCCAACGCTTATTTGCAAAACACATTTGCACAACCGCAATCAACTCCAAATGACGAAAACACATTTCACACAACTCAAGATCTATTTGCAAAACGATACAAATCAAACTCGAAGTTTATGAGATTAATCCCCTAGCCATGTGAAGGTCAACACAAGACCGGTCAACTTGCTAACACCTGCAAGCCCCACTCACATGCTCGATTCCTGACTCATAAACCTCATTTATTCGCACAACTAACTTGTAAATAACACAATAAAACCAATATCATGCTTGAGCTCTCTCCTTTTGCAACACATGCAAAACTTAGCTCCAAGCAAACACCAAGGTTTTATAAAGATGTTTTCGAACCAAAACGTGAAGCTTCAACTAATGCAACACATGCAAAAGTGAACTCCACGAAGAGCCAACGATTAGCTTATCCTATTTGCAACACATGCAAATCAAAGCATTATGCGAAACCAAATGCATATACTCTTTCATCTTTGCAACACATGCAAAACCGAGCATAATG
Source organism: Guadua angustifolia (assembly GCA_036346375.1). Classification (NCBI taxonomy): domain Eukaryota; kingdom Viridiplantae; phylum Streptophyta; class Magnoliopsida; order Poales; family Poaceae; genus Guadua; species Guadua angustifolia. The sequence continues at coordinate 48,785,704 of CM070506.1, read as the reverse complement.
CAAAACAACCAAGCATAAGCTTAACACATTTGCAACACATGCCAAATGGTTAACCCTTATACAAAAACCAAATCAAATAAGATTTGAGCTTTGAGTGCGCGGATTGAGATCACCAACACATGATGAAACTCAAGCAAAAGAGACAACCCTCTTAATAGTACGGCGGTAAAACCTTAGACACAAAGACTACAAAAAGTCCTTAGCCTATCTAGTTATACCTTTCGCCAAGACAAGCAATCCCTTTGGGGTCTTTATGATCATCACTTTGATATTCCCCGGATCTCTACTTGACTCCTCTTCGATCCATTCTGACGCCCATCAACTCATGATGCCGCCCTTGTCCCGTTCTCATCATCTCATCCATCTTTGGACCTAACTCAACCATAACTCATAAAACATGTTAGTCCAAGATGCATGGTTGTCTCAATTATCTCTTGCACTCCATTAACACATAATGGATGCCTTTAGATCAATTCGAGCACAACCCTAAATCAATAGAAATGATTGATAGTGTCTTAAGTATAATAATGCAACACATGCTCAATTATACTTAAGAACTATCCATTTGTCCTCAATTAATCATGGAACACCATCGACACATGATGAAGCCGCTTTAATGATTAACTAGATTTAATGAACTCAATTTAAATTATTCATTTAAATTGACTCTTCAAGTTAAGGTGTGGACTCTCTAAATATGTGCATCCATGTAATATATGGATTGGGAACATGATGCACACTTTGTGGTTAATATAACGGGGATATCCATACTTTAACTTGACTCCAAGGTATGCAACTAATATTAAGATGAATATGCAAGCATACCTCGGGTTTTCCATTTTTCAATGCGATGAGACTAAACAAAGATATTCTAAACAAACATGTTAGTCTCAATATAAGATTTGTCATTAAGAACAATATCGCATTAGGGGATAAACTCAATATTGGATTTGTCATTAGATTTGTCATTAACACCAAAACCATAACTAATGAAGGTTGAACTTACATGGGGTTTCCCTCTGCTAGGGTTAGCCAACTACCGAATCCACCCCCCTATCGAACAAAACCCGGTCCGTAGGCTCGGGCCTGTCCGGTGGAATACGCCGACACCAGGCACGACCCATTTTTGTTTCTTGCCTGCTTCACACCGTACCGGTCCAGATCCGGTCTATTTACACTATTGCGACAAAAGGAAATGAGCCAAAGACACACAGGGCTAAAGTAATGAACATAAATATTAGGAGAAAAAATTAAATTTTATTTATTTTTGAATCTCTCTCGTCCATTTCTCTCAAATTTTCTCAGCTCTCTTCCCTCTCTTGCTTGTATATCTCAATCTCTCAGCGATGAGCGAGTAAGACGGTGAGAGAAGTGAGGAAAGCGATGAGCGCCGTCAGCCGAGGAGAGAACGAGAGAGAGTGACAAGCGAGCAAAGAACAGTAACATGCCGGGTTGGGCCGCCCACTTTGTCCAGTTCTCAGGTCCGGCACAGCCCGAGGAATAGTAACGTATCGAGCCGTACTTTGAACTGATCATAAGGTTATGCCTCGAACTGACCCACAAAAAGAACGGCCTGAGTGTCCACCTAGGGCTGGAAACGAGCCGAGCCAGGCTCGGCTCGGCTCGGTCAAATGGCGAGCGGCTCGGTCCTGAGGCGAGTCCAAAAAGTCGGCTCGGTTCGGCTCGAGGTCGGCTTGCCGAGCCAGACCAATAGGAGTTTTTTTTTATTTTTAATATAAAACTTCATAAATGACCAAACAACATAGCTTTCAAGTAATAAAGTCAAGATATTACTAACAAAAAAATAAAATTGCATTTGCATTCATTATCAAGAGTTTAAGAAATTGCATTAAGAATTAGTAAACACTGACATTGCATTCAGAATTAGTAAACCTAGATGTTCAATAGAACAATTAGTAAACAGAAACATTGATATTACATCATCAAGGGTTTAAGAATTCAAAATTCAGAAGATATCGCTTAGGATTTTGCTCATACGGGCTAATTGGACCGAACCAACGAGCGGCTCGCGAACTGAGCCGAGCCGGCTCGCTGAAAAACCGAGTTACAAAAATAGGCTCAGCTCGGACTCGCTCCGAGGTATGAGCCTAACCGAGTCCGAGCCGAGCTACGAGCCGCGAGCTAAATTTCGAACCCTATGTCCAACTTACTTTGTGGACACACGGTAGGTGCCTTTATACTTGCCTGGGTAAACATCGCTGGTCAATAGACCAAGAGGGTTTTCCTCTGATACAGGGCAATGTATCAACTCCAAGTGATCAAGAGGCGATCGAATCTGCAGAGGATTGGAAGCCCGTGTTCAACGCCGAGCACGACATCCGCCAACACGGCGATGGCAGCACAAGATTGCTGGACGACGACATGTCTGGATGCCCTAGCGTTGCGGTCACAGTGCAATAATCAAAAGAAAGACGAAGAATTTTCGGAGTGCATGATTTCATCACGTGGTTATGTGTTTTTCTGCATGGCTGCAGGTGACAGGGGAGCTTTATCTATGGCTTGAGAAGAGAGGGGACGAGAGGATAGATAGATGGAGAGGCACGCTTCGAAGCTTCTCGGCTTAGAAAAAAAAGGCCGGGACTGGACTTTTTTTTAGATACTTTAAGAAACCATGGTACTGAAACACTAGAGTTTTTAAGACTACGACATCTATTGTGTTCAAACATCTGGAAGCATTAGCACTAAAGTATTTTTAGAAACCATGATATTTCACTAAACTCCAAAAATACTTTGTATCCAAACATATCCTTAGTACCATTTTATTCCAACAACCATACAAATACCATCCTTGATAGGATCATCCGATCTATCATATACCATTTTATTCACCCTTATTCACTCAACCAAACACATCCTTAACATATGATTTTTTTGAAAGATTACCCTTAGCATATGATAACCCTCTGCATGAAGGCCATAAAAGCTGCTATATAGTTCAAAGTAGGGTGAAGCGTCTAGCATTTCAGCACAAGTTGTTGAAAAATTAGACAGTTTTCAGATTAAATTCCAAATATAGATCATGAACAACAACACATAAGCTAGCATGCATCTTCTAACACATCGGACAAGATTTAACATCATGATCATCTTGATAGACATAATTAACCACTTAGATTAGGGCGATCGAACGTATCGAATGAAGAAGAAGATGCGCATTTACGGAGCCGATGCGCTAAGGTGTTGACGTGGTCGACGTTGGCGGCGCTGCCGCAGAGCCGCCGCTACGACGACGCCCAGCAGAGCAGGAGCAGAAGACGAGTCGGTGACGATCTTGAGCAAGCCGCGCGAAGCGCTTCCTAAAACCTTATTCGCCTCTCCCGCAGATCGCGAAGACGGCGGGTTCCGGAGACCGCTTCTCCGATCGCGATGCACGCCACGGATGGAGAAGGCTACGGTGGCGCACAAAGAACGAGAGGTAGCAAAACCCTAATGTGTTTCTCAGATATCTACACGGGTGGCAGTGGCGCAGATATATAGGGATAGCTCGTAACCGCGACCGAACGTGACTCAAGACGCTACGAACGGACTCGATTACAAGATCCTTATCTCATACTAATCGCCACGATTCTAATAGCAAAAGAATAAATCGCAAAGGAAGTGCGCTTCACGCAAAGCCTTGGACCGGATTTCGACGGACCATTCATGCAGTGTCAAGACGCCTCCGCCTCCGCCCCCGCCCGAGCCCGCCCGCCCGCGAGGCGAAAGCGCTGCAGGGCTTCTCTTCCCTTGCCATGCTTCTAGGAAGGTGGAGAGAACCTCCTTATAAATTGGTCATCCTCCACCTCCACAAGCAATATGGGACTAATGCTTGCACACATGCCTCGTCATGAATGGGCCTTTGAGATTTTCTAGGATTTATTTGTCTCAATTAATGGACTTGGCCCAAATAATCCAACAATCCCCACCGCATCTCAAGGTCCATTTAGAGATTTGCCAATACTCACTATCGCTTAATATACCAACGCTTTCAACAGAGACTGTTAAGTTGAACTTCTGCCTAGAGCTCCAAGGTACACCCATCCACAACTTGAACAATGGACTACGCCTTGAATTGCAAGTTTTGTGTGAACAGGTTTCACTCAAAGTCATAACTGATACCTAGCTGCCAGTAGCCTTTTCCATGAGTGGAGCATATGAGTCGTGACTCTATGGTCTCTTCATGAGCTTACTAGAGATCACCCGAGTCTCATAGATCGCAACTTTAGACAATGGGCTCATATAGGTGTGTTCTTTCAAGAATGCTCAGAGAACAAAGATCTTCGCTAGTTATAGCCAATAGAAACACATTAAGGCATATCGCCATCCCGCCTTACAAAGATTTTGAGAGTATTGCATCTTCACTAGAGAGGGTAACAGACATTTCTCCTTAGTTCGCCAATAGCTTGTTTTACCTAGGACCCAATTCACGGATCTCCGATCACAAAGGCCGGGTTACCACTATTGCAACTTATATGGGTCTCATACCCATTTCCTCGATGCACCTTCTATCACATTCCGTGATAGTCCCTTCGTAAAGGATCTCGCCAGTTTTTGTCTGCTTGAATATAAGTCACACTTATAACTCCTGAGTTTCTCAATTTCCGACAGACTTCATGCGTTTTTGACGTGTCTTGATGACTTCGCATTATCCTTAGCACTGTTCACTTTAGCAATCACAGATTGATTATCACTGTGGAAGTCATGAGATTGGGAGTCTAGTTGGCGGGCCGAATTGACCAGCCCAGGAAGATGGAGCGAGCCCATCTGGAAAAAGGAAGGGGGTTCTAGAAAGCCGGACAGGTCCAGAGAAAGCAGGAGCGGAACGGCGGGCGCCAGGGGTAGGTGGGTGGCACAAGGCTCAGGCTGAAGCAAGACTGCTCAAGATGGTATCAGTATTGCGGGCGCCACAGACGGTCTTCCTCGCCATCTCCAACCGCTCCAGCAGCTGCCGACTGGTCAAGGCCAAAGAACTCCCCGACGTGTCGGGGATGTCTCGTCCCAAGGTATATAGAGAGAGAACCTCATGCAGAGAGGAGGTCCATGGTAATTAAGAACATCAATACATCCACACCAACAATGAGAGCAGACTAGGGTATTATCTCCACCGGAGAGCCCTTAACTGCAAAAAATCTCCGACGCCTTGCTTTACCATCCGCTTAGATCTTTCGCTAGTCCCACTCCTCTTCTTCATTGTCAGAACAACCATCGGCTAGCTGGCGCCAGTAGGGGCTGCGGTGAAGATCACCTCCTTGAGCCCGATGGCACCACTCAACGAGATCACCGTGTCTTTTGCTCTGGCCGCATTTCCGCCGGAGCTTGACTTCATCACCGACAGTGTCGGCAAGCTTGCCCTCTCACCGGAGCTACGGGCCGGATCGAAAGGCATCATGGCGGTCCGTGCCCGAGAGGCTTTTCGCGGAGTTTTCGCGATCGAAGACGACGGACCGACACTCAGACGCAAAGAGGCGGCGACACGGGCGGAGGCGGATCGCCAGCCGCGGCGGCGCGCGAGAGAGAGCGCCAAGTCCTCTAGCATCGGGGCGAACGTTAACGAAGAGTTCTCGCAGCGGCGAGGGAGATCGCTGATCTTTCACACGCCGCAGCAGTAACATCGCCGCCCAAAACGCCGCCGACACTCTTGACCAATCTTGCCCTGCATACCGCGCACTCGATCGTGGCTCGTAAAAGCCATGGTGACGGCGGCGGCGTCAAGAAACCAAGAGGCGCCCGCAGAGAAGACGCACTCCCGTATCCATGCGGCTACTCAGACCGGCAGCAGCGGATCGCGAAAGTCGACTCAAGGCGCTGGCCGAGCTCACGGGCGAAGACGCCACCGAGTCTCAACCGAGACCTCCGCGTTGATCTTACTGCTAGACGCCGCGATCGGGAGGAAGGAGAGAGGCGCCGGCGTGAGGACGAGTACGAGCGCTTCGGCATTGGCCGCGACGGCCGCGGCAACCGCGGTGGCCGACGTGAGGATCACGCCGATCGCGGGAGCCACGGTCGTAGGGCCGAGAGCGACAGCGAAAACCGCCGGGATAGGACCCCCTCGTGCCGGTCGCCTCGATGGCGCAGCTGTGGGCCTATTAACGGAGTTCGTGCTTTCACGCCCCGGCTTCGCCGAGTGGCGTGGCCCGACGGTTTCAACCCTAGGGGCATTGTCAAGTTCGATGGCGAGAGAGATCCCGAGGCGTGGCTGCAAGTATACGCCTTGCGGTCAAAGCGGTGGGGCGCACTGTAATGTGATGGCCAATTACCGCCGGTCACGCCGCTTCCTCGGCAAGAAGCTTGGCTTACGGACTCCCAAATGGGTTCGAGATTCTCGGGTGACCTCTCGGAGCGCTTTATCTCGAATTTCAGTGGCACCTTCGAGAGGCTCGACGCGTGGGACCTCTACCACTTCACCGAAGAAGAGTGAGTCTCGAGAGAGTTTATCCGGCTTTCATGCAAAAAGAAGAATACGGTTCGTGATGTTTCCGAGGCGGTCGTTATAGCCGCTTTCTAGAAGGGAGTCACGACCCGATTTAATCAAGAAAATGTCTCGAAGGCCGCCGACTACCGCCGGAGATGTTCGCTGGTTGATCGCTACGCCATCGCTTTGACGCCAAGCGGAGCGCCAAGAAGACGCATGCAGAAGGACAAGAAGGACTACGCCGAGTCCTCCAAACCGGCGACAGAAGCGCGGGCCGGAGAGCTAGTCGCGGCGGCGCCGAAGCGCTGCTGTCTGCGAGGTCCGCGAGGTGGCGGCTACGACGAAGTAATGGACGCCATATGCCCTTTCCACCCCCAGGGGAGGCACGCGGCCAAGGACTGTTACACCCTAAAGAGATTCGCCCGAGAGAGCTGCAACAGGGCGAACAGGGGCAAAGGCGAGGTGCAGAAGAAGCAAGACCCGCCCGAGGAAGACGGAGGCGACTATCAAGTGACCGAGCGTGAGCTCAATTACATATTTGGGGGCTCGACGGCATACGAGTCCAAGCGGAAGCAAAAGCTTACCGCTCGGGAGATCAATGCGATAACACCGCCACGCCGACACCGAGGTGGTCCGAGATCCCGATCACGCTCGATCGTTCGGATCACCCCGATCCGCGTTCCCTTCCCGGAAGGTATCCTTCGCCCCGACCCCGCCATACGCGGCGCCGTGCTCAAGAGGGTATCGGTCGACGGGAGCGGGCTCAACGCCCTTTCTCCAAGACATTTGACGATATGAAGATTCCGCGCCCGAAGTTAAAGCGGGCTCGCCACCGCTCCACGGGGTGATCCCGGGGACGTCGACAATGCCGCTTGGGCAAATCACGCTCCCGGTAACGTTTGGAGCCAAGGAGAACTACCGGACGGAGTACCTAAACTTCAAGGTTGCTGATTTCGAGATGGCATACCATGCCATCTTGGGAAGGCCAAGGTTGGCCCGGTTCATGGCAGTGCCACACTACGCATACCTTGCGCTCAAGATGCCGGGGCCAAGCGGCGTCATCACCGTTCGAGGTGACGTCAAACAATCCTTCGCGTGCGACAGGGAAAGCTGCGATCTGGCCGAGGCGCTGGTGCATCGGCTGAGGCCGAGATGATCAGGCAAGCGGCGGCCCTCCCGCGAGGCGAAGATGATGTTCCGACCGCGAAGCAAACCAAGTCCTGCATGAAGCCCGACGAGGGAGTCAAGCGTGTGGTCCTCAACCCGTCCAACTCGGCGCAGGCCGCCCTGATTGGGACTGGGCTCGATCCCAAATAGGAAGAGGCGCTCGTCACTTTTCTTTGGGCAAACCGGGACATCTTCACCTCGAAACCGTCCAATATGCCCGGTGTCCCTAGGGAGGTGATCGAGCACTCACTCAATGTTGACAGTAAAGCTAAGCCCGTCAAGCAGCGGCTCAGGAGGTTTGCGCAAGATCGCCGCAACGCCATCAGAGAGGAGATCACCATGCTTCTAGCGACCAAATTCATAAAAGAAGTTTATCATCCCGACTGGTTGGCGAATCCGGTTCTTGTACGCAAGAAAAATAAAAGTTGGCGCATGTGTGTTGATTACACAGATCTCAACAAGGCGTGCCCAAAGGACCCCTTTGGTTTACCCCGCATAGACCAGGTGGTAGACTCCACCGCCGGATGTGAACTCCTGAGTTTCTTGGATGCGTACTCGGGGTATCATCAAATCCGGTTGAAGGAAGAAGACTGCATCAAGACATCCTTCATCACACCATATTCGGTGCGTATTGCTACGTCACGATGCCATTCGGGTTGAAAAACGCTAGCGCGACTTACCAGCGCGCTATTCAGCGGTGCTTTCACGCTCAACTCGGACGCAACGTGGAAGCATACGTAGACGATGTCGTGGTCAAGACCCGAGTGAGGGAAGACCTCATCGCCGACCTAGCCGAGACATTCGAGAGCTTGCGAGCCTTCCGGATGAGGCTTAACCCGAAAAAGTGTGTCTTCGGGGCTCCCTCCGGGAAACTGCTCGGGTTCATCATATCACATCGTGGCATTGAAGCGAATCCCGAGAAAATCAACACCATCCTCAAGATGAAGCCACCGACTTGCCAAAAGACGCCCAAAAGCTCACGGATGTATGGTGGCACTCGCCGGTTCATCTCCGCTTGGGGCGATGGGAATGCTGCTTCAAGCTCTTGAAGAAGCAAGACAACTTCCAGTAGCCCCCGACCACAAGGTCCAAAGCTCTAGCCGCTTAGCCTCGCCCTCACGCCGGACACGCTCTAAGTTGGCTTCGTACTCCTCATACTCCCTCACCTTGGGAAGTATTTCCTTATGAGCTGCCCTCTCCTGAGCTTCCCCAATACCGAAGAACACCAAGATGAGGGATGTATGCCGCTTATGAAACATAAGGAAAGGCCGACACCACCGACCACCTTGGCGCTCTGATAGCGTTCTGTAAAGCTCCTCTCTCAACTTCTCGTCCCCCTCACCGAAAGCCTTCCATTTGTCATCATGGCGAAAGAGGACCCGGTGGGAGGGTTGGGAACTGGATGCGGCCGGGAGCTGTCGGGGGATCTCCTCCACGGGTGGCGAGAGGTGGACATTGGCCGGCTCAGTAGCCCCCGCTGGAGGCGGAGTGGTTGCCCTAGAATCCTCGCACTCGACGGACACTGGAGAGCCAACGCCAGCTCGCCCCGACGCAGAATCGCCACCCCCCGACTCCGGATTTGGCGGCGGAATGTTTCTGCCTTCGCCCGCACCGCCGGCGAGTGTGGCAGGCGGGGCCTTCAGGGGAATTCCCACCCTTGGCTCCCTGACCGTCAAAAGCAGCTTGAGCGTGCGACAAGGAAAGAGGAGCAAAGGGGAAAGGTAAAAACCAACCTGTTCGATCTCCTTATCTTCGCTCTCGGCTCTTTCCGAGTGGCCGAACCACTCGGGGATGAGTCCGAGGCCGCTTGGGTTCTGGACGGCCGGGAGGCCGACTTCTTGATGTACGCACCAATGGCTTCCGGTGGACGGACCTGTGAGGGGGTGGCAGGGCGACACCGCCGGTGACTCCCTGAGGCGTGCTCCTTCCTCTTGGCGCTGGCCCTCCGCGCTGGAGCTCGACAGTATGCTACCAGAACGCCTCGACAGAAGAGGCGCCGGCGAACGGAGGGTCTGAGGAAAAGGCCGCCCGGTCCTGCGACAAGCCAAAGGGACGAACCCGGTTAGCAGTTAGACGGCAAAAACGACGCAGAAACCACTACGAGGGCATAGCGCTCACCGCAGGAGGCGGATTCGTCAGGCAAAAGGCACTCGGAGTGTGGGGCGGAAGGATGGTGACGTCCGGGGCCAGAAGGTCGCTCATCCAGATCACAAGTAAGTCCCGATCGATAGCCTCGGCGACCTCCCGCGTGGGGTCATCCTCCCGGTACTCATACCCCAAGAATATCCGCTCCTTGATGGGCTGCACCCGGCGGACAGCGAAGTTGGAAAGAATCCCTACGCCGGTCAGTCCCGCTTCTTTCAAGTCAGAGATCAGGGCGAGGAGTTCGTTCACCTGCCCCATCTCGTGCTCGAGAGGAACCGCGGTCCAAGAAGGGGACACTCTCGGGGGCTCTCCGGAGAAGGACGGAAGGCAAGGCTCGAGGTTGGCACAGTAAAACCACTCGCGGTGCCACCCCTTGTTTGAAGTCCTGAAGGGGATGGCGAAATAAATCTTCCTCGCCCCATCCTCACCGAAAGCCGGCGCCTCTAATCGCCTTTGGGCGAGCTCGCCGGAAAGGGCTTGAGAAGAAAAAGGTGGCGGAAAAGGTTGAAATGCGGGCGAATCCCAAGATACGCCTCGCAGAGGTGGATGAAGACGGCGATATGAAGGATGGAATTGGGGTTCAGGTGAACCAGCTCAACTCCGTAGTAGGAAAGGAGTCCGCGGAAGAAACTGCCGGCCGGAAGCCCAAATCCGCGCTGGAAGAAGGATTCGAAGACCACGATTTCCTCGCAGCGAGGGGTGGGGTAGAACTCACCACAGGCCGGGCGGGCGCTGATCAGAGTCGCCGGTGGCATCACCCCCATGGTGACCATCGCATCCAAATGCGCCTCCGTCAGCGTAGAAGGGACCCAATCGTGGGCCGGGGGCAGCGCGGCGGGGTCCTGGGGCGGCGGATTCGGCATTTCCTGGGACGACATCGGCGGCACAATGAGCAAAAGGCGGCGGCGGCTAACCCTTGCGACGGAGCTAGCGGGGAGGACGATGGGTTTCTGAAGACGAAGAGACGAGAGGCGTGGAGCGCGAGATTGGGTTAATCTGGTGTGGCCCCGGGGGACTATAAAGGGCGACAATTCCCACCGGAGGTAGGGCCCGTCGCTACTAAGTTTGATCGAGGGTGCGACTTGCCCGTATTCGGCCTACGCCCCGCAACGCGTCCCATGTCGGATCGTTTACTGGATGCCGCGAAGACGGAGTCAAATATTGAGGGCGGACCCAAATCCAAGGTACGCTCCATGATGAGCCGACTGCCGTACATGTACGGGTACCGCTCGGCCAAGAGCCAAATGGGGGCGCGCTCCACGACGAGCCACGCTATGCCCTGGCATGACCGGGTGTAGGCGTCACCAGACCCAAATCCAAGGTACGCTCCATGATGAGCCGACTGCCATACATGTACGGTACCGCCGCCAAGAGCCAAATGGTGGCGCGCTCCACGACGAGCCACGCTATGCCCCGCATGACCGGTGTAGGCGCCACCGCATCCAAATCCAAGGTACGCCCATGATGAGCCGACCGCCGCACATGTACGGTACCGCCGCCAAGAGCCAAATGGGGGCGCGCTCACGACGAAAGCCACGCTATGCCCCGCATGACCGGTGTAGGCGCCACTGCACCCAAATCCAAGGTACGCCCATGATGAGCCAACCGCCAGACATGTACGGTACCGCCGACCAAGAGCCAAATGGTGGCGCGCTTCCACGACGAGCCACGCTATGCCCCGCATGACGGGTGTAGGCGCCACTGCACTCCAAATCCAAGGTATGCTCCATGATGAGCCGACCGCCGCACATGTACGGTACCGCCGCCAAGAGCCAAATGGGGCACGCCCACAACGAGCCACGCTATGCCCTCGCATGACCGGTGTAGGCGCCACCGCATCCAAATCCAAGGTACGCCCATGATGAGCCGACACGACATGTACGGTACCGCCGCCAAGAGCCAAATGGTGGCGCTGCCCACGACAAGCCACGCTATGCCCCGGTATGACCGGGTGTAGGCGCCACTGCACTCCAAATCCAAGGTACGCCCATGATGAGCCGATCGCCGTACATGTACGGTACCGCCGCCAAGAGCCAAATGGGGCGCGCTTCCACGACGAAGCCACGCTATGCCCTCGCATGACCGGGTGTAGGCGCCACTGCACCCAAATCCAAGGTACGCCCATGATGAGCCGATCGCCGTACATGTACGGTACCGCTTTAAAAGAGCCAAATGGGGCGCGCTTCCACGACGAAACCACGTTATGCCCGCATGACCGGTGTAGGCGCCACCGCACCCAAATCCAAGGTACGCCCATGATGAGCCGATCGCCGCACATGTACGGTACCGCCGGGCAAAGAGCCAAATGGTGGCGCGCTCCACGACGAAACCACGCTATGCCCCGCATGACCGGTGTAGGCGCCACTGCATCCAAATCCAAGGTACGCCCATGATGAGCCGACCGCCGTACATGTACGGTACCGCCGCCAAGAGCCAAATGGGGCGCGCTTCCACGATGAGCCACGCTATGCCCTGGCATGACCGGGTGTAGGCGTCACCAGACCCAAATCCAAGGTACGCTCCATGATGAGCCGACTGCCGTACATGTACGGGTACCGCTCGGCCAAGAGCCAAATGGTGGCGCGCTCCACGACGAGCCACGCTATGCCCTGGCATGACCGGGTGTAGGCGTCACCAGACCCAAATCCAAGGTACGCTCCATGATGAGCCGACTGCCGTACATGTACGGGTACCGCTCGGCCAAGAGCCAAATGGTGGCGCGCTCCACGACGAAACCACGCTGCGTTCCTCGGCATGACCGGTGTAGGCGCCACTGCACCCAAATCTACTAACGCCATGATGAGCCGATCGCCGACATCACGGGTACCACTCGGCCGAGGGCCAAATGGTGGCGCGCTCCATGGTGAGCCACGTTGACTTCCGGCATGACCGGGTTCAGACGTCTTCCTACTAAAGCTAGGAGTGTACGATGAAGCTGCCGAGTAATTTGAGTCCATCGCGACCTCCCCGTCGACGCACCCAACGGTGAGAAATAGCCACCGCAGGCAAAGGGCGAACTCGCATAGGACGGCTCGGTCCCGAAGCACTCGGGGGCTACTGTGGAAGTCATGAGATTGGGAGTCTAGTTGGCGGGCCGAATTGACCAGCCCAGGAAGATGGAGCGAGCCCATCTGGAAAAAGGAAGGGGGTTCTAGAAGAAGCCGGACAGGTCCAGAGAAAGCAGGAGCGGGAACGGCGGGCGCCAGGGGTAGGTGGGTGGCAGCTGCGCCTCTGCGCCGAGCGGCGCTGCTCTGCATGGTACTGTGTATTGTCGGGCGCTACAGGACGGTCTTCCCTGCCATCTCCAACCGTTTCCGCAGCTCTATCGACCTGCTGCGCCCAGCAACTCCCTTGACGTGCCCGGGGGATGCCCCGTCCAGTGTATATAGAGAGAGAACCCTGTACAGAGAGAGGAGGACCCTGGTAATCAAGAACATCAATACATCCACACCAACAACGAGAGCAGGACTAGGGTATTATCTCCACTGGAGAGCCCGAACCTAGGTAAAAAATCTCCGGCGTCTTGCTTTACCATTTGGCTTAGATCTTCCGCTTAGTCCCACTCCCTCTTCTTCATTGTCGGTAACAACCATCGACAATCACAGTGCATAAGGATAGCCGGTATTGGTTTTTCAACCACCCGTAAGTCCATCAAGAGCTCACGCAGTCAATCTGCCTCTCAAGGGTCAGATCTAAAGCAAGTGAGCTCCGCCTCCATGGTTGACCTTGTCAAGATGGTCTGTTTGCAGGACCTCCATGACACTGCACCACCACCAATGGTAAACACATATCCACTGGTGGCATAGAGCTCATCTACATCGTAAATCCAGTTCGAGTCATTGTATCCTCAAGCACCGCAGGTGCCCTAATAGTGAATCGCATAACTCATAGTACCTTTCAAATAGCGATTACCCTTTCAAGTGCATGCCAATGATCGTAACCCGGTTTGACATGAACCTACTCAATTTGCTCACAAGAAATGATATATCGTGTCTCGCTGCACCAAAGAAGATACATGAGCGAACCGGACAACTGAGAATATCTCAATTGGTTTAAGCCAATTCTCTTATTCTTTCTCGGTCACACCGGGATCATAAGGAGTGGGAGAGGGCTTGCTGTCCATAAAGCCAAACCGGCTCAAGACCTTCTCCACATAGTGGGATTGCGAAAGAGTAATCCCACTCTCATCCTTAATAAGCTTGATATTCAGAATTACATCAGCTTCTCCCAGATCTTTCATATCAAATTTCTTTGACAGAAAAGACTTGACTTCATTGATCACATCAATATTTGTGCCAAAGATCAGTATATCGTCCACATAAAGGCACAATATAACTCCTTCACCCCCACCATAGCGATAGTATACACATCTATCAGCCTCATTAATGACAAAGTTCGCAGAAGTCAAAGTGGTGTCGAACTTCTCATGCCATTGCTTAGGTGCTTGTTTCTGCACCATACAAAGATTTCAATAATTTACACACCTTGCTCTCTTGACCCTTTACTACATACCCATCAGTCGCTTCCATGTAGATTTCCTCATCTAGCTCTCCATTAAGAAAAGTTGTCTTCACGCCCATCCGATGAACGAGAAGACCATATGAGGCGACCAGGAAAGTAATACTTAATGGTGGTCATTCTAGCAACAGTGAATAAGTATCAAAGAAATCTTCGCCTTCTTTTTGGTGTAACCCTTAGCCACAAGCCGAGCCTTGTACTTCTCAATAGTACCATCGTGCCTAAGCTTCTTCTTGAACACCCACTTATAGCCCACATGTTTACGTACCATAGGGTCGTTTCGCTTATCTCCCAAGTCCCATTGGCGAGAATCGAGTCCATCTCATTCGGACAGCTTCTTTCCAATTGTTCCGATCTGGAGATGCATATGCCTCGCAATGGACATGGGAGTATCATCCACGAGGTACACAATGAAATCATTACCAAAGGATTTTTCAATCCTCATCTCTTGCTCTTTCTAGGAGCTTCATTGTCATCCTCCTCTAGGATTTTCTCAAGTGGTTGCTCGTAAGACTCAACAGTGTAATAGTCTCGTGAATTATCTCGTAAGAAAATCTAGAAGTGCTATGCATATCTTTCATCGAAATATATTCTCAAAAACGTAGCATCACGAGACTCCATAATAGTATCAACATACATATCGCACATCAGATTTAACTACTAAAAATCTATAAGCGATGCTCACGAGCATATCCCGTAAAGACACAATCCACTATCTTAGGCCGAGCTTACGCTTTTTGTTAATCGGTACATTGACTTTCGCCAAGCATCCCCATGTGCGCAAGTAAGAAAATGATGGTTTTCTCCCAACCCACTTCTCGTGAAGGAGTCTTCCCATGTTTCGTTAGGAACTCTATTCAGACATGACATGAAGTCAACACACCTCCCCACCATGCCTTAGATAAACCAAAGAAGGTTCAACATGGCGCTCACCAAGTCGGTCGTCAGCGGTTTTTTCTCTCGGCAATCCCGCTTGATTCAAGCGAGTAGGAGGTGTCCTCTCATGAATAATACCATGTTCGCCAGAAATCATCAAAGATTTTGGGAAAAATTCGCCACCACGATCCGACCTAAGACGCTTGATCTTTCTCTCTAGTTGATTTTCAACTTCACTTTATACATTTTAAAGTAGTCTAGCGCCTCGTCCTTAGTTTTCAACAAGTAAACATAGCAAAATCTAGTCGCATCATCAATCGGTGTCATGAAATATCTCTTTCCACCCTTTGTCAACACACCATTCATCTCGCACGATCGTAATGTATGAGTTCTAGAGGTGCCAAGTTCCTCTCCTCACCGCCTTTGTGAGGCTTTCGAGGTTGCTTCGATTGCACACAACTATGGCACTTAGAACCTTGGCAATAGTGAAATTCGAATTAAACTCATGCCGAAAGCCGATTCATAAGACCAAAATTAATGTGGCATAAACGAGAGTGCCAAGTACTCGCATCATCATTAACACTACCACGTATATGGTTCACAGACTTATTATTGAAATCTGAAAGGAAAAGCGAACAAGCCTCCGACTCATAGCCTTTACCAATAAATAGTCCATGCTTGGACACAACTACTTTATTGGACTCTAACACTACCTTAAACCCATCTCTGATAGAAGGGAGCCACTAACGAGATTCTTGTTGATAGAAGGGACATGTCGCACGCTCTCACCAGACGATCTTTCCCGGTGAACTTCAGATCCACTGTGCGCTGCCATGAACAAGCATGTGACCCATTCCCCATCGACGGAGGAACTCAATGACCCGATAAGAAGAGAACATATTGATGTCGAACACACATGAACATTAGCACCAGTATCAATCCACCAACCGAAGACTGAAATATCGAGAATACGTAGGTAAATTACCATACCTGCGCTCTCTAGCATTGCTAGCGATCATCAGTTGATGTTTTGGACGTCATTCCATTGTTGGCTCTTTTCCTCGATGGTCTCGCACGATCGTGGCATTCCTTGAAAAGTGTCCGACCTCACCACATGTGAAGCAGGCACTCAAATTTTGTTCATCTTCTTCTTCTTGAAGTTGGTAGTCTTGTTAGGCTTGTTTTTCCCTTTGTTCTTGCCGTAGTTCTTCTCAACCATGTTGGTGCCGGATCGCCCTCGGCTCCTTTACCATTGAAATCCTTAGCTCGAGCCTTCTCTTCAACATCAAGGACGCCATCGTTTTCGATCGATATCTTTGTCCCCTTATGTTTTAGAGTAGTGCCGAAACTCCTCCACGAGGGAGGCGCTTTTGCAATGATGCAACCGCCACAAAAGGATCGTGTAAGACACATTCCAGAGTTCGAGTTCCTTGACAATGCATCAGTATCTCATGGGCTTGCTCTACAACAAAGCGATTATCACCATCTTATAGTCATGAAAGTTCTCCATGACATACGCTTTACGACAGATCCGATGTAATCGAACTTGGCGTTCGATGTATCCCACAAGACCTTCAAGATCTGTTATGTGCATGTACACATCACACGACGCAGTCGGCAAGAACGCTAAGAATGCATCCCACGAAGAGAGTATTGGCATCCGTGAAACTCTTCTCCCTTTCGCAGGAGATCACCTTCAGTTTGCCTTTACTAACCCGAATACATTCATAGTCGTAAGCCGAGCGTGACCTTGACTTGCCACCTCTTAAAGTGCACACCGAGAATTTCTCCGCCTCGGTCGTCCAACAAAACCAGCCATTGATAATCCAGAAATTGTCTACAATAAGGTTTTTGGATTGTTGAGAAATTAGACGGTTTCAGATTAAATTCGAATATAGATCATGAACAAGAACACATAAACTAGCATGCATCTTTCTAACACATCGACAAGATTTAATATCATGATCATCTTGATAGACATAATTAACCACGAGATTAGGGCGATCGAACGCATTGAATAGAAGAAGAAGATGCGATTTACGGAGTTGATGCGCTTGCAAAGGTTGACGTGGTCGACGTTGGCGATGGCGCTGTCGCAGAGCCGGGCAGCTACGACGACGCCCAGCAGAGGAGGAGCAGAAGACGAGCCGTGGTGACGATCTTGAGCGCACGATAAGCGCTTCCTAAAACCTTATTCGCCTCTCCCTGCGTAATCGCAAAGATGAAGGGTTCCGAGACTCGCTTCCCGATCGCGATGCACGCCGACGCCGGATGGAGAAGGCTACAGTATGCAAGAAGAACGAGAGGTGGCAAAACCCTAATGTGTGTCTCAGATATCTACACGGGTGGCTATAAAGATATATAGGATAGCTCGTAATCAGGACCTAACGTGACTCAAGACGTGCTACCTGGACGGATTTGATTACGTAATCTCTGCAAGGAATCGCAAAAGGAAGCCGCGTTCTCACGAAGGCCTTGGACCGATTTCGACGAACCATTCACGCAGTGCCGCACTTCCGCACCGCTCCGCCCGCCCGAACCATTCACGCCCGCCACCCGAGCCCCATGAGGCGAAAGGCGTGTGGGCTTCCTCTTCTCCTTGCCATGCTTCTAGGAAGGTGGAGAGAACTCTCCTTATAAATTGGTCATCCTCCACCTCCACAAGCAATATGGGACTAATGCTTGCACACATGCCTCCTCATGAATGGGCCTTTGAGATTTTCTAGGATTTATTTGTCTCAATTAAATGAGCTTGGCCCAAATAATCCAACACAAGTCAGGCTTAGAATTCCTACCAGAAATCAAAATGCTAGCCTCTTTATAGGTTTAAGGGTCTATTTGGAACGCATGAATTTACAGGAATTCTGCAGGAATTAATACAATTAATCTCCACAAGATTTCTGTCAAATTTATGCATTCTAAACAGGACCTAAGACTGGTACTTTATAGATAATTTTGTAGGTAATCCACCTTGATTTGAATTCAGGACATGATGATTGTTTTAAAAAGAAAGCATATGACGAGTATTTTCATTGGTATGTATAGTGTAGATCGAAGATTATTATTGGATATATCCAATCCAGACATAAATGTACTGAATCAATTATGAAGAAATAAATGTATCACATCAAGAGAAGATTGAGTGGTATAAATGTAAAACTGTCTTCCAATTTTACTTCTAAATATCCATCATTGATTTTTTATGGTATGGATAAACCTGCATTTTTGTTCCACATAGCAACAAATCTGCTTCCTATAACGGTTCAACACAAAATTGAAGGGATAATCCAAAAGTTGAAAATACAGATAGGAAACAATGGGAACCACTAGTTTGAGGTTACACTCAAATTAAAAAATTAAGAACACCCTCCTAAAATATCATGTATCATCTTCTCCATCCGCCTCTACCCTTTCCCCCTTCCCTCTTCCTTACTCATTTCCCTCATATCCCTTCCTTCCTCTCTAACACAAAAAACTCAAATTAGAAAAAATTAAATTAAATTTTAAACAAAAAGTTTTAACCTTAAAAAATTCAACTCAAAATTTTAACTTAGAAAGTTTTGACTCAAAAAGTTTAAATAAAAAATCCAAATTAGAAAGTTTCAACTCGAAAAATTCTAAATAAAAAAGTTTAAAATTAGAAAGTACAGAAAGTTTTAACTCAAAAAATATCAAATTATAAAGTTTCAACTCAAAAAGCTTCAAATCGGGAAATTATAATTTAGAAAGTTTTGACTCAAAAAATTTAAAATGAAAACTTTCAAACTAAAAAGTTTCAAGTCGGAAAACTTCAAATGGAAAAGTTTCAATTCTGAAAACTTTCAATACAAAGAACTATTGGTTAGAAGAATTCCAATTCAAAAACTTTCGAAAGTGGTTAAAATACTTCTTATTCAAAAGTAGGGGAGGGTGGGATTTGAAAAACAAAAGCTATTTTTAGTTTGAGAGGAAGGGAATAGGGAAGGAAAGTGGGATGAAGAGGATGATACCGAGTGTTGCTGAAAGCATGTAGGCCCCCTATTCGATTAGGTTTTAGTAATAAATGATAATCACGATTAAAGGACTAACATTTTTCTTTTGAGAATATTAAAAATAGGTTGGTCCTAAGTTTTGCGATCGTGGAAGCATGAAAGTGGTGTAAAAGAAGATCAACGAGTCAAAGCAAATGGCTAAGGAATAAAATTTAAGGACTTTTTATAGTTTTTGCCGATCTTGAAGTTTTGGAGAAAATATCGAAGTCGAAAAAGGTTCAAAAACTCAATTAGTGCATATTTGAATTTCCCTTGTATTGGTACTCATAAACAAAAAAAATTGAAATGAAATTCTCTAGCAAGGTCATTGGTAGCCTATTAGGGGCAGTGCTACCGGCTGATGATAGCACCGAACCCCATGCGGCTTGAAAAATAAAGAGGGGTTGCATCAACGGTCAAAGTGGCCGGCGATGTCGGTCGAGCGGTAGCACTGGCCTATCTCTGATCCAAAAATTCCAGAGATGTACTCTTTTGCAACCAAGGTAAAATAAAAAAGGGGGGTCGACGGTAGCACCAGTCAAATAGTGCAACTGTCACTGATAGCATATTAAATGTACTGTAGTGATTGTTGGCACTAGAGGAGCAATGCTATCAGCCCAAGGGTGGTAGTACCGGGTTTTCAGGACATTTTAGTGATCTTTTATGCCAATAGCCATATTTATTAGTAGGGGGTTATAAATACCCCTACCTACATTCTAAAACAACTCTTGGACCCCATTGATTATATTTGAGTTTTAGCAAGCCTCCAACTCATTCTTGTACATTAATTTCACATTTTGAGAGAGTTAGAAGCAATTCAAGTGTTGCATTTAGTGTTGAGCCTTTCGACACTTGATTCGACCTCAAATAAGCGTTAAGACTTGTTACTCTTAGAGGTTGCTGCCTCTTAGACGATCTGGAGATGATTATGTATGGTGAGCTTCTCAACGAAAATTGTGAGAAGCCCTGGCATACTTGTGAGGGTCAGAATTTGTCTACCTGGAGCGAGAAGAACTATCTAGTAATCAAGGAAGGCTCATATGGATTGGAGTCAACTTGAAGTTGATCAAGCTATCTTAACGTGGATTAGAGAGATCGGCAAATCTCCGAGACCACGGGATAAATTCTTGTGTCATTCTCCTTTGTGGTTTGATTTTCTAATTCTTGTATGCATTTTCTTTCCTAACAAGTTTAGTGTATTGATCTTGTGTCCGTAATTGTATTTTTGCTTAATTCAAATTGCGGTGCTCTTGGTGAAATTTAAAGAATTTAGGCTTTAAATTGTCTCAATTGTCATTCTTGCTTAGGTAAACAATTTATTGTAATTATAGTTAAAAAATTTTATAACCTCATATTCGCCCCCTCTAGTCGGTTAACCTTGAACAGTTGTGACGAGAGAGTCTTTGAAGATGAAGAAAAGGAAATATGTGCTGCCACTTATCAAAATAATAGAGCGTTCTCATCAAAGATCTGGTGAGAACATTATCAAATTAGCAATTCCTAGAAATAATTACTTAAATTCCAATGTTGCATTTTCGTTGCCTACCATTTAATTTAAAAGGCGCGGACGCTACACTTAATTTCGTGAGCTGTTCCTACACAGATCAACGCTTGGGCCTTCGAATGAACGAATTACATTCAAATGCCTATTAGAAAATTAACCATACACATTAAATTCACGCATATATTTGTATAATCAACATACTCCTAGTACACATTAAATTCTCACCTTTCTTTAAATCAACTGCCTGATCGCCAATCGAGCGGCTCATACTGCAACGTTGGGTGAACTGGCAACCACAACAAGCATCCAACGGCCCAAAACCCTCGGCTGGTCTATATAAACCTCTTCTGACCCAGCCTCCTCTTCTCATAAGCATCCATCTCCATTCCATCTCCCCTCTCGCATCTTCTCTGTCTCTCTCGAGAGGCGAGTCACACTGCACCCCACCGCCATGAAGCACGACGCGAAGCTCGCGCCCCGCGCCACTTCGCCGTCGTCGGCAATGGGCGCGCACAAGTGGTCCCACGCCATCGCGAAGGAGCCGCCGCGGAAGATCAGGATCGTGCACGTCCTGGCGCCGGAGGTCATCAAGACGGACGTGCGGCACTTCCGCGAGCTCGTGCAGCGGCTCACCGGGAAGCCGGCCGCATCGAACGGCGTTGGTTCGTCGGCATCGCAGCCGGACTCGCCTGACACGGCATGCGAGGAGGGCGCCGTGGCCGCGGGAGGCGGGGCGGCGGAGACGATCAAGGCGGAGGCGAAGGAGGAGGCGTCGTCGGGCGGGTTCCTGCGCACGCTCAGGGAGGAGGACAGCAACGACGTCTTCTTCCAGGGGCTCGAGGACTTCCTCTTCAGTTCTTGCAACATGGATGGCTTTTGTTTCGATCAGGTGCAATGCCTCGGAGCTAAGCCTTAATTTTCCAACTTCCTAATCCCAAGTTCCCAACGCCCCCTATTGGATGATCTCTACCTGCCACCAGAATGTTCAGGATTGTAGGTTTGATCAATGGAGGTCTCTCCATTTGGCTGGTTTACATGGAATTCCTGCGTTTGCTTCTTCTGTTTCTTTATCTTTCAGCTGTTTTCGAAATTTGAACCGTAACGCGAGGAGAATAAATGGAAACGCTCATTGGTTTGTTTATCTCGATGGCTTTAGCTGTTTGATTCCAACTTTCTTCCCCTGCCTTTTTGGAGGAAGCAGAGGGAGGGAGACGCAGGCTCTGATCTGACGCTGAGGATACGGCAATATTCTCTGCAGTATCAGGAATGATCAGGTGCAGGACCAATCTTGCGTGGCACGTCGAATGGAGAGAAACAAAAAGATCAAGAGGTGGTGATTTCTCACGAGGTACGGAACATTCTCTCAGATAGAATGAACAATGCCCTCTTTACTCCGTGTCCGGTCCCATTGATCAAAGGTTGAAAATTTTGTTAGTGTGATAATTTTTGCAAAAAGTTTGACTGTTCGTAATGCTGCGTCTTTGAGGTATGAAGAGAGTGGTTGTGCCGTCCCCAAGCAGGGCAGGCTGTAGATCTAGTACTGTTGGAAAGTAGAACAAAACGGCATATACATTTGCACACCATTGAGCCGATACAAGCTGAGAGCCTGGAATTATATCAAAGAATTTACAGCGGCTACGGTTTGCTATAATATCTGGGGACGAGGCCAGCTCAAAGTTATTTGCATGTCCATTTTGCAGATCGAAAATTTCATCTTACTTAATGGCTTGATGGCCATTCAATATTGCAACTCCAGAATAGCAGTGGGAGGGTAGTGAACAACTGAACATATTCAAGTGACTGTTAACATGCACTACAATTTTACGTATGTGCAAACCTGGAAATTGGCCAAACAGAAAAGGAATCACTGAAAAAGTTAACCACGGTTTTCATATTAGTACCCAGACACTAGCTTTCATATTCTGAAATCACTGCGTCTGATGTGCCATCAATTGGATTTGGTTTTGGCACTTCCAATCTGGTTAGGACATCAGGTGCTCCAGCAGCATCTCTGATAATCTAAGAGAGAAAACAACACAACCATGAGAAGTTGCACCTTTTCCGTACTTCAAAAATATTATTATGGAGAAATAATATGAGATTCAGAACCATTCATTCTATTCTTATCAAACATGGTTAAATCAACTGTCTAAACCAAAGGATTCAGGGGAAAAGTCGTCCCCAGCAATTTGATGGATATTAATGGCATTGGGGAGAGTTAAATCAGAAAGACGAGTGTGTGTGCCAACCAGTTGAGTTAGTAGGCTGATTATCAGCATCTTATGCTGCAGATAATGTTGAGCATATGCCATAAGGATGACACTTATCCATGTTTTTTTTTAAAAAAAAACTGATGAGTATCAGAGTATCTGCATTTTTCTTCTACTCCCTCCTAGGGAATATTCACCAATGAATGGAATTCAGTTCAAACTAGATGGAATCTTGTATTAGCTACAGTGGATATCATCCAAAAGGCATGGTGACATGGTGCTCCAGAGGATTAAGGACCTCAATTTGAATTGCGTCGAATGATGATGATAAACATGTGCAGCATTCCAACTCATTCGGTCAACAGCCTTCAAATCAATGTGCTTATGAGCTAAAGTTCATTAAGTACAGAACCAGGTATAGTTCAATAAATATGTTCAACAGCTGACACTAAGTAGAACAACATGAAAATATTGAAGCTATACAATTATAGTGTCAAGTTTGAAACTGATTCAGTCCCCTCATCAAGGGAGATTTACACTAAATTAAAGGGAGATGATTGACTTTGAATGTGCACAGGTACAGATATATGTTATTACAATATGATTTTAGTGTCCACTGAAAGTGCGGAATGAACATACCAATATTTCTTCATCCAAGTAAGAAATCATGAATAATCGCTGGAACATCCCATCTGCAATAAACAAAGAAGCATGCAGTGTAACTAAATAATCCATGTAATGAAGTTATTATGTACTCATGGCATCACAAAATGAAAAATAGAATAAATATACTAAACCGCTTTGAGATGGTGAGCTAAATAGTGCAGATGGACAAAATGGGTAGACACAAATTAGCCACATTGATACCATAAATCGTGCAAAGGAATAGCAAAAGCATATTCCAAACAATTTAAGTTTTGTGGCAAAAAGATTATACGGTTACAAATTTATTGAAACAAACAAAGGTTCCTTAACCAAAAAGAAAAGGACAGTAAGAAATCCTGCAGTTGCTTTACCTGAATGGGTAGTAGGTCCTCAAAAACTGGAAAAGTGATGCACTTAATTTATATAATGCTGCAATGATAGTACTCTAAACCAGCATATAGCTATAAAAACATGAACATAAATACACTGAAGCCCTGTGTACTTACTAAGTGGTAATTTAAGCCCCTCTGAAACAGCATCCCTTATGGGGGCAGGAAGCTGTTGTAGAGCTCCTGCAGTTTGGCTAATCAAGCCCTTTAGTTGTTCAGGCAATGCTTCATCACTGATTTTGGGGATCTCTATAAGGCCCTCAATGTATTCCTCTTTCATCCTGGTAGGACCCTCCACAGACAATTGAGTAGTCAATAGGAACTTGCTTTGTATCTGCATACAACGAAGGGCGGATAAACTGCGAGAACATGAGCGCAATAACAGAACTCACCAAAATTATATAGAAATATACAGCTCTCAGATAATACATATATCAATGGCCTGCTGATAGATAACTTAAGTATGATTATGGGATCTTGTAAGATTGAGGAAGCTATTCCATGTAAGCTACTGCTGACAAATGGAGACACAACCATGAATTTGTTGAAAATATGAGCCCTGCATATTGTAGGCAGGCATACAAATGGCATAGAATAGACAAATACATTGAGAAGAATGCAAAGATAGATCCCACAAATATGCAATAGCTGTAGGTGACCTTCCACATCTCGTGAAATTACCGTATTTAAGAACTTGAGGTTGGATGAAAGTTTGGAGTATCTATCCTTGATCAGCACATCAAGTCCCATAAAATGTGCAACAGTTGTAGGTGACCTCCTACAAAAAGAGGATATTTGTTGCGTGATTACATTTTTCCGTCAGAGAAAGATCAATGCAGCATAATGTATTTGCATCACACCATTTAAACACAAATTTTAACAAACCACGTAAATCCCCTCATGAGAATAAGGAGCAACTTAATTTAAACCAGCAAGTCAATTGCATATATCACTTGCATCCATCAATAGGGACATACTCAAACAAAAGCCGGGCTGCAAATGCTCCAGGACTGCTGTCACCAAACCATTCAAAGTTCCATCGACCTTCCAGAAAGGGTGATCTGCAAAATGAAACAGATGTTACGGAATATGGATCAATGAAATATGTCCATATAGTAAAATTATTCTAGTCAGAAATGATTGGAAGTTCCTCCGATATGTTTCTTGAGCTGTAACAATTACGTTGTGGGGCGAGGAGTGGGGTTCAGGCGTTCAAGTCCGACGATTCTCTCATTGACATCAATCTTCTGCATCTCCGTGGTCTTCCCGCTAACCAAGGCCTCGAAGCCTCCAGCATCTTTGAACTGAAATGGGTAGTTTTTACATACCCTAGTAGATAAATTAACTTGAAGCTCAGAATCAACTAAGAGTATTTATTGTGAATGCGCAACTCAACAGTCAACACGCAAACACAAAAACCTATCGTTTCTGCACTTGTTGTGGGTCTGCACAATTGAGGCGTTTACTTATTGGCAGTTGTGCCATGAGGCTAGAGCGCTGAAAGCAAGAGGGAAATTAGCAGGTTGGTGAATAGATCGAACACCTCCGATTTGCCAGGGTGGTGGAATACGATTAGTATTGAATCACCACGCGCAAGAACTAACCAATCATTTTGCTAGGAAGGGGGAACTGAGACTCAACAGGGGAACTAGGAAGGTCGAGTACTAAGTGAGAGGCTGAGATGAGGGGGAGGGGGTGCTCACGGCGAGGAGGAGTGACTCCTTGGCGGAGAGGCGCTCCATCTCGCGGGCGTAGCTGGCGGCGGGGCCCCCCTGGAACGTCTGCGCCGTGGCCCTGCAGCGCCCCGAGGAGGCGTTGGTGGGGCGGCGGGGCGAGAGGTGCAGGCGGACATCGCGGCGGCGGCGGCGGAGGGAGGGCAGGAGCAGAAGGGAGGCGGGGTTGAGCGCTGCGGCGGTGGCCATCGCGGGACGAGACGAGCTGGTGTGCGGGAGCTGAGGGGAAGAGCAGTTTCCGCTAAAGATTTCCCTCTACTGTAGCATGACCGACTAGCCGCCTTGCATAGAATAGACTGCTGCTGCCGCCCGCGGTGGTGGTGTTGACTGCTGACTGTTGTGTAGCTCGGTGAAAAAGGAGAGATTTCAGACACCTTTAAAATTCATTTTTTTTATTTGACACTCTGATCTACTGTCAGTGATTTAGATAGATCCATATGTTATACATAGAGTCGAAGAGGCGCACGAATTGAGTGTCATTTTCTGAAATTTCACGTGAAAAAGGGTATGTGTTGGATGGATGAACATGTAACGTTAAGTGATTAATCGTAATATGGTTAATTAATTAAAATTTAACGAATGATTATACATTTTTATTAATATATTTATTTATATTTAGAATTAATTATAAATATTTTAGTTACTCAAAGTTTTTATAAGGTTATTGTAAATTATTAGTCGTTTGGTTGGGTGTAGAGTGAACCGAACCATCCTATACAGGATTTGGTTCTGTCTTTGCATTTGGTTGACTGAACAGAACCATTTGGTACATGATGAGATGGTACAGATTCTTGGAATATTCCAAAAAGATGTTGCACCATCCCATATGAGCAATTTGGCCGAACCAATTGGTCCAAGACAGGATGGTTTACTCGTTCCATCCCTCAAACCAACCTCATCTCTCAATCCAATCTCAACCCTTCAACCAAACATCATCTCGTACTATCCTGTATTATTTCATCCAAGCAACCAAACAAAATCTTGTATCATTCCATTCAGGCAACCAAACACTTTTTCTGTACCATCTCATCCAGAATCATCCCATCCATCCTGTACCATCCTATTCCATTCATCCTCGTACACTCAACCAAACGCACCCTAAAACATGGTTTACATCTTATTGTGTATACTTCATCCAAAAGATACGTACTATGAACACTATGACACTATATTACTAATTTATCGTACTTAGTGAATAAAAATGAGCTATTTTGTGATTAAACAGGAAAACCGGGTGATTAATAAGAAAATAGCCATTGATCGGATTATATGGTTAATTAATCGTTTGACCGTGTTAGTTGCACTTCGATCGAATCATTCATAATGGCTTAGTCGCCATCACCGATTAATTAGCCAACTAATTGGTCGAGTAGGATGTTTTTCACAACAGTGGTGCTGAGTTGCCGCATGCTACTACTGTCTAGGTGACTTGGAAATCGCGAGAATTTAGACAGAAATCGATATAGGGCTCACATATTTTATTTTTCTCCCTGTGCGTGCTCTGGACAATTTTTTTACACAAAATCAGGAGGTATAGCAGTGCTCTGGTATGCAAGTTACCTAAAATTTTCGATGTTGTAGGATACACCGATGGGTCAGTGACTCATCTTGATGCGGATATGCATACGTAAGTGCTTTCCAATATAATAGCTTAATTAATTGGAAAAAATTATTAAGTTACATCAAATATTAACAAGTGAATTTGTTCTTTAGTCAATTTTATTTATTATATAAGAATAGTATACCACTTAATAGTGGGTCATTGATTATTGTTAGGTACAAAGAATGGCCAAATCTCAAATGAAGCCAAATTACGTTATTGTACCATGGTGGAACCTAGTGGGAGAGGCGGGAGGATGGGAGCCACATAGAAGGTTTACATGGCAACATGGACTACCTAATGGGCCAAGCCCACTCGGGCAAAAAGGGAGGCACACGAGTACAACTTGGGAAGCAAGTCCACTTGAACAAAGGTGAAAGGAGGCAAGATCCAAGCCCAATTTGAATAAAAGAAGAAAGGAAAGGAAAAGATAAAATCATATTGGATTTAGAGAGCAAAAGAGCCCAATTCAAAATCACATACCAGTTAGACTTAAAAAGACCATAATTCTCATATATGGACACCATGGTGTTTTTGTACTTATTTAAAATTTTAAAACGTCATTTCTATTTCACTCCATTATGAGATAACCAAAATCGGCTTTCTTCTATCCATAAATTGGCGAACAAGTATCACTTCCAGGTTGGCCGAATTAGACTAGATATTTGAGTTAGAGATAGTATACAACAAGGGTAGGACTCTCCGTGGCCGCCCTAAGCCAGATTGCACGCCTTTAGTGTCTTTTATATATTTGTATTGTTCTCTATTGTAAACTCAAACCACATTATTTTCAAGATAACTAATATTGCTTATTCTTAGATTTATGCTACGCTGCCTTTTAGGAATTGGGTGATTTTCTTGAAAATACCTCTATTGTTCTTGTAATTTCTTCGTGTGATCGTAGGAACTGTATGTCTAATATTTGCATGATTAAGTACACGTGGATCACGAGCATGTTCTTAAATGAGTTTATTTGTTGCAGGTTGTTGTATTAAGACAGTGATCGATACCATCGTGTTTGTCAAAAATCACAGATCTAAAGTTCTCATTATTCTTACGTCATAAATATCAGGCACCCCGCATCACATCTTATCCTTTGGCAACACAACCCACCAGGGCCCAGGCTAATCTCCACTCATTGCTGAAGCTACAAGTCTACAGCCCAATAAAGTTACAAGAAAAACTCAAAACTTAATAAAAGGTGACTAACTACAGTGGATAACAGATAGACGAGTTCTTAAAACATCTTTCAAAGGCTGGATCTAAAGCATAATCCATAAAATCGCAATACAACAGGCTAATCACCTAAAGCTGCAAAGGTAATAGTCAAAATAGCCAGTGGAGAATTGATGCAGGTTCGCCCAAGATGCATCTCGGTTCTCAAGCGGCACCCTTCCTCTGCTCGCTCTCACCATGAGCAAAGTGGCAGCGCTCGCCGAAAGTGCAGGCACCTTTCACGAAGTTATCGCATAGCTTGGTCTTGTAATTGCCCCTGCCCCCAGGGCCGCCTCGGCCCGCTGGCGCCGCAGCGCCAGTGGGATGTTTCGCCGGTGCACCGCCACTGATGGTCCCAATGAGCTCACTCACCATGTTGCTGGCTTGCTTTATCTGGTCAAAATTGCCTTCGAGCTCAATGTTCTTCAGGTTCGGGTCTGATTCGTGGTCACGTATTGAGAGCTTAACCCCAGTATTTCGGCATATCTGCTTCGTGTTGACCCCACCCTTCCCAATTATGCCCCCGGCAAGAGAGGCATCGACACTGATCTTGGCAGTGGCTAAGGCACCGAAGCTTCCGGCTGGAGGACCCATCGCAGCTGGTGGAAGTGGTTCATGTCGGCCTCCGAATCGACCACCCATAGGAGTCATAGCACCTTCATGGGATATGTAGGCTGGCTTGGCGAGCTCCCTCTCACCATGAGCAAAGTGGCACTTGTCACCAAATTTGCAGCCTTCCGCAGTGTTGTACTTGGTGCACATGCGTGTCTTGCCAGTAGAAGCTGGATGAGAATTAGCAACAGCAGCATGATCCACGGGAACTCTTGCCGGTGCAGATACAGCAGGGTTGCCTAGGTTGAGTGTTTTTGCTACCGCATGGTATCCGCCGGGGACAAAGTGCAGGAAATGACAGCCCTCACCAAAAGGGCACCCAACCGTGCTGCATCATCCAAAATATTACAGGTTACCTATTGATATTGCAATAAAGAAAATACTAAGGAGTTTTAAGTCTCAGTTAAAAAGCCAAAAAATCTTAAGAAACATAACCAGCAATCACAGAGTTTTAGACATTAGCTAATGACACTGCACAAAATGGAACAGCAAGATTTTCATGCACGGATGGACCACATTAATCACATCTGAAGGACCAAGGTGAAACAAAAAACTGAGCACGTGCATGCACTCTACATATTTTTCAAAAAGCTAGCTTCCATAACTTTTGACCCAAAATTCCATGTATCAGTGATTTCTTATTACCATTTTTGTATTTGACATACAAGTATACAACACAACCTCAAGATTTATTTATTATTTTATTGAAATAGTAGATATTTATAGAACATAATTGAGAATTTGTGTCTAACAATTTTCACTATGCTGGAATCTGACTGAGAATGATAAACAATTGATCAAATGAAAGACTCTACAAGTATAAACCGACATCCAGGGACACTCAAGAATCAACAAAGATCGACACAAAACACATATAACTCATACAATATGTAAGTGCTTATACCAATGCTTCCATTAGTTAAAATTACTAAACCATATATTAGTGCACACTCAATTACCAATTAACAGAAAAGCAGAACAACATATATATGTTTATATGCTAGAACAAAAACGCGTAATAGGTGTGAATTGAGGCACTGCTATGTGCCTTATTCATTTAAACATTATCATAGAAAATAGCCAATTCAGTGTAGTGCATGCATTATGATTTACAACATTCCATACAGCTTCTGCATCAACAATAAAATTTTCAGGGGAGAACTAAATCGTAACTGTAATACATAGTGAAAATTAGAAGCTACCATTCTGATGTTATTTTGGATAGGTTAAGATTAGAACCTGAAAAACTTGGTGCAAGGCTTCGATTTGCTTGATAGACCAGTTTGATATGACTCCGTTTCTGTTGCATAAAATTAATTGCATTCCTCACTTGTGAGATGTTGCATTATTAATCTTCTAATCAAGTAAAAATATACAATTTGTGTCCAATGAATGTGATGTAATTGACAGAATTTTAGATCTAATAAAGATAATATAATTGAAACATATTAACTTAAAATAGATCACTGCTTGCCCGCATGTTTCTTCTTTTTGCTTGAATCGGAGAATCCTCAAATTCCATTTTGATCAAAAGCCAAAAGACGCTATACTCTTCTACATAGTTTCCTATCGCCATTACTTTTTTACCGTTTTATTTCCTTCTTTTAGAGGAAACCATTTCTAGATCAACTTTTTAGTAGTTTAGTACATGAGCTCTTCAATGAATTGATCAGATTTCCAGTCATCTAGCTTTTCTCACTATGCTAGAGTATTTAACTGTGGAAATAGCATGCATACTGCCAGGCATACAGGGCTTGCTAGATCGAATCCATTCAGGCACACAGTGCTTGCTAGATCCGGGAAAATCTGAACTCCAATCCATTGCATGAAGCTGCTGCCTTACAGTTGTATCAGATCAGTTGCTAGCTCAGGGATTTCCTATAATGAATATATTTACCATAGGGCCCACTACCACTAGGACCATTAGCAATTCTAGGTGGGTTAGCTGCTTAAATCATACACTAGGATGCAGCCTGTCTGTAATCTGCAAACCACCTTTCCCAAATATTTAGCCTGCAGTCTCTTTCATTTTGATTTCTAAGGGAAAATACCGATCTGCTTGCACATGGCCTATGCTGAATATGCAAATTTCCTGTCTATGGTCAGATGAGTTCATCTAGTTAATCCTGTACTCTTATCATGAAGAACTAGCCACCTTTTTTCCAGAAACGGTCTGTTTTCTTTTTTTTACTGCCTTCACTCACATACTAACCCAAGTAAAACATTAAGTTTAGAAATCCAATTCAGCATAACTGTTCATCCTTGTTTATAAAAATTGCATACTCATAATCATAAATAGTCATAGTAAGTTCAAACACAAGCTCAATCAATGTATGGCTCTACTGTACTTGTATTTTCTTATAAGTAGAACTCAACTGTTCTATCTATAAACCACCTTTCCCAAATATTTAGCCCGTGAACTCTCTCCTTTCGATTTCTAAGGGGAAACACCGATCCGCTTGAACATGGCCTATGATGAATATGCAAACTTCGTGTCTCATCATGAGGTACTTGCCCCTTTTCCCCGAAACGATCTGTTTTATTTTTCACTGCCTTCAATCGAATACTAACACAACTAAGACATTAACCTTAGAAATCCAATTCAGCATAACTGCTCATCCTTGTTCATTAAAGCACTTGCATACTCATAATCATAATTAGTAATAGGAAGTCCAAACACAAGCTAGATTAATGTAATCTTACTGGGGCTAATTGGCACAACAACCAAGCTCGCAGAACAAACCCTAAAACTACCCTAGACAGCGTCGAGGCTTGCAGATCCAGCCGCACGGTACACACAACACGATGGAAATCTAACAAAGCATACATGGAAAGCGACGTACTAGGAGACGATAGAGAGATGGGGGCGCGGGCGTTACCTCTCGAGCGCTTCCCGCCGGCGGCGCCCCCGTTGGCCGTGTCCGGCCTGGATCTCTTGCGGGCGGTGGCGGTTGCTGCCCCCTCCATGGCGAGCCTTCGCGTCCAGGAGGTGGGAAGGGGGAGAGGCGGGTCGAAATCGAAACCCTAGCTTTGCTCGCGGTTCGCTCGCGGAGGAGGAGGCCAACTGCGAAACCTCGGAAGCCTGGCTTAATTTGCCCGTTGCTTAATTTTTTTTAACAAATTGGTTCAATTGATTATAAAAATAGCTCCCCTTAACCGCAGGCACAAGCTACCACATATGTTTTATATGGAGAGATTTTAGAACTTGCCATCTTTAAAATTCGTTTTTTCGGTATTTGACACCCTGGTCTACTGTTATAGACTCAGATGGACCCATATGTCATACACAGGAGGTGAAAGGCACACGAATTGAATGTCATTTTCTGAAAATTCACGTTTTATATGGACCTACGACGGCAGCAAATCTGTTATGCATCCTTGGCTCGGCAAGCGTTGGCCAAGGTTGATGTGTTTGACGGCAGAGTGGCACAGCAGTAGAACCTATCATGATGCCTAGCGCAGCGCAGGAGTGACCTAAACACTTGCTATAGTATACAGGCATGACAGGAGATACGTATCATTTATTGTTGTCTTTATTGTCAAGAAGAGAACTATTTTTGCAATTTTATCTGTATAAAGGATAAATTTGTAAAAAAAAATATGTAAAGAGATAAAAAGCTAAGGGCTCAACCCATAGGTTAAACAAAGAAGGATGCGAGATCAAGTAGTTCATACAATCATATAGAGGTTGGCCTTTGGATCTTGTTAAGAAGAAAACTATTTTTATAATTTTATTTGCAAAATATTAAATTTGTAAATAAAATATGTAAGGGTAAAAAAGGGTAAGGGTTCAACCTCGTGGGTTAAAACAACATGAGACGTGGGGTTAAGATCGTTCAAATGGAGGATTGGCTCTGGGCCTCGAGTCAGATAGTGGTTTGACTTGAGAGGAAGTTGATATCCGGGTCTAATTGTTTGGTTCGTGTTCGTAGTGTTGGGCTTTGGGTCCTCGGTTAGAGTTCCGTTTGGCATGTACTACTTCTTGTATAAGACGTTTCTTGCTCTTAAAAGAAAAATATAGAAGATATTTCCAAGTAAAACTTTGCTTTTCTCCTCAAAATCGATAAAAAAAGTGCGAGCGAGTGAAACTTGTTTTGTTTCAGAATTTATTTAATCGGGTTGAACCTGAAGCAAAGTCATAATATTGTACCATGCAAAATGCAGTACCCAATGGCACTTGTACTGTACGTTGGGTTTGGACGAACTGGACGCACATGCACAGGACACTTTGATACCGTTTGATTTTTGTAAAATGTGCAATCTGATTTCTACCACTGGCGATATTATTTCTTGACCCTTTGTAAGATTTCCCTTCTATCATAACTCAAGTTTGACATTAATTAATTAACTAATTAATCCACCAAACACACATTACTTCCGGAGAACCAACCTCTAACTCGATCCAGGGCACAACCACAAGAGTTCAACGCTAGATTTGTACTCGCATAACGTCGCCTACTTCAGAAGTTCAGATTTCGGAAACAAAGCTGTGCATTCTTCGCCATCAATTCACATGCTCCTGTCCATCATCTCCTGGTACCTCCGGTACGACTCCTGCTTCTCCAGCAAGAACTTCGCGTGGCACCTCGCGATGAACCTCTCCGCGAGCCTATCGATCTCATTCATCGCATTGTCGCCGTCGTCTTGTCCCTCTTCAGCCACCGGTGCATCATCCGACCTCTCCTCCTCGAGCCAGCAGAGATACCCGCATTCGGCCCTGTCGTCGCCTTCGCCACCGCACACATCCTCCTCCTCGCCCGGACCCGCCACGCTCCACGTCGAGCCGTAGTACGAGTGCACATGGTTCACGTCCAGATCCCTCTCTTGCGCCGACGACGAGCCCGCGGCCCAGGTGAACTGCAGCTTCACGAAGCTGGCGATCTTGCTCTTCTTGCCGCTCTTCGCCGATCTCGAGTGGGGGTGGTAGCTGATGGCGTACCTGCCGCTGGATCTTGGCGTCCTCTTCTTGCTGAGGACTTTAGCAAGCAAGGACTTGAACTTGGCGAGGGCGTGGAAGACTTGGCCAACTTGTGGGTAGATGTGGGATTCGAGGATCGAGTTGATCTTTGGAGAGATTGAGCTCGGAAGCAGTGCCTCCATGTGAAACATTGGAGCCATGAGGGAGCTCGTGGATGTGCAGTGCTAATGCCACTCACCTCCATGGGTTTATATGGCTCTCGTCTGGCGAAATGTCACCGTAGTTCAAGTGAATTGCAAAGATGCCACTGCTTCTATTCGCCTCAGCCCTTAATTAGGGAAGAAACGCTCAACTGACTGGCATTTCTATGGATCAAGCGACTCTTTGCGAAGAGAAATATATTCTGGACTGTTAGCTTTTGAGACCTGTACATGTCTATCAAATCAATACGATGGCCCGAGACTGAGCAGGCGAGGCTTAGGTTTAGTTACAGTGGAAAACATAGGTAGCAAGTAGTGGTAGTAGAAATCAAATCTAGTCGTTCATTTCTTAAGAGTATTTTAGACATTTTCTATCCATTCATCAGGGATATTTTAGACTTTTCCTAATTTGTTTACAGTTTTGGATTCACCGAATACCTAGTGATCTTTAGAGGACTCTTATCCATTCATCCGCCATTCATCAGGATCATAAGACGTGTTTTATCATAGAGGACAAATAGTATGATGGAATTTTTTACTTTTTTACCCCTCTCTGAATTTTACTACCAATAATATAAGTGGTAGTATAACTAGATCTAAATTGATTTCAACCATTAGATTCAAAGTAATGGACGGTTTATATTGATTTTAATCCACTGTAAAAGAGCTCTAGGTTTACCTGCAAGCTGCTTATGACATTTTCGTTCTGTAAAACTCTGAACACTTCAAGCTTATGTCAGGCTTCAGTCGTGTGCATATATATCATGTACATGATACTCATGGATGCCTACCGTATTCAAGAGTTTAGAGACAAAAATCTTTGCGCCGTGAAGCTTTTCTTTTGCTGCAGACAAATGGAGTGCTGATTCTGAACAATGTCGCTGGTTCAGATAAGACATCAAGTTTTTACTGTTTCGTCTGAACAATGTTGCTGCGGATTTTGAGGAGTTCAGGGGAACAGGAATTAGTAAGGCGCAGAAGGTGCCTGTCGTTAACTGAGTATAAGTGGACCAGCTTACTCTGCACTAAGCCCGTGAAAGAGGACATGTCATCTTTCCTCTGAATCTTGTTCCCTCGGAAGATTATTTGCCTCGCTTTCTTTCCCCGAAGAACACTACGTTAGTGATTCTTTTTCTCGAGTATACTGTTAACAATCTTTGTTTGTCCTGTGATACAGATTTATTTTGCTCCTTTTATATATGAAAAAACTGAATTACCCTGCCTTTCGGGAGGACAGAGTATGCATGTTGGAATATTTGGAAAGGAACGGAAGAAACTTTCTACATAAATCGCATCGGTCACAACAAGTTGTTCTCATTATTCAGCAGAACATCGCCTTAAGAACGTTAGCGTTAACTTCGATCTAATACAATCCCTGGGATGTTGTGTTGGTTCTCTTTTGAAATTGTAATCTAGCTTTGTGTTCCTGTAGTCGAGGTCTTCCTCCTTGTGAGATGACCGGTTCTCTTGTACTGAACTTTCTTTCTCCTTACTTAATATGATCGGCAGCGCTCCTGCCACAGTTTTTTTTTTTAAAAAAAACTCTGCCTTTCGAGAGGAGCAGTGCTGCCATGCATCGGCTCAAGTCGCAGCAGCATAGGGTGAGTGTTACTGATCATCAGCTGCGGAATCCTTAAAAACCACTCCTCAAGGTGTTCGAAATGGCTGCGTCAAAATCATGCTGTACTATTCAGTCTATAGTTGCTTAGGATTCTTATCAGGAGTCTGCAGCTTACACAGTCTCTTCTAGCTAAGAATCTATCACCTATTGTAAAAGAAATACTAGTAACAATATTGTATTATGCTCAAGGATGCATAATAGCTGTTGCTACTAAAATGGACCTTCATTTGTTCTTGCTGGACGTCACTAGCTGCAATGTGGATAAGTACTCTTGCAGTGATCAGCTGGAGAGGAGAACCAAGTTGGGAACAGCTGGAGATGAACCAAGCGGGTTTTGATAAACATCACCCGATGTTTTCTTAGATAAAAAACGTCCAAATTATGAAGCAATCAACTTATCAGTCCATGCTGCGAGTTCTCCCATTCAAGAGCAACAAGACCAAATCAGGAGACCGTGAGTTGTCCCTCCACGGAATGTTTGCGTGATCTTTTAACCTTGTCTGTTTCCGTGTGGACTCCCCATAAAAAAAAAAGTTTCAGTGTGGACTCCGAAGCCTCCAGTCTGAATAAGAATCTGCTCGATCTCCTCTTCTTTTTCCTACTTTTGTTGCGTTCGAGTTGAGTCCTGAGGAGTGCATCATATTATTGGCCATGGCCTGAAATCGTTCGGCTGGATAACAACCAAGAGAGAGAAATGAACTGCATCCTTGACATGGATGCAGTGCATGCACCTGGCTGCTCATGCATTCCGTGTGCGCCTGAAGGAGGCCCAGCTCGATCGCAAGAATCTCTAGTTGTTGGGATACTTGCACAGGGCATGCAGCGACTCCATCCATGGAAACAATCATTTGAGCTCGGTTGCAACAGTGGAGGAGATTGCAGGCGAGGCGAAACCCCCTTGCATCATCCGGAGATACATGACATGTACCTGCACCGAATCAATATCAGTATGCTCAGCGGATCATGTGGCCGCTTCCTGCAAGGAGCCGGCCTGTCCGCGGCACACGTCCGTGCAGAAAAATTGACGTGCACTTGCACGGCAAGGCTGGTGACGAACCAACCACAAATCCATCTAGAATGTCGCGAACACGCGCCGCCGCTGCATACATAACAAATTACTCCCTCCTATCATAAATAGTTATCGCTTTGGATATTGACACCGTCTCAAAAATATAGCTTTGATAACTAATTTATATTATAACGTATTTGTAAAACTTAATAAAATTATAATATTATGAAAGTACTTTTCGAGATAAATCTGCACATATGATTTTCCGTATCCAACTTAAATGTCTAAAAAGATATTGACAAAGTTCGAAAGTTTGATTATATCTATATTCAAAACAATAACTATTTGTAATTGAAGAGAGTATATCTCCAATACTAATACTCTAATAGTAAGAATAGCTTCTTCTTTTTTTTTTTTTGGCCACCACTACAAGTACAAACAAACAACAATGTATCCCCTCCATTCTGAATGCATGCCATTTTATCTTTTAAATTGTGTTCTTAAATACATATTATTCTATAATTTTGAGATGAATTTTTATCCTCTTTTCCTCATATCCCTTCCTTTTGGCAATTTACAAGATCATTTAATGCTATGAATTTAATTAATACACACCATCCAATAGTAATAAGTGGTATAATAAAATAGAGTAATTTGATATTTTGTATATTAGTTGGAGTGTAAAATTCTAGGACAACATATGAATGAGGGAGTAACTACTGTTGGGATAAAAGCGGTATTAGCAATTTTTAATTACTTTAATTCCAAGCGAGATTAGTAAAAGAGGATAACATAGTCGTAACAATAATATAAATATTGAAACATGGTATTATCAAATACCAAAGCATATAAACAACTCATAATCAAATATCTAAGTATGTGTATGACTCGAAAAGTGGATATGAAGTTTACCAAGAAACATGATATAGCTAGAGTTCAGGTGGCTTGTCTTAACCCTGATCTCATTCCAGAGTTTGTTAATGTGGTCGTTGGTGACTTTGTGTACGAGCTCCAGTTTCGTGTCGAGAAAAAGATGGATCAGGATGATCCACAACCAATTAATATGGATCTGGATCCTGAGGATGATGCTGACAATGATATGGATGAAGATCTACTGGATGATGTGGAAGAGCATGCGAAAAACAAGCAACTCGCCAAAAATTCAGCATCTGCTGGGGGTGCACCGAGTCTCTCTGGTTCGGTTCCAGCTAATGTGTTGTAGGGAGAACTTCCCACTCGGCCAGTGGTGGTCTTGCAGCATTCTAGTTTGGTTTCTCCGAAAGGGTTGGCTTCTGTGGATGATAAGTTGGGGCGTCTGGATTGGTTCCTGCTGCTGTTTCATCCATCAAATCTGCGGTTGCTGATCTTAAAGCTTCAACGCATATTCCTTCATCTCCAAAGGAGGGTTCTCAGTCGTTTGTGGTGCCGGCTAGATCAAGCAAAAGGTTGGCTGGGGCAGCTGATCAAGATGTGCTGGATCGGGCTACCAAGTTAAAAGCCAGGCTTAATTTGGAGGAACCTACAGGAGAAGGTATTACTAATCCTACACCTGTGAATTTTGATGATGATAATGTTATCATTTCGAATATGAACTCAGTTGGCATTTGCTTAGGTAGTTCAGAATCTGTAATCCAACATAACGTGCAATCTTTAAAGACCTTAGCTTTTGGTAAGACTGGTAGTGTTGCTTCAGTGGTGGATTATGTTGATGTAGCTGACAATTGTGATGTGGTCGGGGAGGGTTTTGAGAATGATAATGATTTTGATTTCTGACGGTTAACCACTTTTGTGGGGAGGTAACAGAGGAGGTTAGTGGGGGTGAGCTTGATTCCTTTGGTGATCAACAAGCTGGTACCCGCACTAAGAAATCCAGGGCTAAGGTTCGAAAGAAACAGGGAAAGAGTAGGAAATCTTTTTGATAGTTGTTAATGAAGGGTGTTTTTTGGAATAGTAATGGGTTAGCTGACCCAAAAAAATTCAAATACTTATCGGACCTTACGTTGGAAAAAAATTTAGACTTTATTGCCTTATCGGAAACTGGTAGGAGGGAGTGCTCACAGACTTTTCTTAAAAATCTTTGTGCTGGTAAGGATTTTTTGTGGCATTGTAAATCTCCTATTGGTAGATCTGGTGGCATGTTAGTGGGGGTTAATTTGGTGTCTTTTGATGTTGGGGAAATTGAGGAGGGGGATTATTTTGTGAAATTCAAACTCAGGAACAAAAGCGATGGTTACCAATGGATTTTGGTGTCTGTGTATGGACCGGCGCAATCGAACACTAAAGAGGCTTTTCTGACTGAGTTGGCCCAGTTATGTACTAAGGAATCTGTACCTATGGTTATAGGTGGGGACTTTAATATTATAAGGGGTCCGCACGAAAAGAACAATTCAAATTATAATGATAGATGGCCTTTTCTGTTCAATGCCATTATTGATGCTTTTAACCTGAGAGAGTTGGAGATGTCAGGAAGGCAATTTACTTGGGCGAATAGTTTAGCAAATCAAACTTTCGAGAAACTAGACAGAGTGTTAGTTAGCACGGAATGGGAAATAAAATTTCCTCATTCTACTATACTAGCTCTAACCAGGGGGATTTCTGATCACACTCCTTTATTTCTTAACACTGGGGACTCTTCTACGTTGAATAGTTCATCTTTGTTTAAGTTTGAACTTTGTTGGCTCTTACGTGAAGGGTTCTTTGATATGGTTAAGAATAACTGGGAAATTAGTGTTTCTGGCCGTTCCGCTTTAGAGCGTTGGCAATCTAAGATTAGGCGCTTGCATCAACACTTGAGGGGTTGGGCTAAAAATGTTAGTGGAACATATAGACAGGAAAAAAAACAGTTAATTCAAATGCTACATGTGTTGGATAAGAAGGCGGAGTCCATGTCTCTTACGTCTGATGAGGTTAATATCAAACATACCCTTAATGAGAGGCTCTCTAATTTGTTAAGGGAGGAAGAGATTAGGTGGTTCCAGCGTGCAAAAGTCAAGTATTTGCTTGAAGGTGATGCCAATACCAAGTTTTTTCATTTGGTTGCTAATGGTAAACACCGCAAATCTCGGATTTTTCAGCTGGAACATGAGGGGGAATTCATACGAGGGGATGTTCCGTTAAAAAACCATATTACTAACTATTATAAGAAGTTGTTTGGTCCCCCTGATCCTGCTCAACTCTCTTTAGATGAAACAAGAATTGAGGATATTCCTCAAGTTTCTTCTCTGGAAAATGAGATTTTAATTTCTAAGTTCCAAGAGGAGGAGGTTAGGAGGGCTATTTTTCAGATGGAAACCAACAAAGCTCCCGGACCTGATGGATTCCCGTCGGAGTTTTATCAAGTCTTTTGGCATGTTATCAAACAGGATTTGATGGCTCTTTTTGAGGATTTTCAGAATGGCACTCTAAATCTCCATAGTCTCAATTTTGGGGTCATAACTTTATTGCCAAAAACTAGTGAGGCAAAGCACATTCAACAATACAGGCCCATATGTTTATTGAATGTCAGCTTTAAAATATTCACAAAAGTAGCAACCAATAGAATAGCCCTTGTTGCTCAAAAAGTTATTAGTCCTTCTCAAACAGCGTTTCTGTCTGGGAGGAACATTATGGAGGGTGCAGTTATCCTTCATGAGACATTACATGAGCTTCATAAGAAGAAACAGAATGGAGTTATTTTTAAAATTGATTTTGAGAAAGCCTATGACAATGTAAGATGGGATTTTCTTCAACAAGCGTTGCGAATGAAAGGTTTTTCTTCTACTTGGTGTGATTGGATTAAATCTTTTGTTCAAGGTGGAAATGTGGGAATTAAGGTGAATGATCAAATGGGACCATATTTTCAAACAAGGAAAGGGCTTCGTCAGGGTGATCCATTATCCCCTATTCTTTTTAATATAGTCGTCGATATGTTGGCCATTCTTTTAGCAAGGGCAAAAGGATGGCCAAATTAAGGGAGTGATTCCTCATCTGGTAGATGATGGTTTATCTATTCTTCAATTTGCTGATGATACTGTGATTTTTATGGATCATGACTTGGAGAGGGCAAAGAATATGAAGCTTTTACTTTGTGCTTTTGAACAACTTTTAGGTCTCAAAATAAATTTCCACAAAAGTGAAATTTTTTGTTTTGGGAATGCAAGGGATCATAAGGCAGCTTATTCCAATTTGTTTGGCTGTAAGTTAGGATCTTTTCCTTTTCGGTATTTGGGGATTCCGATGCATTATAGAAAGT
This sequence comes from Guadua angustifolia, assembly GCA_036346375.1. NCBI lineage: Eukaryota > Viridiplantae > Streptophyta > Magnoliopsida > Poales > Poaceae > Guadua > Guadua angustifolia. The sequence continues at coordinate 48,744,689 of CM070506.1, read as the reverse complement.
TGAATAATTTTGATTGGCGAGTGGTTTTAGAGATTTCAGAAAAAACTTAGTGGCTAGAAGGGTAAGTTGCTATCAGTCGGGGGGAGGTTGGTACTAATAAATTCTGTGTTGTCTAGTTTGCCAATGTTTATGATGTCTTTTTTTGAGATACCAAGGGGTGTCCTAAAAAAATTGACTATTATAGATCCCGGTTTTTCTGGCAAAATGATTAACATAAGAAGAAGTACAGGCTTGCGATAGATGGGATATCCTATGCCAACCAAAAGATCAAGGTGGGTTAGGATTCTCAATCTCGATTTCCAAAATAAAAGCCTCCTAAGTAAGTGGCTCTTTAAGTTATGTAATGAGCAGGGGATTTGGTAGCAATTGTTGAGAAATAAGTACTTGAGAGGCAAAACTTTAAGTCAGGCAGAAAGGAAATCAGGTGATTCTCATTTTTGGAATAGTCTAATGGGGGTAAAATCTCAATTCTTGAGTCTTGGTTCCTATATCTTAAATGATGAGACCCAAGTAAGGTTTTGGGAGGATAATTGGTTGGGCAATATACCCTTAAAGACTCATTACCCTACCTTGTTTAATATCGTTAGGAAGAAGAATGCAACCGTGGCTGAGGTCCTTGGTTCATCTCCTCTAAATGTATCTTTTAGGAGATCTTTAGTGGGGACTAAACTGAGGGATTGGGAGTCTAGTTGTGAGAATAATGAATGTTTCTTTACAAGGGGGTCTGATTATTTCAAGTGGCATCTCCATCATAATGGGATGTTCTCGGTTAAGTCTATGTACAATTTCTTGGTCAACAATGGTATCAAAGTCTCACAAGAGATTTGGCAAACTAGGTTACCTTTAAAGATAAAAATTTTCTTATGGTACTTAAAGTCGGGTGTGCTTTTGACTAAAGACAATTTAGTTCGGCACAATTGGCGTGGGGATAAGTCTTGTTGTTACTGTTGTACAACTGAAACTATCCAACATATGTTTCTTGACTGTTGTTATGCTAAATTCCTGTGGAGATTAGTATACATGACCTTGGGTATTGGCCCTCCCCTCAATATTCATCATTTATTTAATGGGTGGTTGAAACAAGGGGGGTCAGCTCAGGTTTCTGTATTACTATCAGGAGTGCCCGGGATTTGTTGGGCCTTATGGCTCACACGGAATGATACTGTTTTTGACAAATGTATACCTAAATCCTTTTTGCAGGTATTATTCAGAGGAACGCACTGGATTCGTACATGGGCCAAATTGCAGCGACGTGAATCGAACAAAGCTATTCTTCTCGATGTTTGTCGTCGTTTGGAGACTATAGCTTTGCAGTTATTTGCATTGTTCGGTTGGCCTTTTGTGTTTAGGATTGGTTATCCTGTTTGAGGTTTTGGTTTTGTCGAACTAGTATCTAATCTTCAATTTGTAATAAGTGTGGTTTGATTCTCTCCAAGAGAGATGAAGCCGGAATTTTGTATTCCATTATCTAAAAAAAAGTATGTGTATGATAATAACCAGTTTATGGTGACTGACAACTAGGCTTAGATGTTGGGTTGCCTTAATGAAAAACCTCCTTGTTACTAGGGACATGATCATAGACTAATTTATAACAATTTTTTCTCTACAGTCTTGCTGAATCATATTTCAAACCTGTCTAATTATTTAAATAAGAGTTAAGAAGATGTTCTACCAGATCAGAAAATGAACAACAGCTTACTTATCTTGAATATATAGCAATCTGAATGTAAAGAAATAGAAAGTATATGCTGAAAATAGTAAACATGGCATATATGAATGCTAAATAGGACAGAGCATCAACAAGAGCTGAAATAGCTATCTAGACAAGTATCACAATTTTAGTAAATTGACTACATTGTCATAAATTGTCTTGTTATATCTCAATCCTCATAAAGCAATAGCCACCCCATATTCAAGATCCCCAAAACAATCAATGGCTAGCCCATTTGCACAATGTACATAACCGAGCTCCCATCCCCACTGAAATGAGCCAACTGACTAAGTGAGGTCAGTCCAACAACTCGGTCAAGGTGAGCACCAAACAACCTTAGTTCTCACAAAACTCTCAAATTGTAGGCTCTACAAGATTGAGTTCAAAACACCTCGGATTTCTCACAAACGTGGCATCCATGAGTTGACTGAGCACGGATCGTGGCCAAAGACTGCACGAGGATGATGGGAAGGCAAGAATATACCCTTTGAGCATACGGATTGGAGAGGGTTAAGGATATTAGCAAAAAAAGAAAGAAAGAAAGAAAAGGTTTTAATGTTCTTCACTTTCTTTTTAAAGAGGAACACATACCTCAACACATACAAGAGCATGCGAGGAGGAGTGGGCGAAGCAGTAGCCGAAGGTGCCACCACTGAGCTGTCGCGCAGGGAGGACGAGCCGGGGGACTCCATCACCATCGTTGCCTCTTCCCTACTCCCCTTGGATACGGCTCGGAGTAGGGCACCGATCATTCGGTGCTTTATCCCAAGCTATGTGGGCCGGTTGTACTGGCTTGACTCGATATCGGCCTAGCTTCTTTTTATTTTTTTTCTTCTTTTCTTGAATTTTTGGCAAAACCAAATTCCTTCAACAACTACTGCGAACATAGTCACGTGCGCATCGATCGAATCACGGAACCGATGGAGTCACGTGGTAATTGACGGACTTATTTGCGGGAACCAATGGTGATTGATTGGTTCTTTTACAGGAACCAACGGCAACTGATGAAAGGCACTAGGCTCGGTCCGGGCCGCGCGCAGCTAAAGAAACGAGCAGATTCGACTGCAGTGCAGATCGGACATCTGGGCCGGGCGACCATCAAGGCGTCAAGTGAATCCCCTGGGCCCGTTCCACGAGCAAGGGCACGAGGCGTCCGGCCCACCAAGTTGCCCTCGACGCTTCGCCGGCGAAGTCATCAACGCACCCAAGTTGGATCGCAAAATAAAATACGAAACGGGAGCCCAGTTCCAGCTCTACGTATAGTAGTACTTTTGACACACATGGACTGATTGACACACTATATATTAGTTACAGAGAGTTCAAATTCCCTTGCTCGCGTTGCGGCGGAGAGGATGCTGAGAGGCGTCGTTGGCCGGCGGAACTCCGTCGACAAGTGGCGGCCGGCGGCGCGCGCGGACTAAACTCTTGCGTTGACAGCCAGCGGAGTTCCGCCGCTCCAATTAGAAATGCTCTGGCCAGATCGAAACCGTAGAACACCGGCAGCAGTTTGAAAGGAGTCTGCACTCTCGTTCTTGTATGTGCACCCATCAATTGAAGAACGCATACGTCCGAATTCAATTAATCCTCCAAGTTGACGGCAAACCGGATTACTGAGAAAGATGACCGCTTAAAACTCGAAATAATTGTAAGTATGCCCCAAAGTTGAGGTGGCTTCGTAAGTTTTTTTTCATAGTATGATATACGGCCCGCGACCCATATGTCATAAGATATATGCAAGCAAATCTACGGCTACGCCTCAACTTGAGGGGTTATCCTCAAATCTCCCCTTAACTCCTGCCAATTTGTCAAATCGGCGAGATGTTCCTGCATTAATTTATGCCCAAGATGCAATCCGGGATTGACACAGAGACACCTGGCTTTCTACGTCGCTTATGCGATCGAGCCAAAGAACAAATCCGAGAATTAAACAAGGTCTAGGGATGCAATGAGCCGAGCTGGTTCTGCTGGCTCTTCAGGCTCCCAGAAGACGACTTACTAACTTCTTCCCCCTTCCCTCTCGTAGCACCAACCGGCGCAACACCAGGGCCAAAAGCTATATACATATCCAGATAAGATTCTTTCTTAATCCTTTCCACGTTGGACACCGACACGCACGTCCAAACCTGCACTTGCATAAGTATTGTCATCAACCGAGGTCGGAAGGTTGCTGAATCCTCTTCTTTTTTTCTTTTTCTTTTTTTTGGTATCAGCCCTTGCGTCAGCCTCCTGTAAAATCTTCAGTACTTCTACATGTATACACCTGAACATACTTGTGTGCATACCTGAACAATTCAGTAGTACTCGTTGTTCCTGTTTGATCAATCGATGTCATTTGAGGTTTGGCAGTGTCCGTAGTGTTTGTTGTTGGGTAGGGCCGGGACGGCAGCTTCGACCTTGATTTATCATTCTTGTTTATGATCAGGGAGATTCCATAGGCGGGGCGGGAGGAGTCCAATATATGCTCATCAGACACCTGCAATTCTTTTGAAGGGCTGAGTGATCCCAATGGATTCCCCACTACACTAAAGAGATGAGTGGATGGTTTATTATGATTTGAGTTTTTTCTTCGCCAAATTGCTCGAAGCGACTTTATTGTAGTTAGGGTCAATGCACGTATAGCTTTGCTCAAGAAAAGAGATTGTTAGCTACCCACTTGTGCATGCACTTGTGACACTAAATAGCAATGTCCATGTATTGCCATGTCACAGACACCAGACGATACCATCTTTTCAATATATATGGTATGTTTGGTAGAGATTCAGCTTCTTCAGATTCGTGAATCTGGTGAAGCTGAAAATTCTAGTTTCACCAGATTCGTGAAGCTGAAGCTGTGAATACATTAATAGTGTTTAGATAGATCATCTTGTTTACATTTTAAACCAAAAATATAAACTTAATTCACTTTATTTTAACCTACAAGTTTCAGATTTTAGGTGAAGCTGGAATCTGAAGCTTTACCAAACAGGCCCATAGTGCCTATTATCTGACCCACCTAATTAATATTGTAATTTTATATTTATTTCCCCTCATTTTCCTTATATTCTCTCTCCTCTCTTCTACTTCTCTACTCCCTCTCTTCTTCCCTCCTCACCGGTGCACTCCTACTGCCCCACATCTCCCCTCTCTCCCTCCTCACGACCCCCTCACCACTCCATCGGCAGGCCACACCGCATCTCCCTCCCTCTCTCTCCCGCCACACCATCGTCCTCCCCACCACCCCTCCACATCAGTCTCCCCTCCATCGTCTTATCCCAGATCCGACCATATCAACGCCAACAGTGAACAAATATGGCCCGATCTGAGACACCACAACTGAGATGGGCATGGCGCAACGTCATGCATGGTAGCGGGGCAGCGAGCACGACACCCCGTGACGACTAGCACTGGCGAGCACAACAAGATGGTTATAGTGGGCCCCACATGGTAGACATCTCCCTCCTTCCTAATGGAAGTTTGAGCCATAGTCTTCACGTTGGATTGTGTGTCCAAGCAATGTATTAATTGCATGAGACACTACTTTCCTCTCTCTTCTTTAATTTCCTCCTCGTCAGCAATAGTCCTAGTTAGCATTCTAATTAATGCTATGAACATTGCTGATATAGGACCATTAGGAGTGGCCTTAGGGCAGTCTCAACCTATGGTTTCCATAAGCAGTGTCTAGAGGAGAGAAAGAGCAATAAACTAATGCATAGTTTCCCAACCCATGGTTTTCATGAGCAGTGTCTAGAGGAGAGAGAGAGCAATAAACCAATGCATGCACCACAAACACAGCTTGATGAGCGCGCAGAAACGTCCAACTCCAATTTTGCTCGTTTCTTGCGTCTTGGTGCTCGTGTCGACCCAGTTTCTTACATGAGACACGGTTTTTTTGTTTTTCCTTCTCTCCCTTTCTTAATTCCTATGCCACATCAGATTTTTGCTTAGTTGATAGCGTAATTAATTCTATGGACATCAGCTGAGGTGGAGGGTTGGGACTACCCTTATGCTCAGTGCAAGAGGCTGGTGCAAACACAACCAAGGTTGTTTGGGATTGACAGTGAAGGGCCGCGACAACCGAACAAGGGGAGAGTTATTTGTGATTCTCAATGCACCATGAACAAGTTTGATAACAATAATCTAACTGCAGTATAGCCTCCTCCTTATAACGAAAAAGAAGACCTCTGATTAAAATCTTTATCACAAGGGGGGAACTTAATTGTTGAAGATACAGATGTATTGTAACCTGGATAAGAGTGATGGAGAGGATATGGACCAATCAGAACCAGGCATCGCTTAGACATGTGGTAACAGATGCTAGTCTTTTTTAAAAGACGACTGAAACAAATGATAAAGAAAGGTGCTTCTATATTTTTTTTTTGATAATTATATTTCTACTCTCTACTAATATAAATTTGCAGTTGGTGGCAGCGGTCCGTTCTCCCTAGCCCCCCTGCCTTATCTCCAATAATGGTTGGTAATTATAGCTAATTATTCTTTCCTAATTTACAGCCAGTCATATCTCTCTAAATATGGTTGATTATTATAGCAAAATCCCTGATTATTGCTGGTAATTAATAGTCGGCCAATCATTCCTTTTGTACTCTATATATGCTGTACAGTCTTCACAGAATCAATCAAGAGAATTCATTCAATATCTCCTATATCGTGCCACCGCGGCGAATGAACTCGACAAACTGATCAATAAGTGACGGACCGACGTACATGGCCGCGAGGCGCAGGAGGTCGAGCATCGCGGTCAGTAGTAACTGTGCCCAGAAGGACAGCCAGAGCGCGACGCCCACCGAGTGCCGTGACCCCAACGCCAACCAGTTGGACGTGAACAAACCGTGCAACGCTTCGGCGCGGTTGCCCGGCGACACCGGAGGGACGTTGTCGGTGGTGAGAAAGTCATTGACATACTCCTTGGAGATAAACGGGTCGATCCAGCTGAACGTCACGAGAGAGAGGAACGACGCGGCGGCGCCGCGCGAGGCGCGCGCCGACTGGTGTTTTCGGTTCACCTTCATGGGCTCGGCGTCATGGCCAGTGATAGCTAGATACGCCAGAGGTATGGAGATGAGTAGGCCGACAAAGGCGAGAGGGTCATCTGGGAAGAAGCGGCGAACCGTCGGCCAGCCGACCACCACCGAAGCGAAGAAGAGCGGCGCCACGGCGTGGCGATCGAAGACTCGAGAGGTGTAAAAATTTGGTAAGCGGCAAGGGCGGCGAGGCGGACTCCACATTGCGCTATGGCGTTTTCGGCGAGAGGAAAAACGCGAGCGAGGAGGGCAGCGGATGCATGCAAAAGACGATTTAACGCCCGATCGCGACCGCATAGTGGCGATGGTCCGAAATGGCGGTGGCTTCGGCAGCAACGCCTCGTGCTCAAGGGAAGCCCCCGTGTCGCCCTTGCGAAAGCGGTGGATGACGAGGATGAGCGAGGTGACGAGGAAGATGAGGTCGACGACGTCGAGGAGCGCGCGCTGTGGGCATGACGAGAGGAAGAGGAACGCGAGTTGGTAATATAAATTGCAAAAAGGGATAAAAATGATTGATTGATTTTTGAGATTGGTAATATATATTGCTACGTACAATATATTTGGTTTTAATTCATACCGGAAAAGAAACCATAAAAACTTTTGTAATCGGGAGAAATAGATGTTTGATCTTCTAGTATAATTTTCTTTTATTGCTTGATCTTTATGTTTCGTTACCAATTTTATTTTTCGTAGCAACGCACGGGCATTGATCTAGTAAATATTAAAGTATGAATGAAAGGTATGTTGGTTGTGATCTTGGTTAAAGATGGAAAGGCTAAAATTAGGGGCTAATTATTCCATTACCGCGCTCTGATCAGGAGTTTCCAAATTTGTTGGTTCGGTCCCATTTGCCAACGCTACAAATAAAGAGGGAGAAGCTGGCACTCGCGGCATGTATGAGAAAAACATGAGGCTTGCTTACTCCCGAAAATCACCCATCCGATCTGGGTTTTGGCGCTAAGGCTAACGAAGACTGCAACCCTCACCGAGAAGATCTCGGTCCCCATCTTCTTCATCGCACGTGTCGGTATACTTTGCATCGGGGTACCCTCTTCGCCGTAGAAATAATAGGCTCAGAAAGTAGCCTGGCCCAGTTTAAAGCCCATGTGGCCCCTTGCAAGCAGCCTGGCGATCACGCCACCTTTCGCGAAGCGGCGGCGATGGCGCTTTGGCGAGTAACTGGCGAAACACGCCCGCCCGCTAAGCGAGCGTGGTGACTGGCGAGCGACTGGCGAACACGCCTCGCCGCCGGCGAGGAGCCGTGGCCCCAGGCGAAGCGATCTGGCGATCATGCCACCGAACGGACGAAGCGGCTCGCGGGTGGCTCGATGAGCGGTGGGTGTTTGGGCCCCTTGTCGAGCCCGAAGGCAACCAAAGGAATGAGGGAAGGCGCCTCGAAAGTTTTCCCCGACACCTCGTGTCAGGGTCATTAATTGTGAAGGGTTCAGCTTTCGACGCGACGACGGCTCGTCCCACTGACGCCTCTTACCAACTCGTCGTAGGGGTGTCCTGTCCCAGGCGGACCGGGCGAGGCCTCTCACCGATATTAAATGAGGTTCAAAGGACAAGGCCACGGAGGCATGCTTAATAAATGAGTCGTGGGTCGACGTGGAAGCTGGAATGATGGGTGTAATTAATGTGTTGTAGATAAATATAGTGCCACCTTCTCTCCTGCCCAGGGTGGTCCGTCTATATAAGGGGGCCCTAGTGCATGAGGAAGGGGGCCGGTCGGCTAGAACAAGAAGCATAGAGAAGCAGACACTGAAGAACACCCTTGTAAACGCTTCCCTGTTTTCTCAACGAAGAACTAGCAGGACGTAGGGCTATTACCCACACCGGGGGCCTAAACCTGGGTAAATCGTTGTGTCCATCAGCTTGTTGACGCCCGGAATCCATCATCGAGGGACATTAGGGTTTCCAGCCACGAAGATGCCCTCTACCGAACCATAATTTCGGTCTAGGGAGTAGACACCCTGTTAGCATAATCTTATCAGGCGGAATACACCGACAGGGGCGCGCCAGGTAGGGGGCTAGTGGTTGGCTCATCTGGCCATCTCTCTGGCGGGTTTCGGTTCTCCGTCCAAAAGGACCTTGCACCTGGTGATAGCGGGTTCACACTCGCAGCAACAAGATGTGGCGGAGGATAGTAGCTCCCAGAACACGTCCCGACGTTCTCGTCGGACGAGGGATCGCCTCCCACCGCCACAGTAGGAGGGCGGTAGCGCCCCCACGGCAGCGGCCGGGCTTCCGGTTCGACGTCGGCTGGCCATGGAGGCCGCCACTCCGGCTCAGAACCTGCATGCGGTCCGTCTCCTCCTAGATCACCCTCCGGTGGAACTTGCTGGAGACACCCCGGCCACTCCGTGGCTGCGGGATATTGCGGGCCTCGTGGACGCGGCTCAGCTGTGGGGACCTGAGGTCCCATCTAGAGCTCCGGCGTCGGCCGCGTGGCGGTGATCTGCGTGATCACCTACAGTGTCGCCGCGCTCGCGACGGACGGATGGCCCTTGGGGGTGAGAGTTCCTCCCATAACTCTCGCCTTCAGGGCGAGGAGGTTCGTTCCTCCGACTCTTTGGGGAGTCACGGTCCGCCCTCTCGGCATGGTTTCCAGGCCGGGGTCAGGGTGGACGGCATGATCCCCCCCTATGGTGTCGGATGCAAGGCGTTTTCTCGATGGCTGCGCCGCGTGGTGTGGCCCGAAAGGTTTTATCCGGCCTCCATCGAGAAGTATGATGGCACCACCAACCCAGAGGAGTTCTTCAGGTCTACACCAGCGTGGTGCGTCTTTGCCGTGGGTCAGCAAGGCCATGGCCAATTACTTCCCAACGGCCTTGACAGGGTCCGCCCGGTTCTGGCTGTTGAACCTCCCGCGAGGATCGGTACATTCGTGGGAGGAATTGTGTGACCTCTTTGTCGCCAACTTCCAAGGTTTATTCGCGTAGCCGGGCGTGGAGAACGATCTCCATGCCCTCGGCAGAAAGAAGGAGTTCGCGACTTTATTCGCGATTCGCCACCGCCACAACACGATTCCTCGATTTCCGGCGAGGCGGTCGTCATCGCCTTCGAAGGCGTGTGCGGCCGCAAGATGTGGGAAAAGATGGCGACCCGACATCGCCACCACCTCAAGTTCTTCTCCTTGGCGCACAAGTGTCCGCGGGCGGCAGAGGCTCGGGGTCGACATCGGCCCAGCGAGCCTTGTGCAGGGGACAAGCAGGACTTCGAGGGCCACGCCATGCAAGCGGGAGAACGCAGAAGCGAGGCGCCCGAGACCGCGGGTCTGGCCGCCGCGCGAACCTGAAGTTGCCCGGCAGCGGGCGTGGATCCGTGTTGGCGAGACGACCGCTATGCGGCGGCGGATGACCGCCGAGGCCGGCGTGGCGACCGCTACAGTCGGGGAAACGGCCACCGCGAGGAAAAGGAGGGCAAGCCCTTCTACCCGATCCACCAGACCAACTCTCACGGCCTGGAGGATTGCCGGGTTGTGAATAAGATGGTCGAGCGGTGGCTCAAGGAGAGCCGCCCCCGCGACAACGACCAGGATAAAGACCCCGCCTCGCTGGCTTTCCAGCAAGTGGACCGTACTGTGACGTAAGTTATTTACTTTAAGAGTTTTTGCTTTATTTCCTTTGTTTGTCCCCTGGCAGGAAAGTTTGCGCGAAAATGTCATGTGTCCTGATGGCTTGGCCGCTCTTTGCTGATCCGTGGTGATGCCTGGCCTTTGCGTCGAGCCCGGACGGGCATCCAGAGTCTGAGCTTTAACGGTGGCTAAACACGGCCCACGGTTGATTGTCGGATGGGGAAGGGAGATGTTTGGATTGTTGATTCCGGTTGTTCTCGTCATATGACCGGAGATTCTCGTTGGTTCTCTTCCCTAGTCCGAGCCCCGATGATGAGTTGATCACTTTTGGGGATGCGTAGAGTCATTGCAAAAGGTACCGTCATTAATGATAATTTTATTCTTAAAGACGTACCGTGAGTAAGTGCAATATAATTTGCTTTCTGCTTTCTCGACTTATATGACTCTTTAGGTAAGCTTTAAGAGCAATGCTTGTAGAATTCTCGAGTCATCGGAGAGTTAGTTTATGGATTTCTAGATTTGGGAGAGTCTTCGTCGCAATATAATTTGCTTCGTTGATTTTTCTGCTTCTTCCGAGACTCTCTTCGGTGTTTGATTGCTTCGAGTCCCGTGATCTCTCCTTCGGCATAGGAGACTTGGTCACATTGGTTTTGATCATTTGACCGTAATTAGTAGTCATGATCTTATTCGTGGTTTGCCCAAACTCAAGATGGTCAAAGACTTAGTTTGCTCTCCTCGCCGATATGGCAAGATAGTTCTCGCTTCTCATCCTCCGATCAGAGTGATGATGATGCACCAGACCGACTTTTACACATGGACCTTTGTTGGTCCAAATAGAGTCACGATTAGCGGGGAGGAAGTGGTATGTCCTTGTCATTGTTGATGATTTTTGAGGTATTCTTGGGTATTTTTCATGGCCTCGAAGGATGAGACTTTTTCTCACTTCAGGATTTGTTAGTAGGTTGTCTATTGAGCTCCTAGGTGCATTACGAGCTATCTGCATGATAATAGCACTGAGTTCAAGAACTCCTACTTTGAGAGTTTTGTGTGGAGTCAGGTTAGAGCATCGGTTCTCCTCTCCATACGTCCTCAAAGAAATGGCGTAGTGGAAAGGAAGAATAGGACCTGGTTGAGATGGCGGGACGATGCTAGACGAGTCTGAGACTCCTAGGAAGTTTTGGGTTGAGGCTATAGCTCTTGCTTGTCATGTTTCCAATCGCGTTTTCTTGAGAGCACATTTGCATCGCACTTCTTATGAGTTGAGGTATGGGCGAAAGCCGGTGTTTCTCATTTTCGTGTTTTTGGTTGCAAGTGTTTCATCTTGAAGTCTGGTAACCTAGATAAGTTTGAGTCTCGTTCTTCTGATGGTATTTTTCTGGGTTACTCGACTTCTTCTCGTAGCTATAGGGTCTGGAGTTGTGATGCGAATAGGATCATAGAGACCTGTGACGTGACCTTTGATGAGGCTAGCCCAGGAGCTAGACCTGATATTTCAGGCTCTTCTTATCCCTCCGAGACCATCTTTGTAGAGGATGAGGATGATGGAGATGAAGGTGTTCCACCTGATCCAGTTCCCTCTACACCTGAGGTGCCTCCTGTTTCCATTTCTGCACCTCAGGGAGACCAGCCCTTGCCTTCGGACTCTTCTTCTGCGAGTGGCTCTGTTCCTACCTCTTCTCCTCAAGAGGTAGAGGCCACTTCTGCTTCTGGTCCTCCACGTCACATTCAGCGTTCTCATCCACCTGAGCAGATTATTGGTGATCTGTTTGAGCGTGTGACGCGCTCAAAATCAGGCTTATCTTCTTTCTGCCTTCACTCTGCCTTTGTTGCCTCTTTTGAGCCAAAGGATGTTACTCATGCATTATCCGATGAATCATGGATTAATGCTATGCATGAGGAACTGGAAAACTTTGAGAGGAACAAAGTTTGGCAGCTTGTAGAGCCCCCATCTGGTCATAATGTCATTGGGACCAAGTGGGTGTTCAAAAACAAGCAGAGTGAGGATGGGGTTGTCGTTACGCAACAAGGCTAGGCTAGTTGCACAGTGGCTTCACTCGAGTTGAGGTCTTGACTTTGAGAGACCTTTGCCCTGTAGCTAGACTAGAGGCGATTAGAATCTGCTTGCATTTTCGCATCCAGTGGCTTCAAGCTCTATCAAATGGATGTCAAGAGTGCATTCCTCAATGGCTTCATTGAGGAAGAGGTGTATGTCAAGCAACCTCCGAGATTTGAGAACCCCAAATACCCAAACCATGTCTACAAGCTTTCCAAAGCCTTGTATGGACTTAAGCGAGGCCCTAGAGCTTGGTATGAGAGGCTTAAGTCCTATCTTCTCGATCATGGTTTCAAAATGGGTATAGTAGACAAAACTCTATTCATCAGACACGGGATTCTCATTTCCTTCTCGTCGATTTATGTGGGCGATATTATCTTTAGTGGTTCATCTCGGTCTCTTGTGTCTCATTTTTACGAGGTGATGAGCACAGAATTTGAGATGAGTATGATGGGTGAGTTGAGCTACTTCCTCGGCTTCCAAATCAAGCAGACTCGGAGGGTACTTTCTGCACCAAGGTAAGTACACTTGGGACCTCTGAGCCGATTTGATATGTCCGATGGGAAGCCGTGATGACTCCTATGGCCTGCATCGCCGTCCTCGAGCTCGATGAGGATGGTGAGCTGTTGATCAAAAGGAGTTCCGAGCATGATTGGCTCCTCTTGTATCTTCTGCCTTCATGGCCGGACATACACTTTCTTTGTGTGTATATGCGCCGATTCGAGCTTCTCCTCGCGTCTCTCATCGCCAGGCGGTGAAGCGCATCTTCAGTACCTTGAGCTACCATTGATTATGGTATTTGGTACTCTTCTTCTTCTTGTCTATCCCTTAGAGTCTTTTACGTCGATGCGACTTTCTTTGGTTGTAGGATAGATAGGAAGAGCACTTCAGCACTTGCCAATTCATTGGCACTTCTCTTGTTTCGTGGTCATCTAAGAAGCGATGCGAGTCGCCTGATCCACCGCGAGGCGAGTATGTTCTTTGTAGCTGTGCTCTGGATGAAATCGACCTTGTGAGACTTTGGGTTAGAGATAGAGAGTGTTCCACTTTTACGTGATAACATACGCTATTTGCATTGCCAAGAACCCAGCAGCACTCCGGACCAAGCACATTGATATTAGATATCACTTCCTTAGAGACCATGTGGAGAAAGGAGACATAGTGCTTGATTTGTGGAGAGTGACCACCAGTTGGCGATATCTTTACCAAGCCTTTGGATAGCTCTAGGTTTGTTGCCACGAGGAGTGAGCTTGGTGTCGTGTGTCCTTACGGCTTATTGTGAGGGGGAGCCGGTTTGTACTTTATGTATTATATGTATATATTTTCTTCGAGCTTTTTCCTTCTTTTGTCTTGTTACGGGTGCTATGGGTTTTATTTTCTAGAGTTACGAGTTCACTTCACCTAGACTTGGCATGCCTCGGCATGGACCTCTCATCTTATGCTTTAGGATGCTATTCTCTTCTTCTTCTTCTCGGTTGAGCTCACTCACGTCTTGTAGGTCTAGCAGTGTTGGGCCCCTGGGTAGGCAGTGCATGTTTGCTCTGAAATTTGGAGTTTGAGAGCTAGCTTTCCTTTGTCGATCATTGGGGAAGATGAGGCGAGTTTGAGCATAGTGTTCTCTGCTATCTTTTCTATACTCTATAGTCACCCAATTAAGTAGTTTCTTGACTTCTTCCCTCCATTACGTGTTTCGGCTTTAATTGAGTTCTTTTCGACCTTTCTTGAGCTTAATCTTGCTAATAACTCAATTTGAACCAGATTTGTGCTTAAAATGGAATCACATGTTGAGGGGAGTTTAAGAATCATCTCATGCATTGCATATAGACTTGATTTTTCATTTTATGAGCTTTGTCTATTATGCAATTGACTCAATCTTCATGTAATACACCTTGCTACATCTTTTGAAGAAAATCACTAGCTTCGAGTTGTCCAAGTTCATCCATCATGCTAAGCTTGTTAAAATTTGAAAATTGAAAGTTTTAACTGAAAAACTTGATGAAACATGTTGCTTTTTCTTGCTAAGTTTCGTCTCTAGAGGTATTTACCATGATTTGTGAAATTTTGGAGTTCTCTAGAGTCCCTATAGCAACTTGGGTGAAACTAGCTTGATCCATACTTGAGTCCTTCAAATTGCTCATATGTGCTAAAATGAAAACAAAAATTGACTCTTTTTGTGCAAAATTGATCTCAACACTTTGCATTCACGAGACTGTCTCCCATTGCACTTGGGATGAACTTGGAATGCATCGTGTATGACCAAGACCATCCTCTTAAGAGTTCTTCTTGAGATGGTCGAAGATGGCATGAGTCAATTACTCTTGAAAAATGCAAATAAACAAAAAAACATATGTGGGTAAAGAATGCAAATTATGTCAAATATTTGCACCCCGCTATGTCTTTTCAAATACTAAGGCAAAAGTCGCATTATATGGAAAATGAGCTCGAAGGACCTTATATGCACTTCTAGATTTCCCAAAGTATTGAGTAGGTTGAACTCTAGGTTTTCCATTTGATCCTATGAGTGGTGTTTGCTTCTAGCTTTGAAACTTTTGCTAAGTTTTGCACTTGTTCCAATCTTGCTAAAATCAAATCTTGTAAACAAAACTTGTGAGCAAAATGAATTTGTTCTTGGAGACATCCAAGTTTAGTCCTTTTCTAAATTGATTAGCTTGGTGTCATATCTTTTCATTATGATCAGTTGGATAATCTTCAAAGCTCCTTAGGTTGCATCTCATGCATACATATTCAAAGGGGGATAAAAGATAAAAAAAAATTTGACTTCTTGATGTCTATATTGCCAAAAGGGGGAGAAAATGTAGAAAAGGCATCTTCAAAGGAAAAATTCTAATCCACCTTGGTTCTTATGATCTTTGTGACAATTGCAAATTTTTATGATCATAAGCATATTCGAGTGTTCATTGTGAGTTTTATTGGATATTTTAGAGCTTTTGTGGAAAATTTGCTCTTTCTTTTATATTGCTCTAAAAATCTTTCTAGCCAACTTGGTCATGATATTATTTCCTTCTCTCTGGACCGAGTTTGGCTTTGCATTCAAATTGTTTTCTTCTTCTCCTTCAAACTCAAACGTATGCCTTTTCATGTGTTTGTCAATATACTCATCAAGGGGGAGATTGAAAGACCATGTGGAGGTCTATCCTTGTGTGTGATGAGTAATTGACAAGATTTGAGATTGGATTGATTTGAAATTGAGTTTGATTTGAATTGGATCTTCAAATTGAAGCAATTTGAGTGTTGGTTGCTTTTCCTAGTGCTACTGGCTTTGAGGCGATAGCACCAGACCATTGGGCGCAATTATGATTGATTAATAATTGTGGGATAATCATTGAGAATATTTGTGGGCATTGCTATGTGAAAGGTTTTTCCTTGTCTTTGATGGTTGCTTGAGGCGGCGGTGCTAGGTCATGGTGAGGCGGAGGATGGTGGGACTAGGCGAGGCGTCGGAGGTCCAAGCGGTCGGGAGATCACCGAAGATGACTGGAGGCGGAGTCCGGCAAGCCAAGAAGATAAGGAAAGGAGATGATGCTAGCTAGATGTCGCGTGGATCAATGAGGGCCGTCGGATTGCGGTCTAGTTGATAGGTTAGCGGGTCTAGGTAGTATGCTTTAAAACCGTGCAAGAAAACCGGTATGTGTGTGGGTTTTAGGTTAGCCCTTGCATGGCTGTGTGAGTGGGTTAATCCTAGCCCTTAGATGAGTGTCCTAGGGTTGAGGACTCATCCAAGGGTGGTAGGTGACCAAGAGTTGTATAAATAGGGGTGGAGGGTGGCCTCCTCCTTTGAAGGTTTGAGTTGCTCCTTTGAGCTTTGCCCACATGAAGTGAGGCTTTGTAAACCTTCCCACCAGAAATACAAAGAAATTTCTTTGCATCATTGTGAATTTAAATTCTGCATTTACATTATGTCTTTACTTTCATAATTTAAATTCAGCATTTACATTACGCATTTACTTTCTATAATCTATATTCATGCAATTTGGATTTGCCTCCTCCTTCTAAATGCTGATCTTGGATGTTTTGAGTGTGTTCATATGGTTTTACATCTCTTTTGCACTCTTTGATTGAGTAGAGATCATCTCTTCTTTCAAGTTCCATTCTGTCCAGAACTTGTTCTTGCAAGCAGCAGTTAGTCTTTGATTGTTAGAAAAATCTAGAAAATACTTCTGGAGTGATTCTTGTTGGAGATTGTGCAGGACTCCTATACCCATCTTTAGAAAAAGTTTGGAGTCCACTGGTTTCACCGTTTGGGTGCTATGAAGTGAAAACCGAGCCCCAAATTTTCTGCCCAAGTTTCTGACTGTCTGTGTTCATAGATTTATGATGATTTTTTTACTTGGCTTTTTGATCTGAATTTTGGTGGAGAGATTCAAGACTCATCTGCTCATAGGGAGAAAATTTCTCATAATTTTGTGAGCAGCAGAAACCCACCAACCTCCTGTTCAAATTAAAGACAGATTCTGGAAATATCTGCTTTTGCTTTTCTAAAAGAGACTTTTGTGTTTTGGCTTGATCTCTTTTAGAAAAGAAGTATTTGAATTGATTCCTCTTTCTTTTGGACACTTGACAACCAGGATTGTGATTGAAAAATCCCTCACATATTTTATGGATAATATCCATGTAAGCTAGGGATGCACATAGTTGTCTAGTCGTTCCGGTTTTTACGGGTTTTTCACGATTTCCCTTGCGTGATCTTTTCTCGGTTTTAGTTGGAGTATTTTGGGGAAAATTTATTTGCGACCATTCACCCCCCCTCATTAGCCATCTCGATCCTACGGAGCCTAAGTTTCCAAGCGGGGACCACGACATACCATGCCAGAGGCCTTACGCCCCTAATATGTTTCTGCATATTTTGTGCAATGCACCTTGTGCTTTCGAAAGGCCATCGCGCGATCACGATGAAATGCTAAGTCGCTTGTAACTCGGAAGTTGAAGTAATCCGTGGCATTTGGGTGGCGGTGGGCGACCACGCCTGCCACTTTGGCGGCGAAGCTCACGTGGCCCCCAGGCAAACGGGTAAATGATCAAGCCCTGCTCGCCTAGCGATAAGCCCACGTGAAGGTTTGGCGGGAGGTCCGGCAACCACGCTCTGCCCGCCTGGCGAGCAGGTGGGTGACTGCGCCCTGCTCACTAAAGCGTTGGCCTTCATGATCGGTCAAGGAGCTGGTCGCCCAATGGCCTATGGCGAAGATAAGTTGTTTGCTTTGGCAGTACCGACTTATTTTTTACACTTGTGCGGTTGTGCCTTAATAGGTTGAAGTATGTGCGGTTATCATTGGCTCTTATAACCTAATGGCTCCTTGCTGATAAACGAAAATACCCAACGTTTGTATCATAAAGACGCGTGACTAGGAGTGCGAGTGTGGCACGGTGACTCAAACGCGGCCCGTACACCAGGGTTAACTCCATGTAGTCCGGTTGTCTCCGCGAGCACCGCAAGCCCGATCGCCGCTCTGTAAGCTCACCTCCTTGTTCGCAATCTTTGCGGTAAAATTCCAAGAGATCACGGGAATATAAGTTCCAAAAGGGCAGGAGACAGTGATACCCTTGCATAGCAATCTGTGACTTCGCTTGTCTGTGCTCTTCATTCACTACATGATCCCTGTTTGCGTTATTGCAATCACTCACATAATGCCTAAGTATCGACTGACTGAGCATTTAGGTTTTGCGTCATATGCGGGCCGAGTGATCGCCGAAAATTGAGTTAAAGAAGCATATCCCAAAATGCGAACAGATGAACATGCCCAGGTGAAACCAAAATATGCCAACTTCATTTACAATTGCTAATATTGTTCTGGCATGCAATAAGCAGGAACAAAAAGAAACGGACACAAAAGAAGCAGCCTGGGTCATCAGTCATCGTTGGCGACTTCGATGCCCTCGTCATCATTCTCGACCTCCGGCTCTCCTGCCGCCGTGCCAAGGTCCGGAGCTTCCGCCGCCATCATGTTGATGACGCGCTCCGCGACCTCCTGAACGCGTGCCTGCGCCTGGGCCTCGTCTCTCTCAATGCCGTTTGCAACGGTAATTGGGTTGAAGGCGGCGTCACGACTGGCGTAGCAGGCGAGCACGAAGGTGGCGGTTACTCTAGCGACTTGCTGCCCTTCCTGGATGGAGCGGGCAGTCATGGCGGCCGGCAGACCCGAGAGCGCGTCAGCCACCCGGGTGGTGCAGTGGGCGTACTGCATCGCCGTGGGCTCTAACGGCTCGCGAAGATCCACCCCAAGCGGCGCCAAAACCCGCGCCATGCGCCGGTATGATGACCGGAGCGTGGTCGCGATGTTATGCAGCGTTCGCCGCTGCGCCTCCGCTGCTTCCCTCAGTGCCGTCTCGGCCTCCTGTGCCCGGGCAAACAAAGTTGCCCCGGTGGCCCTCTCTTCGGCCAACTACGTCTCTGCCTTCTCTAGCTCCCCGCGCAGTGT
This sequence comes from Guadua angustifolia, assembly GCA_036346375.1. Taxonomy (NCBI): domain Eukaryota; kingdom Viridiplantae; phylum Streptophyta; class Magnoliopsida; order Poales; family Poaceae; genus Guadua; species Guadua angustifolia. The sequence continues at coordinate 48,725,896 of CM070506.1, read as the reverse complement.
CTCCACTTGCTGCGTCAAGTGGACTTCATACTGGGTGGCTCTCGTGAGAAGGCGGCGGCGGCGGCGCTCGCCAAGCTTCGGCGTCAAGATGTGCAGGTCGGGCGTGCGGCGGGAACGATCAAAGCGGGAGGCGGAAGCGGCTGGTTCCAAAGAACATCGAGCCAGCCCGACCTCGAAGCTACGGTGCTCTTGGGTAGAAGTTCCCGCTGCGCCTATCGGCGTCGCAGACGTTTGCGTGGGCGGAGCGCTTGAGCGATTCCCCCTCGGAGGCGATTTGAAGCTGAAGGATATGGGTGCCACCGCTAGCCTGCTCGGGCGGATACCTGTGGCAATTGGGCTCGGCGCCATTGGAGCTAGCGCCGGTGGAATTGGTGCCGATGAAGGCGACGCTGCAGGAGTTGGAGTCGGCGTCGATGCAGCCGGCTCCGAGGGAGGGGCGGCAGGCATTGCTACCCCAGAAGAAGACGTCGCCGCTTCAGATGCGCTCGGTGAAGTTGTGAATGCAGCGGCGGCAGAAGTTAGGCTCCCGGTGTAGACCTGCTTGGGGTCCGCGCTAGGAGCGTCCAAAGCAACATGCTTGGTTCACACTCCGATCGGCGGCGGGGCCTGGTCCCTAATATTAAGGGCCGCGGTGGCACCACGGCGAGACCGTGAAGTCCATCGCCGGAAGGATTGTATGATCCGGGCGCTCGCGACTCCGGATCTACAGCATAGCGTCGGCCGAAACTCGAGCCGCTTCGGCACTGGCGGGATCAACACGGATAACCACCTAGAGATGGCAGCGTTGCTCAGGTTGCCTTCACCTGGCGTCAGAAGAAGACAGAAGTATTGGATAACACAGACCACAGAGAAAAGTATGCATTCAAGAAGAAGAGTAAGAAGACTTACTGCCCGGGTACGTGCGCGTCATGTCGTCGTCCCTTGTGTATTGCCATGCAAGGTGGACGCGACGATGCAGGGGGCTGATTCTCCGAGACACGAAGTCTCGAACTACCAGCGCCCCAATCAAACCGGCACCCCGCAGCCGATCGATGCGGGCCACCATTGCCAGGAGCTCCGCCGTCTCCTCGACAGGCGAGCTCCAGCTCTCGCGGGCTACTGCCCACGCGTCGGGTACTCCAAAAAGGTCAACCCTGCTGTCGTCGCTGACATAAAGCCAGTCGCCCCGCCAGTTCTTCCAGTTGGAATGGGGCTGGAAGGGAATATAGCGAGAGGCCGACCCATCGCGAAGCCGAAAGTGGTAGCTCCCGGCGATTCCCCCACTGTCGGGGATGATGCGGTAGGTGAAGAAATAGCGGAAGAGGGGGAGATTGGGCATTACCCACACGAACATCTCGCAGAGGTAAGCGAAGGTGGAGAGGAAGACGATGGAGTTGGGGGAGAGGTGGAGATGGTGAATCACGTAGAAATGAAGGACGGTGAGAAAGAACTCAGAAAGTGGCGGCACCAGGCCCGCCATAAGCCCCCAGGTGAAGACAATAATCTCCCCTGGCTCACAGTTTGGCACGGCGGTCCCCTGGCGAGGACGGAGGGCGCCCCCAGGTGCCATTCCAGTGGCAAAATCCATCTGGCGTGGGCCGACGGTGGAAGAAAGAAGAGATTGCGCCATTGCAGCAGAAGTGAAGTTTTTCAGGCAAAGAAGGCGAAAGGGCAAAGAGCAAAATTTGAAGAAAGCAGAAGGCGTGAACTGTTGCGTGGGGGTGTGCGCATATATAGACCTCCCGCGAAGACGGTTTGCGTCTGGCCGAAAGGCACGGCGTTTCGAGTCTCGAGAAAAATCGTGATGCGTGGGAGGACCAGCGGTTCGTCTTGTTGAGGTGATGGGCCCATCTGGGAACGAGCATGCGGCATTAAATAAGGTCTGGCGGTGGCCTTGGCGTTCCCAGACGGCCGGGGGCTACTATCGGTGTACTTTGCAGGGTACCCTCTCCGCCAGAGAAGTAATAGGCCCGAAGTGGCTCGCCGGCTTTAAAGCCCGTGCCCCCGCGAAAGCGACTGGCGATCACGCATACGCCTGTCGGGCGAGTGGCCAGCGTGGCCTCAGCGAAGAATCTGGTGATCACGCCACGCCGCGGGTGGCGGCCAGCGTGGCGGCTGACGAGCAGGCGGGTGTTTAGGCCCCCTTGTCGAGCCATGAAGGCAACCAAAGGAATGAGGGAAGGCTTAGCCTCGAGTTTCCCTCCGCATCTTGTGTCGGGGTCATTACACTGTGAAGGGTTCACTTTCGATCGACGACGGCTCGTCCCCATCGCCTCTTACCAACCCGTCGTGGGGTGTCTTGTCCGGTGTGGGCGGGCGAGGCCTCTCACCGACATTAAATGAGGTTCAAGGACAAGGCCACGGAGGCATGCTTAATAAATGAGTCGTGGGTCGACATGGAAGCTAGAATGATGGGTGTAATTAATGTGTTGTAGATAAGTATAGCGCCACCTTCTCTCCTGCCTGTGGTGGTCCGTCTATATAAGGGCGCCAGTGCATGAAAAGGGGCGATTAACTAGAACAAGAAGCATAGAAAGCGGATAATCGAAAAACACCCTTATGGCGCTTCCCGTTTTCTCAACAAAGAATTAGCAGGACGTAGGGCTATTACCCACACCGGGGGCCTGAATCTGGGTAAATCGTTGTGTCCACTAGCTTGCTGACGTCCGGAATCCATCGTCGAGGGACATTAGGGTTTCCAGCCACGAAGATGCCCTCTACCGAACCATAATTTCCGTCTAGGGAGTAGACACCCTGTTAGCGGAATCTTATCAGGTGGAATACGCCGACAGCACGGCTACTATTTTCTTTACCGACATACACAAGAACCCTAATGGCTTCATCACCGGGTCAGTTTGATCTAACGTTTAGTTTCCGCATTACTTTTCTGATCAAGTTTTGGCTAGCTCATGATGTTCATGTTTAACCTAAAGCTAACAAGGTAGATGATGATTATTTATCTTTTTACTTGCTTTAAGATTTACGTAACTTGTATTGAGAGAAAAAACACTGAAGCATTGTTCCAAAGGGAAAATGGAGCCTTCTTCAATGACGATTGGAATAAATGAAACAGAAATGGGGATCGATGTTACCGTGTGAACAAAAACAAGACCAATTTGCCTGTCCTATTCTATCAACTTACCGTTCTATTTTGACAAAGCTGTCTTCTTCATGGTGGCTCTTGTTTACTTATTTATTTAAATATGTCTGTATGGACGGATGAACATCACATCCAAGAAGGTTCAATTCCAAAATTTTTTTGTTTGATTTCACAATTTTGTCTGCTGAAGCATTGAACTTAGAGATTTCCCCTCTGATCTTCACTGTATGTACGTTGTATGCAAGCTTGCCATCCAGCTAGAGATGGAGGTCATAAGGGGCAGGAAAATTAGCGAGGAAATGAGAGAGGGGGAAGCACCAAAGTGGCTATTTGTCCCCTAGCCTTGTCTGACATGCAAGATTGTACTTTAGGTTCTGCTATATAGTAGGTGGATATCTATCTCCCTTTGCATCCTTATATTCTTGTCAGTTGTTTCCATTAGGAGGCCCCCGCTGACACTTCATATTCCGTTTGGGATGATCGAGAACCACTTTTGCACCCATTCTTCCTTTCCAATTCTCCTGCAGATTCCCATCCTTCCTCCAGATAGAGAGTGAGAGAGAGAGAGATTATTGACTAGGAAGTTTCCAGTGCTAGCTACACGTGTGAATATGTGATGCCATCAAATTGTAAGTTGCTCTAACCATATGCATAACTATTAATTCCCTCTATATATGATCCTGCAACTTGCATTTGCCGTGCTCCTGTTGCTTCCTCCTCCTCTGGCTGCAGCTGCTGCTCGTCGGCTGTTCGGCGATCCCGAAGATTTGTGTGTGTCCGGGTACATGCACCACCGGCGAATTATTCTCATCGCGTTGCGTGCCACGCCTCTGGGAATCTAGGCTGGTGCGGATTCCCTTGTGCCACTAGAACCCAGGTTCCAATCGAGCGGCCTTGCAGCATCGTCCTATTTAAGCATCGCCACTGCGCCAATCCTTCTTTCCTCCTCCAAATCTCATCTTAATTCATTTTCTGAAGAAAACCTGTTGATAGCTTCAGGTTTCACGGAATGTTCTATCTATATGTGTGTTACACTCTTGATCTCTAAATTAAGCTGGTTGTGAAACCGACGAATTAATGGTAGTATATATATATATATATTTTCTTTCTGCTCCTTTGTTCAGTTAATATTCCAAGACACGACTTGTGCTGACTAGATGAACACCAAGAAGATTAAGCTGCACGACCACCACTACGGGTCGCCGCTATGCGACACTTCGCCGCCGCAGCTGCTAAGCTCCGCCGCGAAGCTGCAGTTCCCTGTGTCCGCCGGGCTCTCGGTCCATCCCGGGCTCGTGAACTCTTCTCCTCGTCAGCAGCACGGCGCGGGCTGGCTGCACGAGGAGTACACGCCGAGGTCGGTTCTTGCGCAGACCTGCCTCGGCTCCAACACCGCGGCGTTCTACGCCGCCGAGAACCTTCTCGGCATGGAGCAGTTCGACTGCCCTCTCGGAGCAGCGCTCCCGAAGATGCCAACGGCCAAGACGCCGTTCCGGTCGTCGGAGAACGAGCTCTACCGCCCGTTCGACCCGCTGCTGCTCCGTGGAGATCACTCGGTGAGGACGTACTACGTCCGGCCGCAGCAGCGGGAAGCCGCGGAGCCGCCTCCTGCACTGGAGCTCCCATTGCAGCAGCAGCAGCAAGAGAGAGTGCATGGGTTATTCAGCAACGGTTACAGCACAAGGCTTCTCGGTGGTGAACCCAAAACCCGCTCGTTTTCACCCCACGTAAGTGAGCTACACCACATGGAATCACGGATATAATTCTACTGTTTCCACTGCACGCCATGATACATATCAGGCCTTGATGATGGATGCTGCTTGTGCTCTTGGTAAACTCTGAAGGTTGCGGCGAACCCGATTATCCAGGTGATGGAGGAGCGGAGCCTGCAGAGCCAAATGGAGAATCAGCTGCCCAGGGGTTGCGTCGGCGCGCCGGCAGTGACCCCCGCCGGCAACGTCAACGCACCATCTGGACCAGGCGTGCCGAGCAAGACGCGCATCCGGTGGACGCAGGACCTGCACGAGCGGTTCGTCGACTGCGTGAATCAGCTCGGCGGCGCAGATAGTGAGTATTCTTGATCTGGAAACTTTTGTTCTTGCCTTCTTGGTGTTGACATGTTGTTTCATATGCCCGAAGGTTATTTCTCATGGCCTATAGTTCTTTCATGTTGTTGTCTGACACCTACAGAGGCGACCCCAAAGGGGATTCTAAAGCTGATGAACTCGGATGGCCTGACGATCTACCACATCAAGAGCCATCTTCAGGTATAACCGTACAAGTTTATTGAACAACTTGCTCAATTTTGTTATTTGAGTGATTTACTTGAAGTTTATTGAACGAACTACAACTGACCGTTTGCTACTCCTTTCTTTACAGAAATATCGTACAGCGAAGTACACGCAAGCATCATCGTCTGAAGGTAGATCTACGGAGATTTATTTGTTTGAAGAATTGCACATATGAATTCAGAGCCCTGACATATAGGACAGTTAATTTGATTAGTAGCCATCCGTAATTAGCTGGTTCCTACATTTTTGGAATCATTTATCCTTCATTTATGCTTTAACTAAAGTTACCCGTACATTTGTGCGGCTAGATTTTTTTAACAGTTTGCAGTATTAAATGATATAATTTATATGCTTGATAATATATTAACGTATTTTGTAGACTATTTAGATTTTTAAGATATCATAAACATTAAAAATGACAATAGAAGTTTGAAGAAAAATTCAACTTAATGGATGTAATTGAAGTAAAAACTTTGATGGAAGAAAATTATTGAGCATAAAAAGTTATTGGGGGTTCTTAGAAACATAGCAATTTTTCATCTTGCGTAGAACATATAACTATATATATACCTTTGTTCTTTCTTCACTAGAAACTTTTTTCAAAATATATGTAACACATGTACCTCTATTTAATCTCAAATAATACATTGATTATTTTAGATGGTATTAGAGTACATTGCTTACGTATACATAGATACATCATGGGTGACTTTGTGTATCTTCTTCACACGCTGGTTGTCCTATAGAATTATATATCTTATATCTCTTATTGATCACCTCACAGCTTTTCTGCTTCAACCACCAATAACAAGTCTAATTTTTTATCAATCCCTCTCAACTACTACCCTTTTAATGCAGCACTCTATCGTATAACTATCTTCTATTTCTCTTCAATCATTACTTAATGTTGAACGGTACGAAATCAACATCCAATGCATACATGTACAAATATTACTCATCCCTACCGAGGACACCCGTAATGTTCTCACCAGTGGCCCTAAGCCTATTTCATAGAGTAGTGTCATCTCTATTATGAGTTTTTGGCAACTTATTTTGATTCAGACGAATTCATGTATGCATATATACATGCTTGATTTACGCTTGTCCCATATCGATCACTTCTCTTATTCGATGCTTGCTAACTCAATGATGTTGCTTCCTTACTAATGCGGCGACCTCCCATCTTTTATGATGCTAGCATATTTGCTTTTTTCGTTATCTAACAATATGAAGAATTTTTCAATCATCGTGTGTGATGTCATGTCCATCAGCAGTGATAGCACGTTTCTAGCTACCTAACGGATATATATATATATCCTCTGTAGCTTGTCTTCAATGCAAAGCTTCTTTTCAGCTCTACTAGAGCCTCCCAGTTATCAAGTTTCTTTTACTACTGACTTCTTCAACAATGCAGACGTACAACACTCGTCATCGTGACTTTTGGCTCTTTTGGCTTTGACTTTTCTCTTTTTATTTTATTTTTTATTTCAAATTTCAGTTATTTTTGTGTGTTGTTAGTCATACTTGACATAGATCTTTTTTAATATAATTTTAGGTTAGAATTGTATACAAATCCAATTGGTATTTTTTATTCTAAATTTAAGCTTTATTTTGATGTTCGTATGGAAATCAGATTACTAATTATATTTTGTTTTTATTATGATTTTTTATTTTTATTCCGAATTTCAATTTTATTTTGATATTTGTATGGAAATTAGACTATTAATTATCTTTTATTTTTTGTTCCAATTTTTTATTATGCTTAGACTCTTTCTTTTAATCGTATGGAAATCAAATTTCTAATTTTATTTTATTTTTATTTTGAATTTTAATTATTTTTGTATTGTATATAACACAAACTCTCGTATTAATTGCACATGACACAAACTCTTTCTTTTAATCTAGCCCGTTATAATCTGTACCCACCATGATCAACGGTGTAGATATTTTTTTCCTTTGATTAATATGTGAATTTTTAGCTTTGAGAGCGAACGTGATGGCTTCTTTTATCTCTACTTTAATATTATAATAGATATTTATACAACTAAAAAAAAAAGCATATAAACACCTCTCAAGCATCAATTATAGGCTCCTCAGCTCAGGAGGATCTCGATTGTTTTTCTTTTGTTCTATGATCGTTTGAACGCTATGCTTTTATTCCATTATTGTCTATTATTTCTTCACCATCCATCCACCCATCCTACCGCCCACTGACACTGTGTTCTCATTCTGTTGTCGCATTACAGTGAAGCAACAGGAGAAAAGGGCCACAGGAAATGACATGCAGAATCTGGACCCAAAAACGTATCTTTTCACTTTGCAAAATCGATCTCAATGGAATGCATGTGCGACTGCTATGTGTCATGCATATACTAACATGGGACTAACTAATAGCGATCCCCTTTTTGTAGTGGAATGCAAATCACAGAAGCACTACGCGTTCAGCTTGACGTGCAGAAGAGCCTCCACGAGCAGCTCGAGGTGCTCTATCCATGAGTCAAACGCTAGACGTCTATATATAAAGAAGCAAATTAAGTGTAACAACTAGATAGATAGATTTACATGTGTTCATGATATCTGAACTTTTGCTCTGTTCCTTTCGGTGTGTCTGTCTGCCTGTGTGTCTCGCAGATACAGCGAAATCTGCAGCTGAGGATAGAGGAGCAGGGAAAGAAGCTGCAGAAGATGTTCGAGGACCAGCTCAAGGCGAGCAGGAACGCGATGGAGTGCTCGCAGGAGCTGGACATGGTCTTCCCGACGGAGCAGGACGACGCGTTTGACGACGTGCAGCTTCTGTCCGTCGCTAGCAGCAGCTACGACGACGCCGGGTTCCCGTCGAAAATAAGCTACCCTTGTGATGTCTCTGCTTTGTTATCGTAGGTTTTGACAAATGCTGCTGTAGTTCTCATTGTATGGTACGTACAATGTTGGGGGAAGAGTATCTTTTTTTTTTTGCCGGTGGAGTTGCCGAAGTTTACAAGGTGTATTGAAAAGGCGGGGAAACACGAGGGAATCCTTTGTCAGGGTAAACGCTTCCACGCGGGATCCATAGGTTCACCATTAATTTTCAGTTTTCATTCTACCTTCAGATCCTATTTGAAACATAGGACTTTTCCTTGATTTCTATGAAAATTAAACTATTTCATATGAAATTCCTGTATTTCAAACGGAACCTCAGTTTATTCAATTGGACCGCACTTCTTTACCTAAAGGCTTTAGTTAGGTCTCTGCTAGCATGTTCCTCAGACCTCAGTTAAACAAACGTCTCAACACATGTGCATGCAAGTGGCAATATTACAACCACGTGAACTTGTCAAGCTCCATGTGGCGCCATATTATATAGAATGGGGAAAACAAAAACAAAGAACTGAAATTAGCGAATCCAGCCCAACAAAACAAAAAAAAAATGTAATGCTATATTGGTGTCATGGATTGTCTATTTGATATTTAAACTAATTTTTAAGACTTAGGAAACAAAACCCAAATGATTTTTACATTTCCCTTTTCCGTTTCCCTTGTGGGTTGCGAGCACCAAACCGTACTGAAGTGAACAGTAGAAATATCAGCGGCTTGGTGTTTGTTTTTTAAATAATATATATCTAATGAAAAATTATAGAAATAATATGCAAAAATAAAAATAGCAGTTCTATACACCTGTCGCACATCCAATTTACGATAGGCTCTCTGTCGCAATTCCAAATTACGATAGAGTTTATGTAGCAATTTGGAATTGGAAACGCATTATATCTCGCCCAACGGTTAGTGACAGGCTCTTTGTCACAATTCTAAATTGCGATAGAGATCTATCGTAAATTGGATGTGCGATAGGTGTGTAGAACTATCATTTTTATTTTTGACATATTATTTATGTAATTTTTTATTAAATATATATTATTTAAAAAAAATTTCCCCGTTTGGTGCTCACATGCCTCTTTGCACTGGGATATGCCCTTTTTCCACCTTTTGGGGAAGTACACGTATACCTGCCATTTAGCAATTGCCTATTACAGTAGTACAAGTCCATGTGGGCCCCAACACACCAAGCCACAACGTTCACGAACAAAGAATATGAGCGAAACGGAACCTTCGACTGTCATGTGGGGCCTCACGTACGCTAGGCGCAGGAAAGCCACCGGCGCCGACACTCAGGAGAGTCCGGATTAGAGTTAAGATGGAATTAATCAATTACCAATCAGCGCTAGTTTGGAATTAGGGCCTAACGTATCATGTGCACACAGTTTTCATAGAGCACACAGCAAGTCACCAACTAACAAAAGTCACAAAAATTCTGAAAAAAATTGTAGATGTACTTCATAGATTGCCCTACCTATGTATAAATTGTAGGTTCAAATTCTTTAGATATCAGGAGTTACAAAAAGAAAATTCTAACAAGTTTAAAGAGTTTAAACTTGTCAGAATTTTCTCTTTTTTTAACTCTCGATATATAATGAATTTGATCTTGAAACTTCATACATAGATAGGGCAATATATGAAGTACATCTATAATTTTTTCAGAATTTTTTGACTTTTGTTAGTTGTGGCACTGTGTACATCTGCATGTGATACGCTACTATATTTATTTTAGTTTTGATCCTTTAAAAAGCTGATTTTGGATTGTGGTTATAGACAAACTGATTCGTCAAAAGCTGGAATCCAAAAGCACATATGAAGTGGATTGTGGATTCTAGTGTATGTGAGTGGGCTGGATTGTGAGAATCGGATTCTAGAATCGGGCTGTTTGTTTTTTATTCTGTTTTTAGGGCCATAATCTAGAATCAAAAGTTAAAACAAACAGACCCTTAATCAATTAGCAAATAGTTTTCTTGTTTGTTAGATATTTCTTTAAAAGAGATAATTTGTTACCCTATTTGTTAGAAGTCATCTCTATATAAGGAGACTAGGCATTTACTTTTGGAGGCAGAAAAGAAATATCAGAAAACCCCAACCTCCTGTGTTCTTCCTCTTCCTGGGCGTGTCTCCATAGCCTCCTTGCCGCACGACAGTCATCATGGCTCCCTCGCCGCGCCACAGGTGGGCTAGGGCACGCCCCTCTCCTTCTCACCAATACTTCCTTCGCTCCAATTCCGCTCCCGAATCCTCATGTGTTACAACTTGGTATCAGATTCTTCCGCTGTTTCTCCAATCATGTATGGCGAGGATCAAACCGATCCAATTCTGGCGAAATTGGACGCCATTATCCAGCAGATGACAAATGACAAGGCGATCACTCATGCAAAGATAGATTCTATTACCAACACAGTTCGGGACATCGACAATCAGCGGCGTGCCCACCACATCGCAATTGCCCAATTGGAGCATGCTGATGGGCAGGGCAGCAGCTTGCACAAACCCGTGCTCCTGAACCCTAGTGGCCTCTTGCCTACACCGCGGGGGCTCACCAGCCAGGAGGATTTCCGGTTGCCTTTTGCTGCACCACTAGGGCTAGTCGCTTGGCACAACACCGGCCCAGATCGACCACGCCAGGACCAGCCAACACATCTAAAACATGACCACGACGGTGCCCCTCACTTCTACAAGCTCAATTTCCCGACCTTTGACGGGAAGGATGATCCTCTGTCCTGGCTCAATCGTTGCGACTAGTTCTTCCGTGGCCAGTGTACACTGGAGGAAGATAAAGTCTGGTTGGCTTCTTTCCACATGTTAGGTGCTGCGTAGTTGTGGTACCACCGCTTGGAACACGATGTGGGTGCTCCATATTGGCGACACTTCACCGAGCTCGTGAATACCCGAATCGGCCCACTATTGCGTTCTAACTCATTGGGTGAATTATGACATTTATTGGCGAATCGCTCGGCGTCCGACTTCTCGGAACAATTCCCAGCATTATTATGTCGCACTGATCCCCTCTCTGAACATCAACAAGTACAATTATTCACCGCCGGGTCAGGGGACCCTCTCCAAACAGACGTCGAAATTCAAGCACCTTTGACGCTGGAATCAGCTATGAGCGCCGATTCTTGACATCCTCAACACCGGCTGTAACCTATCGATGACCCTGGCACGCCCCGATCGTGTCATCACCGGGCGAACCAGCGACCTCACCCGTGGGAGTTACATCTGGGGATTTGGCGGTGAATGCAGGTCCTCGCAATTAGCTACCACAACATACTTTGTCCCTAGTGGAGATGGGCCGTACGCTGGGTCTATGCTATCATTGCGACGAAAAATTCATCTCTGGCCACCGTTGCAAGAAGCTCTTTGTCTTGGAAGTCTTGGACACCATCGACGAGTCTGAACTAGAGGCGGCAATGGAACAAGCCATCTCTTTGGCCGCACTAATAGGAATCACTCCGCGATCCGGCCAGACCATGCGCCTCCTGGTGACAATTGTGGGCCACTCCCTCATGGCTCTTCTGGATTCGAGCTCCACGCACAATTTTATCGTGGATAGCGTCGCGACAACAGCAGGGGTTACTTTTCGCTCGTGCTCCTACCTACAAGTCATGGTGGCTAACGGCGATCGCGTCTCAAGCCCTGGGGTTTGTCATGGCCTGCAACTGACGATCAGCGGTTGCACTTTGTTCTGGATTGTTACACGCTTCCCTTGGATGATTTTGACATCATCTTTGACGTCCAATGGCTTGGTACACTTGGTCCAATTGTTTGGGACTTCACTCATATGACCATGTCCTTTAGCCATGCTGGGCGCCACATCATCTGGTCTAGAGTGCACAACACACCACAAACGGCCGCCGTCCAAGCGTGGACAGGACAGGAGTTGTTGCACACCCTGCTGGATGATTTCCGAGATTTATTTTCCGAACCATACGGGCTGCCACCAATACGCGAGCGGTGCCATTGAATTCACTTGAAGTGACACCGACGCAATAGCGAGTCTTGGCCAGTGTCGTTACGCCCACCTGCAGAAGGACAAGTTCGAGAAACAATGCACGACGATGTTACAGTAGGGCATCATTCGCAAAAGCTCCTCAGCCTTCTTTGCCCTAGTCTTGCTCGTCAAGAAGTCTGATGACTCTTGGCGGTTTTGTGTCGATTATCGAGCACTCAATGATCGCATCATCAAGGATAAATTTCCAATTCCAGTTATGGATGAACTCCTTAACGAGCTACGTGGAGACAAATTCTTCACCAAGCTCAATCTCCGCTTTGGCTATCACCAAGTATTAATGCATCTGGCTGACATTGAGAAGACGGCTTTCCGCACACATCAGGGCCTCTTTGAATTCTTGATCATGCCGCTTGGCTTAACCAATGTGCCAGCCACTTTCCAGGCACTAATGAATGAGGTTCTCCGCCCTTTTCTACGCCGATTTGTTCTTTGACGATATCCTGATTTATAGCTCTTCATGGTTGGAGTATTTGTGTCACGTACGCACAATTTTTCAAGCACTCCAGCAACACCAACTGTTCCTGAAAAACATTCCAAATGTTCCTTCAAGGAACCCTCCGTGGCTTATCTGGGCTATATTATTTCTGCCACCGATGTTGCCATGGACACACAAAAGGTGGTGACTGTCCAAGATTGGCCTACTCCGCGTTTAGTCCGTGCGGTCCGCAGATTCCTTGGCCTCACTGGGTATTATCGCAAATTCATTCACGGCTTTGGTGATCTGGCTGCCCCACTCACCAAACTCCTGACGAAAGAAGCCTTCAAATGGTCTGATGAAGCGTCAACAACATTCTCCACCTTGAAGACCGCACTAGTGGCCACACCGATCTTATAGTTGCCGAATTTCAACATCGCCTTCACGATCGAGTGCAGCGCATCAGGTCGTGGCATTAGAGCCGTACTACACCAGAGCACTGGCGCTATTGCCTTTTTTAGTCGGGCCATGGTCCCACGGTATGTCTTCCTGCTAGCATACAAATGGGAATTGATCGGTCTAGTTCAAGCAATGCGATTTTGGCAACCATACCTCTGGGGCCGCACTTTCTTGATCCGAACTGATCACTATAGCTTGAAATTTTTGTTGGACCAGTGCCTGTCGACCATTCCACAACATCATTGGGTCAACAAATTATTGGGATATGATTTTTCTGTTGATTACAAGCCAGGAAAATCAAATATTCTCGTCGATACTCTCTCTCGCCGTGACACAGAGACGACAACCATCAGTTGTGCCATTTCCAGCCCCTACTTTGAAATGTTTACATGGGCTTCGGCAGGAAGTACACCAAGATCCAACACTCTGTGACCTCAAGGACAAGATCCGCACAGACCAACAACAGGGACCTTGGGGCATTGTGGATGATCTCATCACCTTCCATAACCGCATTTACGTTCCGCCGACATCCTCTTTTTTATCGGAGATTTTAGCAGGAGCTCATCAAACCGGTCATGAAGGGGTACAGAAGACACTTCACTGCCTGCCAGCCGATTTTCATATCCCCAATGCCCGCACTGTGGTCCAAGACTTTGTTCACTCTTGCACCGTATGCCAACGAAATAAGGGTGAGAAGCTCCACCCCGCCGGCCTCCTACAGCCCCTTCAGATTCCCTTGGCAATTTGGTTTGACATCGCCATGGATTTTGTTGAAGGCCTTCCCCAGATTTGTGGCAAGACAGTCATTCTCACAGTGGTAGACTGTTTCTCTATATCAGCACACTTTATTCCATTAGGCCATCCTTATACAGCCCATTTGGTGGCCCGAGTTTTCTTCAACGAGGTGGTGTGCCTTTATGGGGTCCCGACTTCCATCGTTAGTGACCACGATCTGATTTTCACTAGCAATGTTTGGTCCGAACTGTTCCGATTGGTAGGTGTTAAACTCAGTTTCAGCTCCGCATTCCACCCACAGTCCGATGGACAGTCCGAAGTGGTCAATAAAATCATCATTATGTACCTCAGCTACCTAACTGGGGACTGCCCACATCATTGGCTGCTATGGTTACCCTGGGCTGAGTTTTGCTACAACACCAACTTTCAAGCATGGCTACATACATCACCATTTAGGTGTGGTTTATGGTCGCGATCCTCCATCATGGTGGCACATGACCCGAGAGATTCCAAATTACGGTTGTGAATAACCTCCTCACGGATCGCAATGAATTCCTGACTGAGATACATGGCCGCTTATTGCAAGCCCAACAGCATTACAAGACCCAAGCTGATAAAGGCTATCGTGACTTGGAGTTTGCAACAGGTGATTGTTTGGCTTCGCCTCCTCCATCGTCAAGCATCCTCCATCACCTCCCATGGGCATGGCAAACTTGCACCTTGTTATTATGGGCCATACAAGATCGAACAACGTGTTGGTTCGATGGCGTACAAGTTGCAGCTGCCTCATCAGGCCAAGATCCATGACGCTTTTCATGTCAGCCTATTCAAGCCATATGTCAGGAAACCAGCAGCAACACCTCCAACATTGCCGACCATCCTCCAGGGCCGTGTATGTCCATCCCCGTCCAAGGTCCTAAACGCACGACTAGCACGAGGACATCACAAACTATTGGTCCAATGGGAAGGTCTCTTACCTGCTTCAACCTCCTGGGAACCACTGGAAAAATTTCAACAACTATACCCAGATTTCAAGCTTGAGGACAAGCTTTTTGATGAGGGGAGAGATATCATGTGGGGCTTCACGTATGCTAGGCGCAGGAAAGCCATCGGCACCAACACTCAGCAAGGCCCGGATTAGAGTTAAGACGGAATTAATCAATTAGCAATCAGCGTTAGTTTGGAATTAATCAGTTAGCAAGTAGATTCCTTGTTTGTTAGATATTTCCTTAAAGGGGGTAATTTGTTACTCTGTTTGTTAGAAGTCATCTCTGTATAAGACTAGGCATTTACTTTTGGAGGCAGAAAAGAAATATCAGAAAACCCCAACCTCTTGTGTTCTTCCTCTTCCTGGGCGTGTCTCCCTAGCCTCACAGCTCCCTCGCCGCACCGCAGGTGGGCTAGGGCACGCCCCTCTCCTTCTCACCAATACTTTCTTCGCTCCAATTCCGCTCCCAAATCCTTGACGTGTGACATCGACATACACTTTCTAAAAGTTTAACCTGGCACTCAAATAAAAAGCTTAACTTTACATAGTCAGCCAAGACATTTTGACATTCAGAAACTAACACTACAAATTCAGTAAACGTTACACCAAGTACTGCAGCAGTAGCCATGACATAGAACAAATTACAGGCTACCACAAATAATCTGATTTTGTCTGACACAATTCATAATCCAGAACATCCAAGAGATACATAAGCTAAGCTGTCCATTTTGTCAAGAACACCATATTGTCAAGTTAGGCCTATCTGGCACCACTGCAATCCTAGATCTGCATGGACAGGGAGCAAAATAGAATAGAACAAAGTAAATCAATTCATCATTTTTTAATTAATATCAGCAGATACTAGAAAAATCTCAGAAATATTGGCATTATACTGGAAAAATAATAGAAAAATCTTGATGTTTTGTAATACCCTAACGCTTGAAGTGAATTCAGCAGCTATGACCCTCGAAAAGGAAAAACAGTGAGAAGCTAACCAGTTAATACTGAGGATATGCTATGTCTTCCTGATGAAGTGGTGGGCAAGCAACTCTGATAGTCCTGAAATAGGAATGCTCTCACAGCCGAACAGCTCTCGAAGTTTTGAATCACATAATATTGATGCATGCATAACATCCTGTGCAAGATCAAAATTAGTATAAATGGATATAGTGCATATCGATTGGATTACTTTAAGGATAGTTCACAACAATTTACATCATCAAGAGTGGCATGGTTTAAGGAGAAAAGATAGGGAAACATAATTAGCACACATTAACCTACACTACTTAGCAGAACAATATAGGTTCACAAAATAAAACTACAAATCCCACAGGCACCCTGGGATGTGTCTCTTAGTTCATCAGCTGTCTCCTATATTTGAGTTCTGATATTATAAATTTGCACACCTTAAAGTTTTTGTGGTTACAATGCCCAGCCCCAATCTACATTCCAAGAGATAATAATAACCACTGAACACCACCCAGGTAGATGTCGTAAGTACATTGTTTGATTGACACTCAGCTTTTTCCCCCAAGATAGACACACTAGCAAAAAAGAGAAGATGCTTTAGCACAAAAGGCACTATCTTATAATAATTACTATGATCTCTACCACTAATAGGAAGGTCATGAGTTATAGTTAGTGTATGTTCTTCAGTCTTCACCATTACACTACTATTGCTTCTGAAAAATTAATGCAATAATGTTTCAAAGCATCGAATGTTTCTCAGCGCATACATTCAATATGTTGCTCTAACTCCCATGCAGCAAAAAGCAAAGAACAAATTGGAATCCTCAAGAAAAAAGAAAAGACGTATCCATACCTCAAGTTGGTTTGCTTTTATGTAATCCCAGAGATACTTCAGAGCATTATCTTGAGGTACTGTGCCCTCTATTCCAATAAACTTGGCTAATGCATCAGAAATAACCACAGAGGGTTGATTAATAGGAGGCCTAGGTTGAGGCGCTACACTGGGGGCCTTAAATTTTTTGACTTCCCGAATTTGATCCTCTGGAGTACCAAGAAAATATACTTGAGAATTTTCACAGACAAATTTTAGCAAGTTCAGGTATACATTAGCAGGCAGATGTAGGCCAAAAGAAATAGAAGCATGTACTTGGGTCAAGTGGAGTTATGTGCTTTGCCAACAATTTATTCATCTTAAACATGTCAGTGGTGTCAGTTCCAAAAACCACACGAAGTTCATCATTGCAGATGATCTTCCTTTTATCGTCAGGATCTTGAAGATTATTCTGCCTGATATATGCCCATAGCTGCTTCACAATCTGAATGAAGAGTAACGTAATTTTTTCTAGAATAAATCAATGGGAACATATTGGAAGCTATTTCCTAATGTAATGAAAAAAATATTGAGAGTACCTGAGTTCTTGACATGACAGTCTCACCAACAATAGTCTGAAGTTCAGGTGAAATTGCACAAACTTTGTTCAAACCACCAGGCCCACCTCTCTTCCGCTTCGAAGCACTAGAAGCAATTACGACCATATAACACCAATCAGTTTACATGCATGAGTAAATTCCATAATTTGAATTACTCAGAAACCAGTAAAAAAACTAATAAATGAGGGTCAATTGGGTGCATGAACCCCATAGTTGTCGATATATTCTTCATGCGGAATAAGCTAAGCTTTATGATCGGCTTCTAAATCAATACCGTGTGGCATTTCCATATTTATCTTTTAACAAGAAAACTAGGCAGTGATACCCAAATAACTGTATCCAAATCAAATACCAACAACAGGGTTTCCACTTCATCAGTGCAGACTCCAAATCTATTTAAATGGCCTCAGGTACCTTGAATCCTTTTGATATCAAAACAACAGGTAAGAACTAAGAAGATAACCTATATAACATTCATGAACTGTATTTTTGTTCCAAAAAAAAAGGTAACATGGATTTTCTTTGGTTCAAGGGGAAAATATATCTAGCCAGGTCCATTAGCACAATGTGGCATGGTAGTAGAGCCTTCTGAAGAACACTCCAAGCAGAAACAGGGCATGTTATAACAAAAAAAAATGCATAGAAGTTCTACAACCTACACATCAAGTCAACCAGAAAAGTAAATCTGTTATACAGATCCAAAGAATTTAATGTTGAGGAACTTGTTTGCTTTTATTAAAAATACTCAGATGTACACAAAATAAACTACTAACTTACTAATATACTCTTAAAGAACAACCCCAAAAAAAAAATGAATTGCTTGTGCATTTTCTTGCAGGGGCCACCTGTAAGTGGTTAGAAGAGACAACAAAGTCTACTGGGACTATTTCATGCGCAGTAGGCTAGGCAGCCGACAAGAATTAAACAGACCAAAAAGACAGGAGGTTACAAGAAAGCTAGCTGGAGGAGATTTCTTAAATCTAAACCATTAGATTCATGAAACGCAGCATGTCCAATTTAGCTTGTAGTTTGTGCATTCTAGCATAACAGTTGTCCTGATCTTCAAGTAATCAAGTCCATGTTGTATCATAATAAAAAAACAAAAAACTGACTTTTGTGCTTTTTTATGAAAACTTCAGGCACCTCGACATGCAAGGTGCGACCAGTGAACAGTCAAACAAACATGACTAAATTCCTCTCAAGCCAACCAGTTTTCGTTGAAGTGGCAGAACTACCAACAAAACTACAACTAAACAGTTACTGTGCAAAAGCAGATAATGCTATAATAAGCATACCTCCAAAACACTCCAGTGCATAACAACTGATGTATACACAATGAACCTAATGCACTTGCTACGAACAAGATAATGAACCCCAACCCTAGCTCAGGTTTAACAGCTAGATGGTGCTATTTCATGATTCCAAATGAGTACTATCAGTTTAACCTCAAATCCTTACTATAAGCAACGCTAGTCAAATGAATCGACCAAATAGATGTCAAACCAAACTAGATTTAAGCGCCAGTTAATAGAAGTTGCCATGAATCTATCAACTCAATCTGGGTAACAAAACCCTAATCGCATCCATAGCTCACCTTTCCTTGTTCTCGCCGGCGGTCTGCGCTGCAGCAGTGGGGGAAGAAGTGACCCCGGCCCCAGGGGCCGGCTGTTGGAAGGAGACGGTCCCACCAGTGGCGACCCCACCCAAGGCGCTGGTGTAGCGGAAGGCGAGCGGTGGCGGCGGGTAGAAGGCCATGGCCGGCACGGCCGGCGGGGCGGATACCGCCACCGCGGCGCCTCCGGGGACGACAGCGGGGAGCTGGGGCATGGCCTGGACGATAAGCTGGGGCTGGAGCGCCGCGAGCTGTTGCTGCTGCTGCATCTGCTGAGGCGACGCCTGCACCTGAAGCGGAACGGGAGGCTGAGCCTGCGGCATGGCAGGCGCGGGGACGGCGGCGGGCGGAGGAACGGTCTGGGTCTTGGGTGGCGGCGCCAGGAGGCGTGGGCCGAAGAAGAGGTCCATCTGGTCGCGGATGAAGGGCGCCTTGTGGGAGAGGTCGATGCCGAGCTTGGCCTCCGCCTTCTGGAGCACGGCGGCGAGGGAGGCCTCCCCGGTTGCGCCCCCCGATGAGCGCAGGAGGGACTCGACGCAACTGGCAATCTCCTGGTCGGACACCATGGCGGGAGGGTGGGAAAACTCAAATCTCGCCAAAACCCTCCCTTCCACGATCCCCTCTCTCTCTCTCTCTCTCTCTCTCTCTACTTCTCTGTCTCTGGCGCTTGGTCTCCCCCCTCCCTCCCTCTCTCTCTCTCTCTCCTGGGTCTAATCTAATCTAGTACTGTTTGTTAAGTAGAGCACATTTCGTCGGGAGGGGAGGAAAAGATGGGAAAAGGACAAGTCGCTAAGCATACATTGAATTTTTTTAACATAGGTTCTGATGTCTGGGGTTGGGGAAGGTTGGACCCACGTGCCATTCGGGGAAGCTGGGAACGGGTCGCGTGTCGAGACGAAAGGGCAGAAAGGGCGAAACGAGAGTGCCTACGGTTTTGGATGCCGCCGTTGAGTGGGTATGAGGGGTGCGCTTTCTGCACAGGTGGGCCCACCCCGACCGGCACGTGTCTACGGTTGCAGGAAGGGGTAGAGAATAAGGGAGTTCATTGGCCGGGCCGCATCTCAGCATGGGCCCGAGTGAGAGTACAAAGGTCCCTTCTTCATTTGACCCGATTTCGATGGACCAGGCCGCGTCTAAGATGGGCCCGAGGTGAGAGTACAAAGGGACCGTCTTCATCTGTCCCGAATGCGACGTGCCGGGCCGCGTCTCAAGATGGGCCCAAGTGAGAGTACAAAGGGCCCTCTTCATTTGTTCCCAATGTGATGGGCGGGGCTGTGCGTGTAACAAAAGGAAGAACCTTTTGACCAGAAGCCCATGTCATGTCACTTTCTTCTCATTGTCGACCTGTTAAACTTCCCAATATTTGGACGTTAATTTTCAAAAATAAAGAAGTTTGATAGGTAACATCTCTTTTGAAATGAGGGCACTGATTCCTCCTGCTCCTCTTCTTTTGCTTCTTCAATAGCATGCACTATATTTGTATCATTAGTTGCCTCCAATCTAAAGTTGTGCTATAGTATCCACACGACTACACCAATTGCAACATGGCATCTCATTCTAAAATATTTTACTGCAATGACTTTAGAATACTGCGCCACTATTTGACCGTTTTGCTTAAGGAAGCACCTCGTCCAGCCAGGGGCTCAATGGTCCATGATGAACCCATAGAAATGATTTTTGTAGAGATTATCTAATTGCTTGTGTTTCATATGTGCTATGGTAGCGAAAACGTCTTGCATCATGTCGTTGACTCTTCAATGTCTTCATACTCCTCGAACCAAGCAAGCAACTGTTCAAAAACTGTTGCGAGATGATCGTTTGGCTGTCCGATTCCTTCTACCAAACACTCTAGATCGCAACTGAACTCTGAAGCCATCATTATTCTAATTTGTAGAGATTATCTAATTGCTTGTGTTTCATATATTGTTTGCTTAGCCATCTTCATCGGCAGTTCGATCGGCACCACCACAAAACATAAAAGGGAAATTTTGATCATACGTCACTCCTCAGTTTTCTATTCTAGCACTTGCCATTTCTCCCGTCGTAATTAAACATATACCATCGTGATCCATCCACTTCTGTAAGATTTGCGATTTTGATTACAATCACTTAATGATGCCACTAAACTCATACCGAAGGAACCATGGGCTCTCCGGGGAGCAGGGTTTTAAAAACCAAAATTTAAAAATTGGTTCAGGTTTTGTACCGTGAAAACCGCTCGAAAATCGTTAAAAACCGAAAAGTTAGGAAATAAAAAAATTGAAAAAAAATCGAAAACCTTTTGGTTTTCAATGAAAACAGCGGTTTTTCGATGGTTTTCGAATACATAATTTTTTTCAAAATTTTTAAATTTTTAATTTTTTTTAATTAAATCGATTTATCGAACGATTTTAAATCTCGAACCGGAATGATAGGTCAAAACTCACAACAGTTTTCAAATGGTTTTGGCCGTTTTTGTTAATCATGCATGCCGGGGAGCAGCCGATAGAGAGGCTGACCAGCTTACAAACACAAGATAAGCCCCTCCAAATTCCCAAAACCCTAGAGCACACCAGATGCCCTCCTCCCCACCACCCTCCTCTCCCTTCTCCCACCCCCCCGCAAGGAGCAAATGGCGCCCTCGTCGTCGGCTTCCACCCTCCTCCACCCCCCTGGCCCGCCTCCTCGTGGGTCCAAGCGAGGCGGGTGCCGGAGCCACCCGCGGCGGCCTCGCCACGCGGCCGTGCGGTGCTCGTTCGCGCCGGTGGAGACGGCGAAGATAAAGGTCGCCGGCGTCGGAGGAGGCGGCAACAACGCCGTCAACCGCATGATCGGCAGCGGTCTCCAGGTACCGGCGGTGCTCCTCGGCCCTTTCCTACCGCAATTGGGCTTCATTTCTCTGCCGTGCTCGACATCTAGATCCATTTGATAGTCCGATTTGAATTTTGAACTTAACAAGTTAATCTACTGCACTGTTCCTCCTCCCCGTCCAATCTACTCCACCATTCGTGATAGTGCTTTAGCCCAGCATATGACCTTCTGTTGAATAATAATTATGTTGTTTACGATATGCTTATTACATCGGAAATGGCTCCATAGAAGCATGTACCAAACGTGAAGTCTAATGTCGTACTAATTTAACTGGGATGTTTCTTGTATGTCCCTTGTTTGTGTCCTCAAATACTGAAAACTGAGTTGTATAATTTCAGGGTGTTGAGTTTTACGCTATAAACACAGATTCCCAGGCACTTTTGAATTCACAGGCACAATATGCGCTACAAATCGGAGAGCAGTTGACTCGTGGGCTAGGTAATATTTTTTGTTCTCTTATGAACTTACGATGTGTTTAAGAAATGTTTTGCATGTAAATGCACTACCTTTAATTCGCCTTCTGGGAAAACACATGTTGATGACCTGATAGACCGGATGAAATTAAGCAGTATAACAGAGTTACAGACTGTAAATTTCCATTGAAAATAACACCCTTGTTAACTAGATTCACTAATTATGTTTGTGCACACAGGTACTGGTGGAAATCCTAATTTGGGTGAGCAAGCTGCTGAGGAATCGAAGGAAGCCATAGCCAATGCCCTGAGGGATTCAGATCTTGTCTTCATAACAGCTGGAATGGGAGGTGGTACAGGATCCGGTGCTGCTCCAGTTGTTGCCCAAATATCAAAGGAAGCTGGTTATCTAACTGTTGGTGTCGTCACCTATCCATTCAGCTCGAAGGGCATAGCGCTCTCTACAGGCAAGTATTTGAGTCTTTCCCCTAAATACAACTGTACAAGTTATGTGGTGTCTCATTCAGCTATTTGGTAAAAATTTTGGTGTCTCGTTCAGCTATTTGGTAAAGATTTTGTGTTAATCTTCTAATGGACTTTTGCTTAGAGGAGGTATTATCTTAGGGAATATATCGAGTGCAATTAAAGTTTTGGTGCAACCACCGTGCACCCCTACTAAAAAAAATTTCAAAAAATTCTGAAAAAAATCATGGATGTACATCTCAGTTTACTCCATCTACATATAAAATTTCATGATCAAATTCGTCCTATGCTAAAAGTTACAAAAAAGACAAATTTAGGGTGCATTTGAACTATTCAAGTTTGTCAGAAAATTTGTCTTTTATTACTCTAACATAGGATGAATTTGATCATGAAATTTTATATGTAGATGGGGTAAGTTGAGATGTACATCCATGATTTTTTCAGAAATTTTGAAACTTTTAGTAGGGTGATTGAATTCAAAACTTTAATTACATGGATATATTCCCATTATCTTAAGGTATTAATAATGTAAGATGATGATTCACCACAACTTTTTTGATCATATATAGATTGGTAGTGCAGACAATGCAGCTGCAAGTGGTTGCAATACCTGTAGTCTTGTCGTTTTCAGTTCTTAGACTAGTGTCATGCACTCATGCCAGCTAACTATTCTGCAATTTTTGTAGCTGGGTAGGCCTGTAATGCCTCCCCTGATGTTAAGTGGACTAAATTATGATTTGCCGGCTTCCCCTAATGTTGTTGTATACAGTTTATAGCTATTTGCTTTGTGAAAATATCCTGAAATGCATTTGATTGTCAATTTGCCATCATTTGCCCGATGTGAATTCATTTGGTTGTGGAGACCTTTGAATTTCTATATGCAGCTATTTGTTTCTGTTTTGGACCACTTTTACACAAGTACCTTTTTTTTCTCTAGTTCATTTATTTTTTTGTGCCCATGTCAGGCACTGGAAGCATTAGAGAAGCTGGAAAGGAGTGTAGACACACTCATTGTGATCCCAAATGACCGGTTGTTAGATGTTGTTGATGAAAATATGCCCCTGCAAGATGCATTTCTCCTTGCAGATGATGTCCTTCGTCAGGGTGTCCAAGGAATATCAGACATTGTCACAGTAGGTTTTCGTTTCTACCCTATGCTGCAGTAACTTAGTTGTGATCACATAATACTTATGTAGTTTTGTGAAAACTTTGCAGATACCTGGGCTCGTGAATGTTGATTTTGCCGATGTGAAAGCTGTCATGAAAAACTCTGGAACTGCGATGCTTGGCGTTGGTGCTTCTTCCAGCAAAAATCGGGCCCAAGAAGCCGCTGAGCAGGCAACACTTGCACCTTTAATTGGGTCATCCATTGAGGCAGCTACTGGTGTTGTGTACAATATCTCAGGCGGCAAGGACATCACTTTGCAAGAAGTGAACAAGGTCTCTGAGGTGCGTGTAGGATTCCTTACTGCTGTCCTGAATGGTCTTTTGAGACATCTCTACTAGTAGTACTAACTAAATATGTGAATATCTGGATAATACCCAGCATTGTCAACCTTCTTAGGTGATTGAAGGGCTCTGTTTTTGACACTTAATTGACCTTTTGCAGATCGTGACAAGCTTGGCTGATCCTTCTGCAAACATAATTTTCGGGGCTGTTGTTGATGACCGCTACACTGGTGAGATCCATGTGACGATCATTGCAACAGGATTTCCACAATCCTTTCAGGGAGCAAGAATACTGGAAGCCAAAGAAAAAGCGGCGAGCCTCCCCCCGCCGTACAACCAGCGCCCGTCTCCTCTTGGTCACGGAGTCTCTTCTACTGAGCAACGGTTCCGTAGGCAGTTGAAGCGAAGCTCAGTGCGTTAGTGAGTTGGGTTCCAGCATGGCTTCTCCCTGCGTTATTCCTTCTAGCTTTGCAAACGTTTGGACTAGTTCCACATGGTGGTTAGCTTCACTTTTGGTGTATCGGGGTACGTACATATTTTTTTATGGAGGTTCAGCGGTTCAGCACAGTGGGCGAGTGTGCTGTGCTCAGGATGTCACTAGCTGGTTTGTTCCTTGCAAAATGCAGATCGTTGATAACTTTCACTTCCAAGGCACTCCTATTGAATTTATATGTGGCTGGGCATTGTGTTCGATTTGCGTAGAGAAATGCTATCCACACAGGTGGGATTTGTCCAAGTAGATCATGCGCACACAATTGATCCATGTATAGTGAACGGTGCAATAAGCCAATAACCATGTCAGACCGGCTTTGCAAGTCCCATAGCCTTCTTTTATCGCAAAATAAAGAACACTGAGAATTTTGATCAGTGATTGTCTGACTGAGACGAAGAGATGACGAAGCTCCAAGTCTCATACCAGTATCTATACATTTTACGGCGTCTCAAAAAATAAAAGTTTCTGCTTACAGGAGTGCCTCTTCCTTGCTCCTGTCCGGAGCCGGGCAGTGTCACCCGGCCCAGCGGCTCTCCAAGTAGGCCCCCGTGAACGCCTCGCCCTTTTCTATCCTTTACTCCACGGTTCATACGGTCCATAAGCACATAAAAGGTTCTCGCTTCTGAGAGATTAGTCCGATATTGCTGCTTGAATGTACAAAGCAGCGAGGAAGCAGCATATAACCAGTGCCAAGGCAACCGTGAAGAGGCACATAGCTACGCAGTCCGATATTGCCTTCATTCTTTTTTAGCCTCCTGACGATTTTTTTTAAAATTATGTTCTCTTTCTAAATAAATTTATAAAAATGGCCCTTTCTTTCACTAGGAAGAGGCACATAGCTACACAGTGAGCACAAAGGGAACTATATTTTTCGTGTTTTACTAAATACGGAATGACTTTAGCTCGAACGTCCGAGATTTTCAGACGTGTTGCAACATTTTTTTCCAACGCGTGTAATATTTTTCTTCGACAAACAGTAGAAATACAGCACAGTAAATAGATGTTGCAAGCGTTGCAAAAAATGTTGCACGCGTCGGAAAAAAATGTTGCAAGAGACGTCCGACGGAATGCACAGTAATCGAATGTCCGAGCGCTAGTTTCTCCCTACTAAATAATACCGTGTGCTCACAGCAATTAGCAGCATACTCTAATTTTTAGAAGGTATCTACAAAGCTGTGCTTCTGCTTTTCTTCCTAATACAAGTTGTACAAATTTTAAAGCAAACAAAAAAAAGTAAGTAATCACTATCTATCTACCTTTTATTTATATTTTAATATTTACACAACTATTAAAAAGAAAAGCATAAAAACACTTCTCAAAAAATAATTTGTATAGACTCGCCGCTAGAGATGGAGAATTGAGTCTCCGCTTGACCGCAATCGACGATGCAGCTTCATTTGAAAAGAAAGCATACGGTTGCAAACATGACCGCGTTCGTGTTCAATTTGGCATTTCAGTGCTGCGTCATACTTCGAAGCCATAGATTTTGCACCTAAGCCCCTACACTTCGAAGTATTTGTGACACAGCCCTTTCCTGCAAACCAAACCTAGCCACATGGCAAACCAAATGGCAGCCATGCA
Organism: Guadua angustifolia; assembly: GCA_036346375.1. Classification (NCBI taxonomy): domain Eukaryota; kingdom Viridiplantae; phylum Streptophyta; class Magnoliopsida; order Poales; family Poaceae; genus Guadua; species Guadua angustifolia. The sequence continues at coordinate 48,699,777 of CM070506.1, read as the reverse complement.
AGCTGTCAGAGTTGCCAGGCATGCCGCCCATCCATTCCAGGGGATGGACACATGGCACAAGAAACGTCATCATGCATTTAAGCCTCTGGTAAATGGGGCCAGCCACCTGAGTCCTCACCAGCTCACGGTCCGCCCCCAGACTCCCCTGTTGTAAGTGAAAAGTAAAGAGCGATTATTGTGTATGAACACTTGTGATAATCTTTCATTGATCAATCAATATATACATGTTGAATGGGTGGCTTTGCACCCATTCGGGATTACAAGGGGAGGGAGAGATGAGAGAACGCGTTGCTTCATTAATGGGTGTCTTTTCCTTCTTGTGACGGTTGCTTGTTCGGTTGCTTATGGATGAGATCATCAACTGCCGTTTGTTCGCAACACTCCCCCTTGATCGAATCCATTTTCTGATATCAATATGGAATATATTGTCTATGAACTTGATATGCCTAATATCATCCTCTAAAAACCCAGTGGGAAAAATAGATGATACGACATATAAAATGTATCAATATTGCCTCATTAAAAACTTCACATGAGAAAAACCTCAAAGAGGAAAAACTCATACAAAGAAAAGAGTACAATATAATATTAAACAAGTTATTTATTAGAGAGAGACTCCTCCCATTCACGCAAATCTCTAAATCGTCTCATACCAATTCCTCAACACATTTAGAAAATGTAGAATAAGGTAGAGACTTTGTGAATAAATCGGCAAGATTATCACATGACTTAGTTTGCGTAGAATGTTTATTTCCTCACTCTTTTGCAATTCATGGGGATAAAACAATTTTGGAGCAATATGCTTAGTGATGTTGCTCTTAATATAACTGTCTCCATTTGAATCACATGCGGCATTATCTTCATAGATAATGGTTGGAGATTCAATGGAACCAAGACCACATGATTGAAGTATGTGGTTTATCATTCTATGAAAAAACACATTCTCGGGAGGCCTCATATAATGCAATTATTTCAGAATGATTGGTAGAAGTAGCCACCAAAGTTTGTTTGGAAGATTTCCAAGAGATGGTTGTTCCACCTTGTAAGTATACAAAGCCGGTCTGTGATCTGGCATTGTGGGGATCAGATAAATAGCCAGCATCTGTATATCCAGTCAAAGTCGGATCTCGGTTTCTTCCATAAAAAAAACCAAGATCTCTTGTACCATTGAGATATCTAAATACATTCTTCACTCCAGACCAATGACGCTTGGTGGGAGCAGCGCTGTGTCTTGCAAGTAGATTCACTGCAAATGCAATGTCCGATCGGATACTATTTACAAGATACATGAGCGCACCAATAGCACTGAGATAATGATACTTGGGTCCCAATATCTCTTCTCCATCACCCCGAGGTCTAAAAGGGTATTTCTCTATGTTTAGAGATCTAACCACCATAGGGGTTCTGGATGGATACGACTTATCCATATTGAATTTCTCCAATATTTTACAATATAACTAGCTTGATATACAAAAATTCCTCGAAGGTAAATGCTCAAGTTGCAAACCACATAAAATTTGGTTTTACCCAAATCCTTCATCTCAAACTCGTCTTTAAATGATGACGTGCTTCATTAATATCGGTTTAGTTGCCAATGATGTTGAGATCATCAACGATATCAAGTGATACAAAATCCTATAGAGGATTTCTTAATGAAAACATATGGGCAGTCATCATTATTTGTGTACCCCTTTAAAGAAAGGAATTCACTTAATCGATTGTACCACATGCGCCCTGATTGCTTCAAGCCATATAATGACTTCTGCAATTTTACACAATACATGTTACGATTTGCTGTGGATCCGTTACATTGATTCCATCGGAACCTTCATGTAAATCTTAGAATCCGGTGACCCATATAGATATCTTTGTCCTCACGTCCATCAACTGCAAAGATAGACGATTTTGTACTGCCAATGATATCAAATATCGGAAAGTTATGCCACTCGTAACCAGAGAATAAGTCTCATTATAATCAACACCGAGCCTTTGCGTAAAGCCTTGAGCTACTAGCCTTGCTTTATATCTCACCACTTCATTATTTTCATTCCGTTTCGGACGAAAACCCACTTGTATCCTACGAGGAAAGTGCCACGAGTGTAGGCATCACTTCGAGAATACTTCTTTTTATAAAGCGAGGCAATCTCTTTTTCGACCGCTTCCTTCCATTGATTCCAGTCCGGCGTTTTCTACACTCGCCATGAACTTAGGATCTGGATCATTAAGGATGTCGACAATCTGCTCGGAGAAATAAGTGTCGACAAGCTGTAGCTTTTTGGTCAAAAGACTCTCCGATCTCA
>CM070506.1:48464821-48697377 GCA_036346375.1 Guadua angustifolia | reverse complement strand
AATAGGATAGAGCATCAACAAGAGCTGAAATAGCTATCTAGACAAGTATCACAATTTTAGTAAACTGATTATATTGTCATAAATTGTCTCACTATATCTCAATCCTTATAGAGCAATAGCCACCCCCACATGCGAAATCCCCAAGACAATCAATGGCTAGCCCCTTTGCACAATGTACATAACCGAGCTCCAATCCCCGCTGAACCGAGCCAATTGACTAAGTGAGGTCAGTCCAACCACTCGGTCAAGGTGAGCACCAAACAACCTTAGTTCTCACAAAACCCTCAAATCGCGAGCTCTACAAGATTGAGTTCAAAACACTTCGGATTTCTCACAAACGTGGCATCCATGAGTTGATTGAGCACGGATCAATGCCAAGACTGCACGAGGACGACGGGAAGGCAAGAATATACCCTTTGAGCATACGGATTGGAGAGGATTTAGGATATTAACCCAAAAAAAAATGAAAGAAAAGGTTTTAATGTTCTTCACTTTCTTTTTAAAGAGGAACACATACAACATATACTGGAGTATGCGAGGAGTGGACGAAGCGGTAGTCGAAGGTGCCACCACTGAGCTACCGCGCAGGGAGGACAAGCCAGGGGACCTGTCGCCACCGTCGTCTCTTCCCTGCTCCCCCATGGACATGGCCTGGAGTAGGGCACCGATTCTTCGGTGCCTTATCCTAGCCATGTGGGCCGGTTGGATTGCCTTGGCTTGATGGACTATATCGGCCCAGCTTCTTTTTATTTTTTTTTCTTTTTTTGAAATTTTGGCAAAACCAAATTCCTTCAACAACTACTGCTAACATAGTCACGTGCGCATCGATCGAATCACGGAACCGATGGAGTCACGTGGTAATTGACGGACTTATTTGCGGGAACCAATGGTGATTGATTGGTTCTTTTACAGGAACCAACGGCAAATGATGAAAGGCACTAGGCTCGGTCCAGGCCGCGCGCAGCTAAAGAAACGAGCAGATTCGACTGCGATTTTTTTTATTTAATATTTATTTTATTTTTTTTTCAAAACTAATCGGTATGGAAAAAAATTTGCAAAAATACCTCCTGTCGCCCAGGGCGATCGCCCCATATTAGGACGATAGGTGCCGCGACTAACGGCTCATACGGCGAAATTCAAATTTTAACGGTGAGCAAAAAAAAAAAAAAACTGAAAATAGACATTTACTGTAGCACTGTTTACTGTAGCAATTTTTTTCCGCTTTTGTTGTATTCACCCGGAAAAAAAAATTCTTGTGATGTAATGAAATGGAAAAATTATTTTACTTTGTTAGTGATACGTATTACACTTAGGAATTTTCGTAGCCTCGTGGGGCCCGCCGGATAGGGTTCAGAAAATACGAGAAAAATAACGGGCGACCTCATAGCGAATACCACTTATGTACGGGTGAGATGGCGGATCTTTAAACGACGAAATTGCGAAAATCAAAAATGGCACTTTCATGACCACGCCGCGAAATCGGGAGTTCGCGGTTTAGTGGCCGCAATCCATTTTCACGACCGTCTTGAATAACGTCTGCCAACGCTTCGCTTGCGTACAAAAAGTGGTAACCGCGTGCGTAAATCGCCTATTTTTTTTATTTTTTAAGCGATATCGATGCGCTTGTGAACTCTGGCTAAAGTAGCCATGATTTCCTCGGTTTTGTGGTCGCGAGTGCCTTTTCCGATTTTCGCAATTTCGTGCCGGGGTAGCATCCGGCCATCACGTCGTACATAAATGGTATCCCGTGGTGCGTAGGTCGTCCGTTATTTTTCTCGTATTTTTTGGATCCTATCCGGCGGGCCTCACGAGGCTACGAAAATCTCTAAGTAGGATGCGTATCACTAACAAAGTAAAATAATTTTTCCATTTCATTACATCACAAGAAGTTTTTTTTCGGGTTGAACACAACAAAATTGAAAAAATAAATGCTACAGTAAATAGTGCTACAGTAATCTGCCGTCTCGTACCGGCGATAGGTCTATTTTCAATTTTTTTTTTTGCTCTGCTATTAAAAATTTGGAATTTCGCCATTGCGAGCCGTTAGGCAGGGCACCTGTCGCCCCAGTATGGGGCGATCATCCCGTACTGGGGCGACAGGAGGTATTTTTGCAAAAAATTTTCCCCGCTGATTAGTTTTGAAAAAAAAAAATATTAAATAAAAAAAAATCTTCGACTGCAGATCGGACGTCCGGGCCGGGCGACAATCAAGGCATCAAGTGAATCCCCTCGGCCCGCTCCACGAGCAAGGGCACGAGGCGTCCGGCCCACCAAGTTGCCCTCGACGCTTCGCCGGCGAAGTCGTCAACGCACCCAAGTTGGATCGCAAAATAAAATACGAAACGGGAGCCCAGTTCCAGCTCTACGCATAGTAGTACTTTTGATACACACTATATACACTAGTTACAGAGAGTTCAAATTCCCTTGCTCGCGTTGCGGCGGACAGGGATGCTGAGAGGAGTCGTTGGCCGGCGGAACTCCGTCGACAAGTGGCGGCCGGCGGCGCGCGCGGACTAAACTCTTGCGTTGGCAGCCAGCGGAGTTCCGCCGCTCCAATTAGAAATGCTCTGGCCAGATCGAAACCGTAGAACACCGGCAGCGGTTTGAAAGGAGTCTGCACTCTCGTTCTTGTATGTGCACCCATCAATTGAAGAACGCATACGTCCGAATTCAATTAATCCTCCAAGTTGACGGCAAACCGGATAACTGAGAAAGGTGGCCGCTTAACTCCTGCCAATTTGTCAAATCGGCGAGCTGAACCTGCATTAATTTATGCCCAAGATGCAATCCGGGATTGACACAGAGACACCTGGCTTTCTACGTCGCTTATGCGATCGAGCCAAGAACAAATCCGAGAATTAAACAAGGTCTAGGGATCCAATGAGCCGAGCTGGTTCTGCTGGCTCTTCAGGCTCTCAGAAGACGACTTACTAACTTCTTCCCCCTTCCCTCTCGTAGCACCAACCGGCGCAACACCAGGGCCAAAAGCTATATACATATCCAGATAAGATTCTTTCTTAATCTTTTCCACGTTGGACACCGCCACGCACGTCCAAATCTGCACTTGCATAAGTATTGTCATCGACCGAGGTTGCTGAATCCTCTGCTTTTTTTTCTTTTTCCTTTTTTGTATCAGCCCTTGCGTCAGGCTCCTGTAAAATCTTGAGTACTTCTACATGTATACACCTGAACATACTTGTGTGCATACCTGAACAACTCAGTAGTACTCGTTGTTCCTGTTTGATCAATCGATGTCATTTGAGGTTTGGTAGTGTCTGTAGTGTTTGTTGTTGGGTAGGGCCAGGACGGCAGCTTCGACCTTGATTTATCATCCTTGTTTATGATCAGGGAGATTCCTTAGGCGGGGCGGGTGGAGTCCAATATATGCTCATCAGACACCTGCAATTCTTTTGAAGGGCTGAGTGATCCCAATGGATTCCCCACCATACTAAAGAGATGAGTGGATGGTTTATTATGATTTAAGTTTTTTCTTCGCCAAATTGCTCGAAGCGACTTTATTGTTAGTTAGGATCAATGCACGTATAGCTTTGCTCAAGAAAAGATAGTTAGGGTATTTCTAGTTGTGACACTAAATAGAAATATCTATGTATTACCACATCACATAGACACTGGATGATACCATCTTTCAATATATAGTGACTATTATCTGACCCACCGAATTAATATTGTAATTTTATATTTATTTCCCCCTCATTTTCCCAATATTCTCTCTCCTCTCTTCTACTTCTCTACTCCCTCTCTTCTTCCCTCACTGGCGCACCCCCATCATTAACGCACTGACTCCTACTGCCCCACATCTCCCCTCTCTCCCTCCTCATGGCTCCCCTCACCGCATCTCCCTCCCTCTCTCCCCCTCCTCACCATCGTCCCCCCCACCACCCCTACGCTTCAATCTCCCCTCTGTTGTCTTATCCTAGATCCGACCATATCAGTGCCAACAGTGAACAAATCTGGCCCGATTTGAGACACCACAATCGAGACGGGCATGGCACAACGTCGGGCATGGTAGCGGGGCAGTGAGCATGAACCTCGTGGCGACTAGTGCCGACGAGCACAACAAGGTAGTTATAGTGGGCCCCACGTGGTGACATCTCTCTCCTTCCTAAGGGCATTTCCAACGGATCATTTCTTTGATCATTTCTTAGAGAAGAGATAGTGTATTAATTGATGTTTAGAAACAATGCTTTCAATGCATAGTTTCTACTTACTGTTTCTAATATTAATTACCATGCAGTTTTTTTGCAGTTTTCTTAGAGGAGAGATAGTGTATTAATTGATGTTTAGAAACGATGAGGAGAGCACAATGCAGTTTTTATGGTTTCTTAGCCAAAACATTTAATGAAGAAACCATTTCTAGTTTAAGAAACTCTAACCTTCTCTCTCTGCATTAATTCATTGCCACCTAAGCTTTTTATCCTATATAGCATGCTAAGAAATCATCTAAGAAACAGCATTGTAAATGCCCTAATGGAAGTTTGACCCAAAGTCTTCATGTTGGATTATGTGCCCAAGCAATTTATTAATTGCATGAGACGCTTCTTTCCTCTCTCTTCTTTAATTTCCTTCTCCTCAGCAATAGTCCTAGTTAGCATGTTAATTAATGCTATGGACATTGCTGATATAGGACCATTTAGGCCCTGTTTGTTTCAGCTTGGGATTATGGAAAGCGACTTTTAAAAACTAGATTGTAAAAATTTGGATTGTTAAAAATTTGGAGGTTGAAAAGCTCATGGTTGTTTGGTAACCGGATTATAGTTGGGGGCAATGGTGGGTAATTTTGGTTGAAGTTGGGGAAAGTTGAGTAAAGTCAGGGGCAATGGTGGGTAATTTTGGTTGAAGTTGGATGAGCATTGTAGTCTTTTGCAAAAAAAAAGCTGGGAAAAGCTGGGGAAGAGTGGATTGTGGGATTGCTACAATCTGGCCTCCAAATTGTTATAATTTAGATTAAAAGTTTGCTGTTTGTTGCCCTTCTAACTTTTAAAAACTGCTTTCCACAATCCCCAGCTGAAACAAACAGGACCTTAGGAGTGCCCTTAGAGTTCAATTAATGCATAATTGCATATATAGTAGTGTTACCCGTTGATTTGTGATTCTCAATGCACCATGAACAAGTTTGATGACAATAATCTAACTGCACTATAGCCTCCAGGGCATGTACAGTGGTATAGACGGCAGCTGTCTATAATATATCTCCACATCATCTATAGACAGCACTAAAAATAACTCATACAATGGATCGTCTATATAGTTGTCTGTAATGGTCTCTCATCTAAATAACATACTGTCTATACAATGGTACATAAAATAGAAAGGTGTCTATAAGACTGTCTGTTAAATAGTAGACAGCAGCTTTCTCTCTCCTCCTTCTCCCTCCTCCACATCACCTAAAATCCTAGGTGGCATAGTCTTACATACAGCTGGCATGTACCATTGTACATGCCCTAACGAAAAAGAAGACCTCTGATTAAAATATACTCCATATCACAAAGGGGGAACTTAATTGTTGAAGGTACAGATGTATTGTAACTTAGATAAGAGTGATGGAGAGGATATGGACAATCAGAACCAGGCATCGCTTAGACATGTGGTAACATGCTAGTCTTTTTTTAAAGACGACTGAAATAAATGATAAAGGACGGTGCTTCTATATTTTTATTTTTGATAATTGTATAAATATTAAAATATGAATAAAGGTAAATAGTGATTATTTACCCTTTTGCTTGTTTTAAGATTTGTACAACTCATATTAAAAGAGAAAGCATTGTAGCACGGCTCGCAAGGGAAAATGGAGCCTTCTTCAATGACGATTGGAATAAATGCAACAAAAGTGGGGATCGATGTTACCGTGTGAACAAAAACAAGACCAATTTGTCTGTGCTATTCTATCAACTTACCGTTCTATTTTGACAATGTTGTCTTCTTCACGGTGGCTCTTGTTTACTTATCTCTTCTCTACTATATAAAATAAGAGTTTCTTCCCATATCATTTCATCAAAATTATCCACCTTTGCCATTGCTCTTTAATTACCCATTTTTGCTACTGTTACTTCATCAAAATTACTCATATTTGCCACTGCTCTTTAATTACCTATCTTTGCCACTGCTTTTTAATTACCCACCTTTGTCACTATTTGTGCTCTTTGCAAATAAATTTTTTATCGCAAATTGAATTTTCGTTGCAATGTACGGGCACATAGCTATCTATTGAATTTAGGTTTGTTTCTATAGAAAAACTACAACTTAGACCCTATAATGTAGTTTCAAGAATGAGGCCTTCCGTTGTTTCTGATTATTATAGTTTACTCTTATAGACTTTATATAATTACTAGAAATTATTGTTCTATTGCTTTAATTAGTCTGTAACTTATAGTTCCAAATACAAAAGCTTTTGCATACGAAAATTTGCAAATTGCACCTTTAAACTTTTCTTATTATCACTAGCCTTTTAGATTTCTGTCAAGTATTGTTTTTCTACTGTTTTAATTCGTCTGCATGAGCGGTTGTTGTTCTGTTGCAACGTACGGGCACTCGGCTAGTTTATTTAAATATGTCTGTATGGACGGATGAACATCACATCCAAGAAGTTTCAATTCCAAATTTTGTTTGATTTCACAATTTTGTCTGCAGAAGCATTGAACATAGAGATTTCCCCTCTGATCTTCACTGTAATGTACGTTGTATGCAAGCTTGCCATCCAGCTAGAGATGGAGTCATAAGGGGCAAGAAAACTAGCGAGGAAATGAGAGAGGGGAAGCACCAAAGTGGCTATTTGTCCCCTAGCCTTGTCTGACATGCAAGATTGTACTTTAGGTTCTGCTATATTAGTAGGTGGATATCTATCTCCCTTTGCATCCTTATATTCTTGTCAGTTGTTTCCATTAGGAGGCCCCTGCTGACACTTCATATTCCGTTTGGGATGATCGAGAACCACTTTTGCACCCATTCTTCCTTTCCAATTCTCCTGCAGATTCCCATCCTTCCTCCAGATAGAGAGTGAGAGAGAGACAGAGAGAGAGAGAGAGAGAGAGAGATTATTGACTAGGAAGTTTCCAGTGCTAGCTGCACATGTGAATATGTGATGCCATCAAATTGTAAGTTGCTCTAACCTGCAACTTGCATTTGCCGTGCTCCTGTTGCTTCCTCCTCCTCTGGCTGCAGCTGCTGCTCGTCGGCTGTTCGGCGATCCCGAAGATTTGTGTGTGTCCGGGTACATGCACCACCGGCGAATTATTCTCATCGCGTTGCGTGCCACGCCTCTGGGAATCTAGGCTGGTGCGGATTCCCTTGTGCCACTAGAACCCAGGTTCCAATCGAGCGGCCTTGCAGCATCGTCCTATTTAAGCATCGCCACTGCGCCAATCCTTCTTTCCTCCTCCAAATCTCATCTTAATTCAGTTTCTGAAGAAAACTTGTTGATAGCTTCAGGTTTCACGGAATGTTCTATCTATATGTGTGTTACACTCTTGATCTCTAAATTAAGCTGGTTGTGAAACCGACGAATTAATGGTACTATATATATATTTTTTTTCTTTCTGCTCCTTTGTTCAGTTAATATTCCAAGACACGACTTGTGCTCACTAGATGAACACCAAGAAGATTAAGCTGCACGACCACCACTACGGGTCGCCGCTATGCGACACTTCGCCGCCGCAGCTGCTAAGCTCCGCCGCGAAGCTGCAGTTTCCTGTGTCCGCCGGGCTCTCAGTCCATCCCGGGCTCGTGAACTCTGCTCCTCGTCAGCAGCACGGCGCGGGCTGGCTGCACGAGGAGTACACGCCGAGGTCGGTTCTTGCGCAGACCTGCCTCGGCTCCAACACCGCGGCGTTCTACGCTGCCGAGAACCTTCTCGGCATGGAGCAGTTCGACTGCCCTCTCGGAGCAGCGCTCCCGAAGATGCCGACGGCCAAGACGCCGTTCCGGTCGTCGGAGGACGAGCTCTACCGCCCGATCGACCCGCTGCTGCTCCGTGGAGATCACTCGGTGAGGACGTACTACGTCCGGCCGCAGCAGCGGGAAGCCGCGGAGCCGCCTCCTGCACTGGAGCTCCCATTGCAGCAGCAGCGGCAAGAGAGAGTGCATGGGTTATTCAGCAACGGTTACAGCACAAGGTTTCTCGATGGTGAACCCAAAACCCGCTCGTTTTCACCCCACGTAAGTGAGCTACACCACATGGAATCACGGATATAATTCTACTGTTTCCACTGCACGCCATGATATATATCAGGCCTTGATGATGGATGTTGCTTGTGTTCTTGGTAAACTCTGAAGGTTGCGGCGAACCCGATTATCCCGGTGATGGAGGAGCGGAGCCTGCAGAGCCAAATGGAGAATCAGCTGCCCAGGGGTTGCGTCGGCGCGCCGGCGGTGACCCCCACCGGCAACGTCAACGCACCATCTGGACCAGGCGCGCCGAGCAAGACGCGCATCCGGTGGACGCAGGACCTGCACGAGCGGTTCGTCGACTGCGTGAATCAGCTCGGTGGCGCAGATAGTGAGTATATATTCTTGATCCGGAAACTTTTGTTCTTGCCTTCTTGGTGTTGACATGTTGTTTCATATGCCCGATGGTTATTTCTCATGGCCTATAGTTCTTTCTTGTTGTTGTCTGACACCTACAGAGGCGACCCCAAAGGGGATTCTAAAGCTGATGAACTCGGATGGCCTGACGATCTACCACATCAAGAGCCATCTTCAGGTATAACCGTACAAGTTTATTGAACAACTTGCTCAATTTTGTTATTTGCAGAGTGATTTACTTGAAGTTTATTGAACGAATTAAAACTGACCGTTTGCTACTCCTTTCTTTACAGAAATATCGTACAGCGAAGTACACGCAAGCATCATCATCTGAAGGTAGATCTACAGAGATTTATTTGTTTGAAGAATTGCACATATGAATTCAGAGCCCTGACATATAGGACAGTTAATTTGATTAGTAGCCATCCGTAATTAGCTGGTTCCTACATTTTTGGAATCATCTATCCTTTATTTATGCTTTAACTAAAGTTACCCGTACATTTGTGCGGCTAGATTTTTTTAACAGTTTGTAGTATTAAATGATATAACTTATATGCTTGATAATATATTAACGTATTTTGTAGACTATTTAGATTTTTAAGATATCATAAACATTAAAAATGACAATAGAAACTTGAAGAAAAATTCAACTTAATAGATGTAATTAAAGTAAAAGCTTTGATGGAAGAAAATTATTGAGAATAAAAAGTTATTGGGGTTCTTAGAAATATAGCAATTTTTTATCTTACATAGAACATATAACTATATATGTATATATATATACCTTTGTTCTTTCTTCATTAGAAACTTTTTCAAAATATATGCAACATATGTAACTCTATTTAATCTCAAGTAATACATTGATTATTTTACATAGTATTAGAGTACATTGCTTACGTATACATTGATATATACATCATGGGTGACTTTGAGTGTATCTTCCTCACACGCTGGCTGCCCTACAGAATCATATATCTTATATCTCTTATTGATCGCCCCACAACTTTTCTGCTTCTACCACCAATAGCAAGCCTAATTTTTTTTATCAATCCCTCTCAACTACTACCCTTTTAATGCATCACTCTATCGTATAACTATCTTCTATTTCTCTTCAATCATTACTTAATGCTGAACGTTACGAAATAAACATCCAATGCATACATATACAAGTATTACTCATCCCTACTGAGGACACCCGTAATGCTCTCACCAGTGGCCCTAAGCCTATTTCATAGAGTAGCGCCATCTTTATTCTGAATTTTTTGCAACTTATTTTGATTTAAACAAATTCATGCATGCATATGTACATGCAAAATATTATACATGCTTAATTTACGCTTGTCCCATATCGATCACTTCTCTTATTTGATGCCTTGCTAACTCAATGATGTTACTTCCTCACTAATGCGGCGACCTCCCATGTTCTATAATGCTAGCATATTTGCTTTTATCGTTATCTAACAATATGAAGAATTTTTCAACCATCGTGTGATGTCATGTCCATCAGCAGTGATAGTACGTTTCTAGCTACCCAACAGATATATATATATCCTCTGTAGCTTGTCTTTAATGCAAAGTTTCTTCTCATCTCTACTAGAGCCTCCTAGTCATCAAGTTTCTTTTACTACTGACTTCTTCAACAATGCAGACGCACAGCACTCGTCATCGCGACTTTTGGCTCCTTTGGCTTTGACTTTTCTCTTTTTATTTTATTTTTTATTTCAAATTTCAGTTATTTTTTTGTGTGTTGTTAGTCATACATGACATAGATCGATCTTTTTAATATAATTTTAGGTTAGAATCATATATATACAAATCCAATTGGTATTTTTTATTCTAAATTTAAGCTTTATTTTGATGTTCGTATGGAAATCAGATTACTAATTATATTTTGTTTTTATTATGATTTTTTATTTTTATTCCGAATTTCAATTTTATTTTGATATTTGTATGGAAATTAGACTATTGATTATCTTTTATTTTTTGTTCCAATTTTTTTATTATGCTTAGACTCTTTCTTTTAATCATATGGAAATCAAATTTCTAATTTTATTTTATTTTTATTCTGAATTTCAATTATTTTTGTATTGTATATAACACAAACTCTCGTATTAATTGCACATGACACAAACTCTTTCTTTTAATCTAGCCTATTATAATCTGTACCCACCATGATCAACAGTGTAGATATTTCTTTTTTTTTCCTTCGATTAATATGTGAATTTTTAGCTTTGAGAGCGAATGTGATGGTTTCTTTTGTCTATACTTTAATATTATAATAGATATTTCTACAACTTAAAAAAAAAGCATAGAAACACCTCTCAAGCATCAATTATAGGCTCCTCAGCTCAGGAGGATCTCGATTGTTTTATCTTTTGTTCTACGATCGTTTGAACGCTATGCTTTTATTCCATTATTGTCTATTATTTCTTCACCATCCATCCACCCATCCTACCGCCCACTGACACTGTGTTCTGCTATTAATTATTCTGTTGTCGCATTACAGCGAAGCAACAGGAGAAAAGGGCCACAGGAAATGACATGCAGAATCTGGACCCAAAAACGTATCTTTTCACTATCTACTACCTTTGCAAAATCGATCTCAATGGAATGCATGTGCGACTGCATGCTATGTCATGCATATACTAACATGGGACTAACTAATAGCGATCCCCTTTTTGTAGTGGAATGCAAATCACAGAAGCACTACGCGTTCAGCTCGACGTGCAGAAGAGCCTCCACGAGCAGCTCGAGGTGCTCTATCCATGAGTCAAACGCTAGATATCTATACATAAAGAAGCAAAGTGTAACAACTAGATAGATAGATTTACATGTGTTCATGATATCTGAACTTCTGCTCTGTTCCTTTTGCCTTTTGGTGTCTTGTCTGTCTGTGTATCTCGCAGATACAGCGAAATCTGCAGCTGAGGATAGAGGAGCAGGGAAAGAAGCTGCAGAAGATGTTCGAGGACCAGCTCAAGGCGAGCAGGAACGCGATGGAGTCCTCGCAGGAGCTGGGCATGGTCTTCCCGACGGAGCAGGACGACGCGTTTGACGACGTGCAGCTTCTGTCCGTCGCTAGCAGCAGCTACGACGACGCCGGGTTCCCGTCGAAAATAAGCTACTCTTGTGATGTCTCTTCTTTGTAATCGTAGGTTTTGACAAATGCTGCTGTAGTTCTCATTGTATGGTACGTACAATGTTGGGGGAAGAGTATCTTTTTTTTTTTTTGGCCGGTGGAGTTGCCGAAGTTTACGAAGTGTATTGGAAAGGCGGGGAAACACGAGGGAATCCTTTGTCAGGGTAAACGCTTCCACGCGGGATCCATAGGTTCACCATTAATTTTTAGTTTTCATTCTACCTTCAGATCCTATTTTGAAACATAGGACTTTTCCTTGATTTCTATGAAAATTAAACTATTTCATATGAAATTCCTGTATTTCAAACGGAACCTCAGTTTATTCAATTGGGCTGCACTTCTTTACCTAAAAGCTTTAGGGGGTGTTTAGGACAGCTCCAACTCCACTAAAATCTGTGGAGTTGGTGGAGCAGGGTATTTCTAGCTCCAGAAATTTGTGGAGCTGGAGCTGTGGGTACATTAAGAGTGTTTAGGTAGATCATCTTGTTTACATTTTAGACTAAAATGATAAACTTAATTTACTTTCTTTTAACCTATAAATTTCAGCTCTGAGGTAGAGCTGAGATCTGAAGCTCTCCCAAACAGGGTCTTAGTTAGGTCTCTGCTAGCATGTTCCTCAGACCTCAGTTAAACAAACGTCTCAACACAAGTGCAAGTGGCAATATTACAACCACGTGAACTTGTCAAGCTCCATGTGGCGCCATATATTAGATAGAATGGGGGAAAACAAAAACAAAGAACTGAAATTAGCGAATCCAGCCCAACAAAACAAAAAAAAATGTAATGCTATATTGGTGTCATGGATTGTCTATTTGATATTTAAACTACTTTTTAAGACTTAGGAAACAAAACCCAAATGATTTTTACATTTCCCTTTTCCGTTTCCCTTGTGGGTTGCGAGCACCAAACTGTACTGAAGTGAACAGTAGAAATATCACCCGCTGGGTGTTTGTTTTTTAAATAATATATATTTAATGAAAAATTACAGAAGTAATATGCCAAAAATAAAAATGGCAGTTCTATACACCTGTCGCACATCCAATTTGCGATAAGCTCTTTGTCGCAATTCCAAATTGCGATAGAGTCTCTGTAGCAATTTGGAATTACGACAGAGTCTCTGTCGCAATTTAGAAACGCATTATATCTCGCCCAACGGTTAGTGACAGACTCTTTGTCGCAATTCCAAATTACGACAGAGATCTGTCGCAAATTGGATGTGCGGCAGGTGTGTAGAACTGTCATTTTTATTTTTAACAAATTATTTATGTAATTTTTCATTAAATATATATTATTTTAAAAAAATTCCCCGCTTGGTGCTCACATGCCTCTTTGCAGTGAGATATGCCCTTTTTTCAATCTTTTTGGGGGAAGTACACGTATACCTGCCATTTAGCAATTGCCTAGTACAAGTCCGTGTGGGCCCCAACACAGCAGGCCACAACGTTCACGAACAAAGAATATGAGCCAAACGGAACCTTCGACTGTCATGTGGGGCCTCACGTACGCTAGGCGCAGCCACCGGCGCCAACACTCGGGAGAGTCTGGAGTTAGGATGGAATTAATCAATTACCAATCAGCGCTAGTTTGGAATTAGGGCCTATTTATTTTAGTTTTGATCCTTTAAAAAGCTGATTTTGGATTGTGATTATAGACAAACTGATTCTTCAAAATCTGGAATCCAAAAGCACGTATGAAGTGGATTGTGGATTCTAGTGTATGTGAGTGGGCTGAACTGTGAGAATCGGATTCTAGAATCGGGTTGTTTGTTTTTTATTCTGCTTTTAGGGCCATAATCTAGAATCAAAAGCTAAAACAAACAGTCACTTAATCAATTAGCAAGTAGTTTCCTTGTTTGTTAGATATTTCTTTAAAAGAGATAATTTGTTACCCTATTTGTTAGAAGTCATCTCTATATAAAGAGACTAGGCATTTACTTTTAGAGGCAGAAAAGAAATATTAGAAAACCCCAACCTCCTGTGTTCTTCCTCTTCCCGGGCGTGTCTCCATAGCCTCCTTGCCGCACGACAGTCATCATGGCCCCCTCGCCGCGCCGTAGGTGGGCTAGGGCACGCCCCTCTCCTTCTCACCAATACTTCCTTTGCTCCAATTCCACTCATGAATCCTCGATGTGTTACAACTTGGTATCAGATTCTTCCGCTGTTTCTCCAATTATGTCCGGCGAGGATCAAACCGATCCAATTCTGGCGAAATTGGACGCCATTATCCAGCAGATGACAAATTACAAGGCGATCACTCATGCAAAGATTGATTCTATTACCAACACAGTTCGGGACATTAACAATCAGCGGCGTGCCCACCACATCGCAATTGCCCAATTGGAGCATGCTGATGGGCATGGCAGCAGCCTGCACGAACCCATGCTCCTGAACCCTAGTGACCTCTTGCCTACACCGTGGGGGCTCACCAACCAGGAGGATTTCCGGGTGCCTTTTGCTGCACCACTAGGGCTAGTCGCCTGGCGCAACATCGGCCCAGATCGACCACGCCAGGACCAGCCAGCACATCTAAAACATGACTGCGGCGGTGCCCCTCGCTTCTACAAGCTCAATTTCCCGACCTTCGATGGGAAGGATGATCCTTTGCCCTGGCTCAATCGTTGCGACTAGTTCTTTCGTGGCCAGCATACACTGGAGGAAGATAAAGTCTGGTTGGCTTCTTTCCACATGTTAGGTGCCGCGCAGCTGTGGTACCACCGCTTGGAACGCGATGTGGGTACTCCATCTTGGCGACACTTCACTGAGCTCGTGAATACCCGAATCGGCCCACTACTGCGTTCTAACTCATTGGGTGAATTAACAGCATTGCGCCGAACAGGCTCGGCGTCCGACTTCTCGGAACAATTCCTAGCATTATTATGTCGCACTGATCCCCTCTCTGAACATCAACAAGTACAATTATTCACCGCCGGGTCAGGGGACCCTCTCCAAACAGACGTTGAACTTCAAGCACCTTTGACGCTGGAATCAGCTATGAGCACCGATTCTTGACATCCTCAACGCTGGCTGCAACCTATCGATGACGCTAGCACGCCCCGATCGTGTCATCACCGGGCGAACCAGCGACCTCACCCGTGGGAGTCACACCCGGGGATTTGGCGGTGAATGCAGATCCCCGCAATTAGCTACCATAGCATACTTTGTCCCTAATCGAGATGGACCATCGTCGTACGCTGGGTCTATGCTATCATTGCGACGAAAAATTCATCTCTGGCCACCGCTGCAAGAAACTCTTTGTCTTGGAAGTCTTGGACACCATCGACGAGTATGAACTAGAGGCGGTGTAACATCCTAAAAATTTTAAACAGTAAAATAAAAATATAAAAATTTGGAAAATGAAATTGAATAAAATTTTCAATTAAAATTTAGAGAAGGAATCAAAATCTTATCCTTTATCTCAACATGAAGAAATCAACCTTAATCAAAGGTTGAGCTACAAAATAAGATTTACAAATCAATCAAAATATGAAAATGAAATTCAATTTGAAATTCATTTAATCATAAATTTCCTGAATTTTGGTTTTAAGAAATCCATTTAATATAAATTGGAACAATGGATAAAGAGAGGAGTAAAAAGATTACAACAATAAAATAAATTATATAAAATTGGGAAAACCTTAGTGACTCATTTATAAATCTTAAAATGCCATATCAAGCATTTATGGGCAAATTAAATGCTATTTAATGAATCATTAAATGCTATTTAATGAACTTTGACTAGCAATAGTAACAATGTCAGAATTAAATATAAATATTCTGTCATCATTACAATCTGAAAATTTTATATTATCTTCCTCAGCAATAAATTCATAAACAGTAAAAATATAAGAAATTAATAAATTAATTTAATATATTTAAAAATTCAAAAACAGAGAGAATTGGAAACTAGTACTTGGAATGTCAGAATTTTTATAAATTCCTGGAGTAGTAATTTGAGCTGAAAATTTTACATAAGAATCCTTAGCTCAAGTAAATTTTAAAAACAAAATTTCAAAAAGTTATAAAAAATATTTGAATTGTCTGATAAATCAAAATCAGAAAACAGAAATATGTGCACAGTTCCTTGTCAGAATTTTTATAAATTCTGTAAATAATATTTTTCTCCGAAATTTCTACAGTGTATATATAATCACTCATTCATTCTATAGAAAAATTTTCATAAATTCTTGATGAGACGCAAAACGGATTCAATGAACCCTTGCTAGCTCTGTTCGCTAAATTGCTAGAGGCCTCCAGCTCACTCTCTTCCAGGTGGACCCGCTTTCCTGTTTAGGCCCATGCGCCAGCCTCTCTCCCCTGTCTTCTTCAACCTCCAGACGCTGGTGCTCCCGAGCGAAAGTCCCACATAGCCTCCTGTGCATCGCGTCACCTCTTCACCGTAGCCAAGCCAGCAAAGCTCGCCCCTATTCCGCCTCTTCTCCACGCGGACACTGCCTCTGCAAGCCACGCTGCAAGCCATGATTTTCTCTTGTCCCATTCGGTGAAGTCTTCGCCTGAGCCCGAGTTCATCCGAGCCAAGAACAACCGGCCAAGCTCATCCATTCCTTGTCTATAAAAGGCGCCAAGCGATCACTGAGTCGCGTTTCCACTTCTCCCTCACTTCCCTCTTCTTCTTCCCTACTGAGCCGCCCAAAATTCCCCTCTTTCCGCCATTGCCAGTGAACCTAGAAGCTCGGCCAACACCAAAATTTAGCTAATGCGCTTGATCATTTCCAAATTCCTTTGATCCGTAGCATCACCAAGCTATAAGAGTTAAAAGCCCTCAAAAATTTCATGAACTCTTCATGTGAAAAGTTGCTGCCGCCGTGAGCCCGTATCCTCCATGGCCGGCGCACGAGGACAGCTCGAACCCGCACTTCTCCGGCCAAAGCAACCCCAAAAATGGAACCAATACGACCCATAGATGCTGAAAATGCCACCCATTTGAACTCCGTTGCCCTGGTTCTCCCTCTCCTCCGTTCCACCATTGTCGCCGCCGCTGGAGCTCGACGCCGGCACCTCTCCGACTTCTCTTCCACCGAATTGGCAGCACCACTAGCTTCGCCTCGTCGAGATCTTGCCTCCTGTGCCCTCGCTTACACCGGAGCATCACCGGAGCTCCCTCGCCGGCAAGCCTTTCGCCCTTGCTCTGGTTTGGTCCCTGTCGCGCGGACCCCATATGCCAGTGACAGAGAATCTTCAGTTGAAACGGTAAAATACGTTTCCCCTGTTATGAAAACGGATTTCTAATTTTCCAGTCAAATTCCAACCGGATTAAACATTCAATCTTGAATATCTTCTGGAATATTAATCAAATTTCAATAAAATAAATTTTTATATTCATATAAAATCAGGAAGAACCTAAATATACAAAAATATTTAATTTTTGTACTGCAGAATAATTATTTAAATTAAACTTTGAATATAACCTCATTATGGTCTTAAATGCAAATATGTGCACAATAAGGAATAAAATGATAAAATAAATTTTAAATGATAAATAGACTAATATGAATTCAAATATACAAAAATATTTGATTTTTGAATCATAGAACCATTATTAAAATTTCAAATGAGATAACAACACTATTATGAACATTGTTACACAAATGGGAAAATATAATTCCTAAAAATAATTAACTAAATTTTAATGTGTCTCTGGAACTATAATAAACCCAAATATGCAGAAATATTTGAATGCTGAACTCACTTTAAATTATTTGCTTTATGATCACTAGTAAACCTTGCTATGGCCATTAATAAAAGCAAAGCATAATAGTTCATAAAAGGATGAAATAATTGGTATTAAGTTCTTAAAAACAGTAGGAACCTAATTATGTAAAAATATTTAGAATAAGACTTAAATTGCATTCTTTTAATGAAAAGAAATGTTAATTACAACAATAAGTAAATAGGTAACCTATTGTGGTTAAAGTTAAAATAATCTGGCCGACTTTAAAACATTTCTAGGATTGTACTCTACAAATACCTGAAAAATGAATAAAGAATCATGTATAATATAGTCGCAAACTTAAAATGAATCTTGGCGGATTTAATATTAACATTGTGATTCTTTGTACTATTTCATCAGCAAATTAAATAACTCGTCTAAATCATAAAAATTGTAAAACTAGTTTATTAATGCTCTACAAAGTTTGTATTGCCATAATCTGAAGAAAGAATCTAGATTCAACATGGTTTACATATTAATCCTGTTAGTTCAGTAACCCTAAGTGATAACGGTAAACTTCACCATTCTCACCGATTTCGTATAACATAAACTTTATATATCACATAAGCCATTTCAATGATGAATATAATATCTCGTCCAAACCCTAAAATGTATAAAATCAGTTTAGGGACACTCTCCAAAGTTTAAACTACTGTAATATAAAGAAATAATCTTATTTAGATTTGTGCTTTGAATATTAATCACAGTAGCGAGAATAACATAAAGTATTATAATTGCCAAACGAGACAAGATGAATAAACGAACTCGATACTAATAACGAAATCTATACTTAAAGTATTTGTATCACCAGAACCTTCTCAAATAACATTAAAACAAAGCTGGTAACCTAAATCAATAGATATTAACTTGCGCAAAGCTAATTCTATTCAAAGCCAATCAAAGGTGAAGAATTATTTATTCATAATATCAGATAATCATTTAAGTCTTTTCATCAGCTCGCATAGCAGTTCATTTAAATTCAAATTCAGTGAAGACTAACTTAGAAATGATCTTTAGGATATGATTTGCAATAGTCTAAGAAAATATTCTTATTTTAACTTACTTTGACTCTGAATGTTGATAAAGCAAAACCTTTAAGTAATAAGGAAACAAGAAATAGACTATGAATAGTAGAATTAATGAATCTTGCAAATAATGACTAATTCTATTATACCAAACAATCTTTGCATCTTAAATTCGTAAAATAAAATTTATAAATTCATAAAGAGCAATCCCTGTCTTTATACAGAGTCTTTATTTGCTTTTCTATCTACTTTCTTTTTGCCCTTATTAAAGTTTATTATTTGCTATATTTCCGTCAATCGACGTGTAGAACTCGACGATACTAACTCTATCGCCGTCAACGTCAGCTGCGACCACGACTCCGTCGTAAGCAACAAATAAGCAAGGCAAGCACCCCTTTGATCATATTGCTCCCAGTATTTATTTTCTTTTGTTTATCAAATGATTTCATGCATGCGTTTATTTTCAGTAAATCTGCTATTTAGTGGTACTGGTAGATATACCTGTTGTATCATGAAACTTCCTTGATAAGTATGAATATGTGAACATTGATAACCATAGGGAAGGGATTGACAATATGTCAATTCGGGGTATATGCGACTTAATAAGTATGCTTAACCATGCTTTAGAACCAACGATGAATCAATGATGATAATGAGGATAATAATGATCAGATCAAAAGTCGTTTTGAGAAACTGAAAATGTGTTTGGGCTATGATGATAATGATTACTGGTATTTTGAATAAAAATCCAAAATAAAACTATGATTTGGATCACGGGCAATTATTGGCAATAGCGGGATGTACAAGAGGACTTGTGCGTAGTGTAGGGTGGAGTATTGCGGTGTCGGATTAAGGACCGAGCGTCGTATTGTATGATCCAAGATAAATCTGTGCAACCACAAGTACTGTTTATGGGGCAGTCTTAACTTATTAAGTTGCTTAAATCTGACTTTGCACATTGGTAGGCGGGAGATAGTAGAAGCATTCCAGTTAGAGATTGCTTGTGAGGGCTACCACACCGCATGTGTGGGTAAATGCATGGCGGTATAACGATTATGCGCCTTGTTATGAGAAGAAACCTTTAGGCGGGAGGTCTACTACTCTTATTTCCATTTCAAAAACGGCGTGGAGTCTCTAGGTTATGTTTCTTCTTCATAGCAAGGATTAACGTCCTTTGAAATTTGGTGCAAAGTCGGGTTTAGGTAATGTAACGGTTATGTTATGATCGCTCTGCGGCACACCAAAGGAAGTGTGTCGAATAATATTTGCACAAAGTTGATCATTTCTTGTGGGTAAAGTTGTACACCTCTGCGAGTGTAAATCTAATTAATTAGCCGTGCATGATTATGGGTGTCTTGGTGAACTGATGCGAGTTAAACTTTGATATTTTCTAAAAATGGGTTTTGGGTTGAAACCTGTTTTACAACTGTTATTTCATATCAATGGGTTGATATTGATGGATAAATGATTATATCATTATGTCAATGGACCGACATTGTTGGATTTCATATATGGAATATTTGATGAATGATTATGTCTTCATGTCAATGGAACGACAATGATGAATTCCATGATTGGACTATGGATTTGAATAATGGATTATTGGATGCACAATGGACTGTGAGTAATTCTTATGCTTTACTTATTTCCTATCAGCAATCTTGCTTTTACAAATCCCGTTTGATAAATTGCAAATCGATTTCTAAATTAAAATCGCTTTATGAAAATTAACAGTAGAAGCCTCCTTGACATGACTTGCATTTATGCATTTGCAAATACCACCTTAAGTCTTGCGAATGAAAAGTACTCAACCTTGTATTACTATTTTTAGGTTATCGCGAAGTTTGAAGAATATCATTATCGCAGGTTGCGGGAACTTTATGAATGTCTTCTATCTGGGGATTTGAATCTTGTCAGTTGCCTAAGGGTCGGATGGGTACACTACAAGAATTTATTTCTTCTGTACTATATTTAATACTCTGAGTTGTAAAATAAATTGTAATAATAGTGTCGACGATCGGGATCGCCTGACCGCAAAAGTGAAGAGGGGTGTTAGTGTGTAAGGGACCCAATTCGGACTTTGCTCACCGGAGGTTTCGTTTGCGCGTAGAGGTCGAAGGAAGGCGACAGAGAACATGACACAACGAGTTATCTTGGTTGAGCCTGGGCGGTAATAGCTCGTCCGGTCTTCTCGGGCGGAGGAATCCACTAATTGTGCGTACAAAGAGCTGATTCTGACTTGGGCTTGAGTGCCTGTTTATGTCTATTGGCCTATTGCCGATGAGTCTCCCCTGTACATGCCTTGCGAGGCCTTATATCCTTCCTAACGTTCCCAAAGCGGCGGGAGAGATTCCGGAGATCATGGCCTCCTACGACTTGAAGAAGGTAATGCTTGCCTTGATTATGCATACACGGCCTTGACTCCTGTATTCATGGATCTGGTAACCGCCGTGGCGCGTGCTCTGTCCCGAGCTAGTCCTCTCGGTGGGGCGAACAGCTTCCCCGATCATGAGGTCTTGGCGATCTCGAGCTCTGGGTCGTGAGGAGTCCGCGCAACCCAGTCTTGGTCGGCGATGCTACTCCGAGCTCGAGCTTGGGGCCCCCTGTTGACCGTATGTTGACTTTGTCGGAAGTTTCTTCAGCCCTCGTCAGCTAGCCCCCGAGGCTCAAGGTCGGAACAAGGTGCTCGGGACGACCTCGAGCCTCCCGTCTTGGACGGAAGAAACGATCTCCCGGCGTCCCGGGGCCCAAGGTCGAGTCGGCGGAGACGAAAAGGGCTCGATGATGGACACTGGCAATCCTGGGTATGCTGCGAGACCACCAAGAGGCATTCGTCTGACGAGGAGAATCTTCTTAGTTACTGGGTTGGACAAGAGGCGAAAAAAGGCGGGCAAGAGGCGCCCGGAGGAACAGTGATGGCCGGACTCCAAGGAAGCCGTCGTCGAGTGGGCGACCATCTTTGTGTGATTCTCTCATGGTCGAGCCCGAGTTTGTCGATTTCTTGTGATCTTCTTCTTTGGCATCTTCTTTCCTTCTGCGGCGGACGTCTTTGGGCGCCGTCGAGAACCTTGGTCTTCGAGGACCAGGGGTCCGACATACTGCCGAATGACTGGAGCCGTCGTGGGCGAGGATCTAAGCCGGGTATCCGTGAAGGACACGCCACACCCCGGACACCGAGATACCCTTGACCCTTGCAAGACAAAGGTCAGTGACCCAGGTACCTAACTTCCTTTCTGCCGTGTAGTTTTTACTGCCTTTAGCTTAATAGTCTTTTCTTCATCGCAGACCTTGAGCCCCCGAGCTCAATGCTCGCCCATCCTGACAATGCCGTTGCCCGGGATGAGCCCGAGTCCGAAGAGGAGGGACCACCTTTAGCTGGTGCCACCTTTGTTCATCGGGCGGGGCCGCATTCATGCGGGCCCAGTGAGTCGCGATCGGCGAGTCCGTCGGCGCCGATGACCCGGTTGTGGATGAAGCCTTGCGACGGCCGATGAAGACGAAGTCGATGACACGAGGCCGCCGAGACCATCACCTCCCCCCAAGGCCTCCTCGAAGATGGCACCCATGGCGCTCTGGCCATTCCGGCCGAGGCCGCCCGAGCCGCGCTGCCATGGTCGTCCGACCATGGAGATCGAGCGCCACGACCATGGAGGTCGGCCGCGATCTGGTGAGGTCGGTAGCGGAGGGTCTTGTTGAAGATCCGGCGAGGTCTCCGCGAGGAAGGGCTGAAATACCCGATCATGGAGGAGGGCGTCGTGATCGATAAGCGTTAAGTCGAGCAAACCAAGGTGGAGAAGTTTGAAGAAGACGGTGCGGACCACCACCGCCAAGCTCGAGGCTAGAGCTAAGGAGCTCGAGGAGAAGCTGGAACGAGCGACCAAAGCAGCGAGGAGTGCCTGGCCCAACTCGGGGCGAGCGCCACCGCGCCTCGATTCGACTAACGGCCCTTGACTCGAGGCGAAGCTGCCGACCATGAGGCTAAGCTTCGCGAGCGTGAGCAAGGAAGCTTGCTCGGAATCTGGTTGTCCTGTAGATAGGGTTAGCAAAGCTCAAGTTGCACATGGACTTTTGCAAGACAAAAAGGTTAACAGAACAAAACTGTCTTTGCCAGAAATAAATTGTGTCTGAGATGAAGATGTTTTGCCAGAAAAAACTTGTGTCTATGTTGCTCCCCGTTTAGGATACAAAAGTTTTCATTGTGCACTTAGCCTTTCTTTGAGGGAGTATACCCTTGCCTAGCCCCCGTTGTGGCCAAGGTCGAGCAGCGCCAACCTCGGGCACAATCACAGAGACCTCCAGACCTTTGTCCTGCAAGATCGAGAATTGCAGATCGAGAGAACCTCGACCTCAAAATTTACTAAGTACAACTTAATAGAGACCCATAGGGTAAAGTTTAGACCCAAAGATGTTAAGGCCGTCTCTAGGAGAGACTTTCGAGTCACGACCACGACCATGTGCTCTATTGGTTGGTATCGAATGTGGGCTTAATTCGAACCCTAGCAGGGGAGCTTGAGTCTTGAAGATTCGGCTTGTGAGTAGCTCGACCCTTTGGGGTGATTCTCAAGCTCGCGACATTCGAGGCCAAGACCAAAAGCACTTGTCTGTGAGTTGGATTCATAGAAATCTCAAACCCAAGCCAAAGACGAAAGTATTATGATAAAGAATATCAAGACCACCATAATGATTGAATAATGGTCGTATTGAAGCCGAGGATAAAGCGTTACACATAGAGTTTTGGTAGTCGGTATCCCACGAGCTAGAGAGCTCTCGCCATCGAACATCGCTAGCCGTAAGCCCCGCGCGATCTCTTTGAACGACTCGATAGGGCCCTCCCACCACAGGGATAGCTTGTTAGTCTTTGGGCGAGCCCTAGATTAAATCTTAGGGCGAGGTCCCCAACAAGGAGCTCCTAGGTCGTCTCCGCAAGACACATGTCTGCGAAGAGCTTGCAGTGTCTGTTGATCGTGGCGATGCCGCACATCTTACTTCTTACGCCGGGGTAAGGTCGAGACCGTTCTTTGCTCAAGTCGTTACGTCGACCAAGTCGACCTGGCGAGCCAGCGTTACCTCGGGGAGGCGGGGCGGCCAGACGCAAACCTGTTGAAAGGGTGTGGACCCTATTGCTCGGTGGCCGTGGTCTGGCGAGACCATAAGACGGTGGGAAATTCGTCCACCTAGGTCTGGCCGTGTCATTCGAGCTCATCTGATACTCGCTTCTTGATGCCTTGGACGATCTGTCCGTTGGCGCGCTCCACTGCTCCGTCGCTTTGCGGATGAGCCACCGAAGCATATCATACTTTGGTGCCCATGTCCTCGCAATATTCCTGGAACAGCTCACTAGTAGACTTAGTCCCATTGTCAATGATAATTCTACATGGAACCCCATACCGGTGACCACGAATAAGCGGAAAAAAGCGAATGGCGCTCGAGCGCGGTGGTCGAGATGGGCTCGGCCTCGTTCCGCCGTGAATGCGTTGATGGCGGCGGACAAGGACTTCTTAACCCGACGGCTTGTGGAAAGGACCGAGGATGTCGAGCCCCGTGTCGAGAAGGGCCAGCGGCGGGATGGTTTGGAGTGCGTGGCGGGTTCGAGCATGGGCTGGCGAGCTCGACATGGATGGGCGATGTCTCGAGCATCTGAAGCGCGATTGGCGATAGAACCCCTGCGGAAGACCTCACCGACCATCGTCCTGAAAGAAGAGTGTGCTCCACAAAAGCCTTACCTCCTCTGGTCGAAAACTGATGTCGAGCCAAGGTCTCCAGGACGACGTCTGGAGGAATCGCGTCGTCGGACGAGCCGGGATTGGACAGGAGATCTGCGCTGGGGTTGCCCTTCCTGGGTGCGTGCTTGAGTTCCAGGTTTTGGAACCATTTCTCCATCTCGCGCACCTCGGCGATGTACTTTGGCCATCGAGTCTCCCGAGCACTGGTGGTCTTTTGCTGATCTGATTGACCGTGAGCCGGGAGTCGCCCTTGACTATCAGCTGACGCACGCCCAGTGCCTTGCAAACTTGAAGACCCATGAGGAGAGCTCCATACTCTGCCACATTGTTAGGCTGAGAACCCAAAGCGAACCACATACCTTAGCACAGTCGCGGGGTGAGAATAAGATTCGGCCCGGCGTGAAGGATCTCGAGCCGTCGAAGCACATGATCGAGTTTCTCCTCCTCGTCGAAGGATTGCTGAAATGAACCGGTGAGGCGGAAACAAGGGTGTGGAGTCATCGCGAGAACCAGTGCAGAAACTGAGCTTGAAGCGAATGGATCCGCAGGGATCGCCATGCCTCTGGGATCTTGATCTTGCACCTTGAATGGCGAAGCCATCGGACCCCACAGTGGCGCCATTGTCGGCGATCGGGATCGCTGACCGCAAAAAGTGAAGAGGGTGTTAGTGTGTAAGGGACCCAATTCGGACTTTGCTCA
Organism: Guadua angustifolia; assembly: GCA_036346375.1. Lineage (NCBI taxonomy): Eukaryota > Viridiplantae > Streptophyta > Magnoliopsida > Poales > Poaceae > Guadua > Guadua angustifolia. Next base: position 48,672,526 of record CM070506.1, on the reverse strand, counting down.
CGGGAGGTTTCGTTTGCGGCGTAGAGGTCGAAGGAAGACGACGAGAACATGACACAACGAGTTATACTGGTTCGAGCCCCCTGGGTGGGTAATAGCTCTACGTCCAGTCTTCTCCGGAGGCGGAGGAATCCACTAATTGTGCGTACAAAGAGCTGATTACAGCTTGGGCTTGAGTGCCCTGTTTATGTCTATTGGCCTATTGCCGATGAGTCTCCCCTGTGTACATACCTTGCGAGGCCTTATATCCTTCCTAACGTTCCCCGAAACGACCGGGAGAGATTCCCGGAGATCATGGCCTCACACGACTTGAAGAAGGTAGTAACTGCCCCGATTATGCCGCCCACGACAGCCTTGACTCTGTATTCATGGATCTGTAACCGCCATGGCGCGTGCTCTGTCCCGAGCTAGTCCTCTCGGTGGGGCGAGCAGCTACCCCGATCATGAGGTCTTGACGATCTCGAGCTCGGGTCGTGAGGGAGTCCGCGCAACCCAGTCTTGGTCGGCGATGCCACTCCGAGCTCGAGCTTGGGGCCCCTGATGGCCGTATGTTGACTTTGTCGGAAGTTTCTTCAGCCCTCGTCAAATAGCTTCCGCATTAATAACTTGACGTATGGTTATGGTTCCAATTGTTGTATATGTGCGTACTAGCTACTGATCCAGGGACTAGTACGGAAAGCACATTAGATTTCCATTTTGGCATCTTTCGCATAAAATGCCAAAATGGGGGTCGTTACAGGCGGCAATGGAACAAGCCATCTCTTTGGCCACACTAACAGGAATCACTCCGCGATCCGGCCAGACCATGCACCTCCTGGTGACAATTGCGGGCCATTCCTTCATGGCACTTCTGGATTCGAGCTCCACGCACAATTTTATCGTGGATAGCGTCGCGGCAACAGCAGGGGTTACTTTTCGCTCGTGCTCCTGCCTACAAGTCATGGCGGCTAACAGCGATCGCGTCTCAAGCCTTGGGGTTTGTCATGGCCTGCAACTGTTGATCGGTGGTGTGCACTTTGTTTTGGATTGTTACGCGCTTCCCTTGGATGATTTTGACATCATCTTTGGCGTCCAATGGCTTGGTACACTTGGTCCAATTGTTTGGGACTTCACTCATATGACCATGTCCTTCAGCCATGCTGGGCACCACATCATTTGGTCCGGAGTACACAACACACCACAAATGGTTGCCGTCCAAGCGCGCACATGACATGAGTTGTTGCATGCCCTGCTGGATGATTTCCGATATTTATTTTCTGAACCATACGGGCTGCCACCAATACGCGAGCGGTGCCATTGAATTCACTTGAAGCTAGGCACCGACGTAATAGCGGTGCGGCCGTACCGTTACGCCCACTTGCAGAAGGACAAGTTCGAGAAACAATGCACGACGATGTTACAGCAGGGCGTCATTCACAAAAGCTCCTTAGCCTTCTCTGTCCTAGTCTTACTCGTCAAGAAGTCTGACGACTCTTGGCGGTTTTGTGTCGATTATTGAGCACTCAATGACCGCATCATCAAGGATAAATTTCTAATTCCAGTTATGGATGAACTCCTTGACGAGCTACGTGGAGCCAGATTCTTCACCAAGCTCAATCTCCTCTTTGGCTATCACCAAGTATTAATGCATCTGGCTGACATTGAGAAGACGGCTTTCCGCACACATCAGGGCCTCTTTGAATTCTTGATCATGCCGTTTAGCTTAACCAATGTGCCAGCCACTTTCCAGGCACTAATGAATGAGGTTCTCCGCCCTTTTCTACACCGGTTTGTTCTCGTCTTCTTTGACGATATCCTGATTTATAACTTTTCATGGTCGGAGTATTTGTGTCACGTACGCACAATTTTTCAAGCACTCCAGCAACACCAAGCTGTTCTGGCGTTCCAAATGTTCCTTCGGGGAACCCTCTGTGGCTTATCTGGGCCTGCCATGGACACACAGAAGGTGGCGACTGTCCAAGATTGGCCTACTTCATGTTTAGTCCGTGCGGTCCGCGGATTCCTCGGCCTCGCCGGGTATTATCGCAAATTCATTCGCGGCTTCGGTGATCTGGCTGCCCCACTCACCAAATTCTTGATGAAGGAAGCCTTCAAATGGTCCGATGAAGCGTCAACAGCATTCTCCACCCTGAAGCAATGTTCAAAAAAGCGCTAGGCAAGCGGAGGCCCACTGCCTAGCGCCTAGCTCGCCTAGGCGGAAATCACTAAATGGCAGGCTGCAATGAAATAAAATAGTGAAAGACATATATAAAAGATGAAATATAGTCACAAAACATAGTCTCACACATAATATAGTCACAAAACTAAGTTCTACACATAATAAAGTGAGACACTGCTTCATATATACTTAACAACAATACAACTAAATTACAACATCAATTGATTCAATTCTGGTTTTGCGACCCAACAGTGAAACTCACTCCCTTTATTTCATCTGTTCTACTATTCATCGATTCACCCGATCAGATCATCTCCCATTCTCCCCGTCTCCCCGATATTTTTCCTCTCGGCTCAGCCGCTCGGCTCATTCCAATCGAGAAGTCGGCGGTCGGCGAAGGAAGAGTGAACCTCACTGAGATTGAGAAGTCTTTGGAGGCTCGGTAGCCGGCGAGAAGGAAGAGCTTCATGTTGCGGCGGCAGGAGGCTCGGTGACATGGAAAGAAGACAAGCTCGTGACGGGAGGCGAGGAAAGGCAGTGGCGGCGCCGACACGGAAGGTCAACCTTGGGCCCTGGCGGCGGCGGCGGCGAAAGACGACCTCGACTCGGCTGGCGGCGCGGCGACTTTCTGGAAGGTCAACCTTGGGCCTGGCGGGCGGCGGCGAAACGACCTCGACGGCTGGCGGCCCGGACGACCTCGGACGCTGCCGTGGAGGCGGGGAGGAGTTCGGCCAAGGCGGGGAGGATCTCGGCGATCGAGCCGAGGAGATCCGTCGGCGGGGAGGATCGAGTCGACGCTCACACCCTCAGCCCGGTAACTAGCCTTCATCCCCCCACACCTCCCCAGTATTCCCCTCTTATCCAAGCCAACACCGCCCAACGTCGCTTTTTCTTCGCCTAGCTCACTTGCGCTTAGCTTGGTTGCCCTATGACTATAGAGCATCATCTAAGCGCCCCCTCGCTTTAAACACGATTTCATGCCTAGGCGAGGCGGAGGCCAAGCGCCCAGCGCCTAGGCGGCGCTTTTTCACGCCTTTTTGAACACTGCCCTGAAGACCGCACTAGTGTCCGCACTGATCTTATAGTTGCCAAATTTCAACATCGCCTTCACGATCGAGTGCAGCGCATCAGGTCATGGCATTGGAGCCGTACTACACCAAAGCACTGGCGCTATTGCCTTTTTCAGTCGGGCCATGGTCCCACGGTATGTCTCCCTGCTAGCATACAAACGGGAATTGATCGGTCTGGTTCAAGCAATGTGATTTTGGCAACCATACCTCTGGGGCCGCACTTTCTTGATCCGAACTAATCACTATAGCTTGAATTTTTTGTTGGACCAGCACCTGTCGACCATTCCACAACATCATTGGGTTAGCAAATTATTGGGATATGATTTTTCTATTGATTACAAGCCAGGAAAATCAAATATTGTCGCCGATACTCTCTCTCGCCGTGACACAGAGATGACAGCCATCAGTTGTGCCATTTCCAGCCCCTACTTTGAAATATTTAGGGCCTATTTGTTTTAGTTTTTTATTCTGGATTCTAGCCCCAAAAGCAAAATAAAAAACAAATAGCTTGATTCTAGAATCCGATTCTCACAATTTAGTCCACCCATATACACTAGAATCCACAACCCACTTCATATGTGCTTTTGGATTTCAGATTTTAGAGAATCAGTTTCTCTACAACCACAATCCAGAATCAGCTTTTAGAGAATCCAAAGCTGAAACAAACAGGCCCTTAATGGGCTTCACCAAGAAGTACACCAAGATCCAACACTCTGTGACCTCAAGGACAAGATCCGCACAGACCAACAACAGGGACCTTGAGGCATTGTGGATGATCTCATCACCTTCCATAACCGCATTTACGTTCCGCCGACATCCCCTTTTTTATCGGAGAGTTTAGCAGGAGCTCATCAAAACGGTCATGAAGGGGTACAAAAGACACTTCACCGCCTGCGAGCCGATTTTCATATCCCCAATGCCCGCACTGTGGTCCAAGACTTTGTTCGCTCTTGCACCGTATGCCAATGAAATAAGGGTGAGAAGCTCCACCCTGCCAGCCTCCTACAGCCCCTTTAGATTCCCTCGACAATTTGGTCTGACATCACCATGGATTTTGTTGAAGGCCTTCCCCGGATTTGTGACAAGACAGTCATTCTCACAGTGGTAGACCGTTTCTCCAAATCAGCACACTTTATTCCACTAGGCCATCCTTATACAGCCCATTTGGTGGCCCGAGTTTTCTTCAACGAGGTGGTGTGCCTTTATGGGGTCCCGACTTCCATCGTTAGTGACCGCGATCTGGTTTTCACTAGCAATTTTTTGTCCGAACTGTTTCGATTGGTAGGTGTTAAACTTAGTTTCAGCTCCGCATTCCACCCACAGTCCGATGGACAGTCCGAAGTGGTCAATAAAATCATCATTATATACCTCCGCTGTCTAACTAGGGACCGCCCACATCATTGGCTGCGATGGTTACCCTGGGCCGAGTTTGCTACAACACCAACTTTCAAGCATGGCTACATACATCACCATTTCGTGTGGTTTATGGTCATGATCCTCCATCATGGCGGCAATACAGCCCAGGAGATTCCAAATTATCGGTTGTGGATAACCTCCTCACGGATCGCAATGAATTCTTGACTGAGATACATGGCCGCTTATTGCAAGCCCAACAGCATTACAAGACCCAAGCCGATAAAGGCTATCGTGACTTTGAGTTTGCAACAGGTGATTGGGTTTGGCTTCGCCTCCTCCATCGTCAAGCATCCTCCATCACCTCCCATAGGCATGGCAAACTTGCACCTTGCTATTATGGGTCATACAAGATCGAACAACGTGTTGGTTCGATGGTGTACAAGTTGCAGCTTCCTCCTCAGGCCAAGATCCATGACGCTTTTCATGTCAACCTATTCAAGCCATATGTCAGGGAACCAGCAGCAACACCTCCAACATTGCCAACCATCCTCCAGGGGAGTGTATGTCCATCCCTGTCCAAGGTCCTGAAGGCACGACTAGCACAAGGACATCACGAACTATTGGTCCAATGGGAAGGTCTCTTACCTGCTTCAACCTCCTGGGAACCACTGGAAAAATTTCGACAACTATAACCAGATTTCAAGCTTGAGGACAAGCTTTTTGATGAGGGGAGAGATATCACGTGGGGCTTCACGTATGCTAGGCATAGGAAAGCCATCGACACCAACACTCAGCAAGGCCCGGATTAGAGTTAAGACGGAATTAATCAATTAGCAATCAGCGATTCAGTGTTAGTTTGGAATTAATCAGTTAGCAAGTAGATTCCTTGTTTGTTAGATATTTCCTTAAAGGGGATAATTTGTTCCTCTGTTTGTTAGAAGTCATCTCTGTATAAGAAGACTAGGCATTTACTTTTGGAGGCAGAAAAGAAATATCAGAAAACCCCAACCTCTTGTGTTCTTCCTCTTCCTGGGCGTGTCTCCCTAGCCTCAGGGCTCCCTCGCCGCACCGCAGGTGGGCTAGGGCACGCCCCTCTCCTTCTCACCAATACTTTCTTCGCTCCAATTCCGCTCCCAAATCCTTGACGCGTGACATCGACATACACTTTCTAAAAGTTTAACCTAGCACTCAAATAAAAAGCTTAACTTTACATAGTCAGCCAAGAAATTGACATTCAGAAACTAACACTACAAATTCAGTAAACGTTACACCAAGTATTGCGGCAGTAGCCATGACATAGAACAAATTACAGGCTACCACAAATAATCTGATTTTGTCTGACACAATTCATAATCCAGAACATCCAAGAGATACATGAGCTAAGCTGTCCATTGTCAAGAACACCATATTGTAAAGTTAGGCCTATCTGGCACCACTGCGATCCTAGATCTGCATGGACAGGGAGCAAAATAGAATAGGACAAAGTAAATCAATTCATCATTTTTTAATTAATATCAGCAGATACTAGAAAAATCTCAGAAATATTGGCATTATACTGGAAAAATAATAGAAAAATCTTGATGTTTTGTAATACCCTAACACTTGAAGTGAATTCAGCAGCTAGGACCCTCGAAAAGGAAAAACAGTGAGAAGCTAACCAGTTAATACTGAGGATATGCTATGTCTTCCTGATGAAGTGGTGGGCAAGCAACTCTGATAGTCCTGAAATAGGAATGCTCTCACAGCCGAACAGCTCTCGAAGTTTTGAATCACATAATATTGATGCATGCATAACATCCTGTGCAAGATCAAAATTAGCATAAATGGATATAGTGCATATCGATTGGATTACTTTAAGGATAGTTCACAACAATTTACATCATCAAGAGTGGCATGGTTTAAGGAGAAAAGATAGGGAAACATAATTAGCACACATTAACCTACACCACTTAGCAGAACAATATAGGTTCACAAAATAAAACTACAAATCCCACAGGCACCCTGGGATGTGTCTCTTAGTTCATCAGCTGTCTCCTATATTTGACTTCTGATATTATAAATTTGCACACCTTAAAGTTTTTGTGGTTACAATGCCCAGCCCCAATCTACATTCCAAGAGATAATAATAACCACTGAACACCACCCAGGTAGATGTCACAAGTACATTGTTTGATTGACACTCAGTTTTTTCCCCAAGACAGACACACTAGCAAAAAAGAGAAGATGCTTTAGCACAAAAGGCACTATCTTATAATAATTACTATGATCTCTACCACTAATAGGAAGGTGATGAGTTATAGTTAGTGTATGTTCTTCAGTCTTCACCATTACACTACTATTGCTTCTGAAAAATTAACGCAATAATGTTTCAAAGCATCGAATGTTTCTCAGCGCATACATTCAATATGTTGCTCTAACTCCCATGCAGCAAAAAGCAAAGAACAAATTGGAATCCTCAAGAAAAAAGAAAGGTAAGACGTATCCATACCTCAAGTTGGTTTGCTTTTATGTAATCCCAGAGATACTTCAGAGCATTATCTTGAGGTACTGTGCCTTCTATTCCAATAAACTTGGCTAATGCATCAGAAATAACCACAGAGGGTTGATTAATAGGAGGCCTAGGTTGAGGCGCTACACTGGGGGCCTTAAATTTTTTGACTTCCCGAATTTGATCCTCTGGAGTACCAAGAAAATATACTTGAGAATTTTCACAGACAAATTTTAGCAAGTTCAGGTATACATTAGCAGGCAGATGTAGGCCAAAAGAAATAGAAGCATGTACTTGGGTCAAGTGGAGTTATGTGCTTTGCCAACAATTTATTCATCTTAAACATGTCCGTGGTGTCAGTTCCAAAACCACACGAAGTTCATCATTGCAGATGATCTTCCTTTTATCGTCGGGATCTTGAAGATTATTACGCACGATATATGCCCATAGCTGCTTCACAATCTGAATGAAGAGTAACGTAATTTTTTCTAGAATAAATCAATGGGAACATATTGGAAGCTATTTCCTAATGTAATGGAAAAAATATCGAGAGTACCTGAGTTCTTGACATGACAGTCTCACCAACAATAGTCTGAAGTTCAGGTGAAATTGCACAAACTTTGTTCAAACCACCAGGCCCACCTCTCTTCCGCTTCGAAGCACTAGAAGCAATTACGACCATATAACACCAATCAGTTTACATGCATGAGTAAATTCCATAATTTGAATTACTCAGAAACCAGTAAAAAAACTAATAAATGAGGGTCAATTGGGTGCATGAACCCCATAGTTGTCGATATATTCTTCATGCGAAATAAGCTAAGCTTCATGATCGGCTTCTAAATCAATACTGTGTGACATTTCCATATTTATCTTTTAACAAGAAAACTAGGCAGTGATACCCAAATAACTGTATCCAAATCAAATACCAACAACAGGGTTTCCACTTCATCAGTGCAGACTCCATATCTTTTTAAATGGCCTCAAGTACCTTGAATCCTTTTGATATCAAAACAACAGGTAAGAACTAAGAAGATAACCTATATAACATTCCTGAACTGTATTTTTGTTCCAAAAAAAAAGGTAACATGGATTTTCTTTGGTTCAAGGGGAAAATATATCTAGCCAGGTCCATTAGCACAATGTGGCATGGTGGTAGAGCCTTCCGAAGAACACTCCAAGCAGAAACAGGGCATGTTATAACCAAAAAAAATGCATAGAAGTTCTACAACCTACACATCAAGTCAACCAGAAAAGTAAATCTGTTATACAGATCCAAAGAATTTAATGTTGAGGAACTTGTTTACTTTTATTAAAAATACTCAGATGTACACAAAGTAAACTACTAACTTACTAATATACTCTTAAAGAACAACCAAAAAAAATGAATTGCTTGTGCATTTTCTTGCAGGGGCCACCTGTAAGTGGTTAGAAGAGACAACAAAGTCTACTGGGACTATTTCATGCGCAGCAGGCTAGGCAGCCGACAAGAATTGAACAGACCAAAAAGACAGGAGGTTACAAGAAAGCTAGCTGGAGGAGATTTCTTAAATCCAAACCATTAGATTCATGAAACGCAGCATGTCCAATTTAGCTTGTAGTTTGTGCATTCTAGCATAACAGTTGTCCTGATCTTCAAGTAATCAAGTCCATGTTGTATCATAATAAAGAAACAAAAAACTGACTTTTGTGCTTTTTTATGAAAACTTCAGGCACCTCAACATGCAAGATGTGACCAGTGAACAGTCAAACAAACATGACTAAATTCCTCTCAAGCCAACCAGTTTTCGTTGAAGTGGCAGAACTACCAACAAAACTACAACTAAACAGTTACTGTGCAAAAGCAGATAATGCTATAATAAGCATACCTCCAGTGCATAACAACTGATGTATACACAATGAACCTAATGCACTTGCTACGAACAAGATAATGAACCCTAACCCTAGCTCAGGTTTAACAGCTAGATGGTGCTATTTCATGATTCCAAATGAGTACTATCAGTTTAACCTCAAATCCTTACTATAAGCAACGCTAGTCAAATGAATCGACCAAATAGATGTCAAACCAAACTAGATTTAAGCGCCAGTTAATAGAAGTTGCCATGAATCTATCAACTCAATCTGGGTAACAAAACCCTAATCGCATCCATAGCTCACCTTTCCTTGTTCTCGCCGGTGGTCTGCGCTGCAGCAGTGGGGGAAGAAGTGACCCCGGCCCCAGGGGCCGGCTGTTGGAAGGAGACGGTACCACCAGTGGCGGCCCCACCCAAGGCGCTGGTGTAGCGGAAGGCGAGCGGTGGAAGTGGGTAGAAGGCCATGGCCGGCACGGCCGGCGGGGCGGATACCGCCACCGCAGCGCCTCCGGGGACGACAGCGGGGAGCTGGGGCATGGCCTGGACGATAAGCTGGGGCTGGAGCGCCGCGAGCTGTTGCTGCTGCTGCATCTGCTGAGGCGACGCCTGCACCTGAAGCGGAACGGGAGGCTGAGCCTGCGGCATGGCAGGCGCGGGGACGGCGGCGGGCGGAGGAGCGGTCTGGGTCTTGGGTGGCGGCGCCAGGAGGCGTGGGCCGAAGAAGAGGTCCATCTGGTCGCGGATGAAGGGCGCCTTATGGGAGAGGTCGATGCCGAGCTTGGCCTCCGCCTTCTGGAGCACGGCGGCGAGGGAGGCCTCCCCGGTTGCGCCCCCCGATGAGCGCAGCAGGGACTCGACGCAACTGGCAATCTCCTGGTCGGACACCATGGCGGGAGGGTGGGAAAACTCAAATCTCGCCAAAACCCTCCCTTCCACGATCCCCTCTCTCTCTCTACTTCTCTGTCTCTGGCGCTTGGTCTCCCCCCTTCTCTCTCTCTCTCTCTCTCTCTCTCTGGGTCTAATCTAATCTAGTAGTACTATTTGTTAAGTAGGGCACATTTCGTCCGGAAGGGAGGAAAAGATGGGAAAAGGACAAGTCGCTAAGCGCACCTCGAATTTTGTTAACACAGGTTCTGATGTCTGGGGTTGGGGAAGGTTGGACCCACGTGTCATTGGGGAAGGTGGGAACGAGTTGCGTGTCGAGACGAAACGGCAGAAAGGGCGGGTGCGGAATGACGAGAGTGCCTACGGTTTTGGATGCCGCCGTTGAGTGGGTATGAGGGGTGCGCTTTCTGCGCAGGTGGGCCCACCCCGCCTGGCACGTGTCTACGGTTGCAGGAAGGGGTAGAGAATAAGGGAGTTCATGGGCCGGGCCGCATCTCAGCATGGGCCCGAATGAGAGTAAAAGGTCCCTTCTTCATTTGACCCGATGTCGATGGACCGAGCAGTGTCTAAGATGGGCCCGAAGTGAGAGTACAAAGGGGCCCATCTTCATCTGTCCCGAATGCGACGTGCCAGGCCGCGTCTCAAGATGGGCCCGAAGTGAGAGAACAAAGGGCCATCTTCATTTGTTCCCAATGTGATGGGCGGGGCTGTGCGTGTTAACAAAAGAAAGTACCTTCTGACCAGAAGCCCATGTCATGTCACTTTCTTCTCGTTGTCGACTTGTTAAACTTCCCAATATTTGGACGTTAATTTTCAAAAATAAGGAAGTTTGATAGGTAACATCTCTTTTGAAATGAGGGCACTGGTTCCTTCTGCTCCTCTTCTTTTTTTGCATCTTCAATACCATGCACTATATTTGTATCATTAGTTGCCTCCAATCTAAGGCGCTTTTTGATGAAACAGGATTAAGAACTTCACCTAAAATCTGAAACTTGTAGGCTAAAAATAAAGTGAATTAAGTTTATATTTTTGATCTAAAATGTAAACAAGATGATCTATCTAAACACTCATAATGTACTCACAGCTTTAACTTCACGAATCTAGTGAAACTAGAATTTTCAGCTTCAATCTGAAGAAGTTGAATCTCTGCCAAACACACCCTAAAGTGGTGCTATAGCATCTACACCAATTGCAACATGGCATCTCATTCTAAAATATTTTACCGCAATGACTTTAGAATACTGCGCCAATATTTGACCGTTTTGCTTAAGGAAGCACCTCGTCCAGGGGCTCATTGGTCCATGATGAACCCATAGAAATGATTTTTGTAGAGATTATCTAATTGCTTGTGTTTCATATGTGCCATGGTAGCGAAAACGTCTTACATCATGTCGTTGACTCTTCAATGTCTTCATAGTCCTCGAACCAAGCAAGCAACTGTTCAAAAACTGTTGCGAGATGATCGTTTGGCTGTCCGATTCCTTCTACCAAACACTCTACTGAACTCTGAAGCCATCATTATTCTAATTTGTAGAGATTATCTAATTGCTTGTGTTTCATATATTGTTTGCTTAGCCAGTTTCATCGGCGGTTCGATCGGCACCACCACAAAACATAAAAGGGAAATTTTGATCATACGTCACTCCTCAGTTTTCCATTCTAGCACTTGCCATTTCTCCCGTCGTAATTGAACATGTACCATCGTGTCCATCCACTTCTGTAAATTTTGCCGATTTTGATTACAATCACTTAATGATGCCACTAAACTCATACCGAAGGAACCCTGGGCTCTCCGGGCAGCAGGATTTTAAAAAACCGAATTTTAAAAACCAGTTCGGTTTTCATACCGTGAAAACCGCAAAAAAACAGAAGGGTTAGAAAAAAAAAATTGAAAAAAATCGAAAATCTTTAGGTTTCGGTTTTCAACGAAAACCGCAGTTTTTCGACAATTTTCGAATGCATAGTTTTTTTTCAAAATTTTTAATTAAATCGATTTATCGAGCAGTTTTAGATATCGAACTAGAGCGATAAAGTTAAAAATCACATTTTTCAAACGATTTTCACCAGTTTTGTTAATCATGCCGGGGAGCAGCTGATAAAGAGGGCTGACCAGCTTACAAACACAAGATAAACCCCTCCAAATTCCCAAAACCCTAGAGCACACCAGATGCCCTCCTCCCCACCACCCACCTCTCCCTTCTCCCATCCCCCCGCAAGGAGCAAATGGCTCCCTCGTCGTCGGCTTCCACCCTCCTCCACCCCCCTGGCCCGCCTCCTCGTGGGTCCAAGCGAGGCGGGTGCCGGAGCCACCCGCGGCGGCCTCGCCACGCGGCCGTGCGGTGCTCGTTCGCGCCGGTGGAGACGGCGAAGATAAAGGTCGCCGGCGTCGGAGGAGGCGGCAACAACGCCGTCAACCGCATGATCGGCAGCGGTCTCCAGGTACCGGCGGTGCTCCTCAGCCCTTTCCTACCGCAATTGGGCTTCCTTTCTCTGCCGTGCTCGACATCTAGATCCATCTGATAGTCCGATTTGAATTTTGAACTTAACAAGTTAATGTACGGCACTGTTCCCTCCTCCCCGTCCAATCTACGCCACCATTCGTGATAGTGCTTTAGCCCAGCATATGACCTTCTGTTGAATAATAATTATGTTGTTTACGATATGCTTATTACATCGGAAATGGCTCCATAGCAGCATGTACCAAACGTGAAGTCTAATGCCGTACTAATTTAACTGGGATGTTTCTTGTATGTCCCTTGTTTGTGTCCTCAAATACTGAAAACTGAGTTGTATAATTTCAGGGTGTTGAGTTTTACGCTATAAACACAGATTCCCATGCACTTTTGAGTTCACAGGCACAATATCCGCTACAAATCGGAGAGCAGTTGACTCGTGGGCTAGGTAATATTTTTTGTTCTCTTATGAACTTACGATGTGTTTAAGAAATGTTTTGCATGTAAATGCACTACCTTTTGTGCTAATTCGCCTTCTGGGAAAACACATGTTGATGACCTGATAGACCGAATGAAATTAAGCAGTATAACAGAGTTACAGACTGTAAATTTCCATTGAAAATAACACCCTTGTTAACTAGATTCGCTAATTATGTTTGTGCACACAGGTACTGGTGGAAATCCTAATTTGGGTGAGCAAGCTGCTGAGGAATCGAAGGAAGCCATAGCCAATGCCCTGAGGGATTCAGATCTTGTCTTCATAACAGCTGGAATGGGAGGTGGTACAGGATCCGGTGCTGCTCCAGTTGTTGCCCAAATATCAAAGGAAGCTGGTTATCTAACTGTTGGTGTCGTCACCTATCCATTCAGCTTCGAAGGACGCAAGCGCTCTCTACAGGCAAGTATTTGAGTCTTTCCCCCTAAATACAACTGTACAAGTTATGTGGTGTCTTGTTCAGCTATTTGGTAAAGATTTTTGGTGTCTCGTTCAGCTATTTGGTAAAGATTTTGTGTTAATCTTCTAATGGACTTTTTTGCTTAGAGGAGGTATTATCGTAAGGTATTAATAATGTAAGATGATGATTCACCACAACTTTTTTGATCATATATAGATTGGTAGTGCAGACAATGCAGCTGCAAGTGGTTGCAATACCTGTAGTCTTGTCGTTTTCAGTTCTTAGACTAGTGTCATGCACTCATGCCAGCTAACTATTCTGCAATTTTTGTAGCTGGGTAGGCCTGTAATGTCTCCCCTGATGTTAAGTGGGCTAAATTATGATTTGCCAGCTTCCCCTAATGTTGTTGTATACAGTTTATAGCTATTTGCTTTGTGAAAATATCCCAAAATGCATTTGATTGTCAAGTTGCCATCATTTGCCCGATGTGAATTCATTTGGTTGTGGAGACCTTTGAATTTCTATATGCAGCTATTTGTATCTGTTTTGGACCACTTTTACTCGAGTACCCTTTTTTCTCTAGTTCATTTATTTTTTTGTGCCCATGTCAGGCACTGGAAGCATTAGAGAAGCTGGAAAGGAGTGTAGACACACTCATTGTGATCCCAAATGACCGGTTGTTAGATGTTGTTGATGAAAATATGCCCTTGCAAGATGCATTTCTCCTTGCAGATGATGTCCTTCGTCAGGGTGTCCAAGGAATATCAGACATTATCACAGTAGGTTTTCTTTTCTACCCTATGCTGCAGTAACTTAGTTGTGATCACATAATACTTATGTAGTTATGTGGAAACTTTGCAGATACCTGGGCTCGTGAATGTTGATTTTGCCGATGTGAAAGCTGTCATGAAAAACTCTGGAACTGCGATGCTTGGCGTTGGTGCTTCTTCCAGCAAAAATCGGGCCCAAGAAGCTGCTGAGCAGGCAACACTTGCACCTTTAATTGGGTCATCCATTGAGGCAGCTACTGGTGTTGTGTACAATATCTCAGGCGGCAAGGACATCACTTTGCAAGAAGTGAACAAGGTCTCTGAGGTGCGTGTAGGATTCCGTACTGCTGTCCTGAATGGTCTTTTGAGACATCTCTACTAGTAGTACTAACTAAATATGTGAATATCTGGATAATACCCAGCATTATCAACCTTCTTAGGTGATTGAAGGGCTCTGTTTTTGACACTTAATTGACCTTTTGCAGATCGTGACAAGCTTGGCTGATCCTTCTGCAAACATAATTTTCGGGGCTGTTGTTGATGACCGCTACACTGGTGAGTGGTGAGATCCATGTGACGATCATTGCAACAGGATTTCCACAATCCTTTCAGGGAGCAAGAATACTGGAGGCCAAAGAAAAAGCGGCGAGCCTCCCCCCGCCGTACAACCAGCGCCCGTCTCCTCTTGGTCACGGAGTCTCTTCTACTGAGCAACAGTTCCGTAGGCAGTTGAAGCGAAGCTGAGGGCATTAGTGAGTTGGGTTCCAGCATGGCTTCTCCCTGCGTTATTCCTTCCAGCTTTGTATACATTTGGACTAGTTCCACATGGTGGTTAGCCTCACTTCTGGTGTATCGGGGTACGTACATATTTTTTTATGGAGGTTCAGCGGTTCATCACAGTGGGCGAGTGTGCTGTGCTCAGGATGTCACTAGCTCTCGTTTGTTCGTTGCAAAATGCAGATGGTTGACAACTTTCACTTCCAAGGCACTCCTATTGAATTTATATGTGGCTGGGCTTTGTGTTCGATTTGCGTAGAGAAATGCTATCGACACAGGTGGGATTTGTCCAAGTAGATCATGCACACACAATTGATCCATGTATAGTGAACGGTGCGATAAGCCAATAACCATGTCAGACCGGCTCTGCAAGTCCCATAGCCTTCTTTTATCGCAAAATAAAGAACACTGGGAAACTTTTTGATCAGTGATTGTCTGACTGAGACAGAGATGACGAAGCTCCAAGTCTTATACCAGTATCTATATACTTTACAGCGTCTTAAAAAATGAAAGTTTCTGCTTACAGGAGTAACTCTTCCTTGTTCCTGTCCGGCGCCGGGCAGTGTCACCCGGCCCAGCGCAGCGGCTCTCCAAGTAGGCCCCCGTGGACGCCTCGCCCTTTTCTATCCTTTACTCCACGGTTCATACGGTCCGTAAGCACATAAAAGCACAGCGAGGAAGCAGCACATAGCCTTTTCCTTCGCCAGGAAGAGGCACATAGCTACGCAGTGAGCACAAAGCGAACTATTTTTTTCGTGTTTTACTAAATAATACCGTGTGCTCGCAGCAATTAGCAGCATACTCTAATTTTTAGAAGGTATTCTCCTATATCAAGAGGGCCCAGCAATGCAAAAGAACAAAAAAAAACGTGCTTCAGTGTTTTTCTTCCCAATACAAGTTGTATGAATCTTAAAGCAAACAAAAGGATAAATAATCACTGTCTATCTACCTTTTATTCATCCTTTAATATTTGTGCAACTATATCAAAAAGAAAAATATAGAAGCACTTCTCATAAAATAATTTGTATAGGACTCGCCGCTAGAGACGGAGAATTGAGTCTCCGCTTGACCGCAATCGACGATGCAGCTTCATTTGAAAAGAAAGCATACGGTTGCAAACATGACTGCGTTCGCGTACAATTTGGCATTAAAGTGCTGCGTCATAGTACCTAAGCTCTCAAGGCCATAGATTTTGCACCTAAGCCCCTACACTTGGAAGTATTTGTGACACAGCCCGCTCCTGCAAACCAAACCTAGCCACATGGCAAACCAAATGGCAGCCATGCAGGCTGTCAGAGTTGCCAGGCATGCCGCCCATCCATTCCAGGGGATGGACACATGGCACAAGAAACGTCATTATGCATTTAAGCCTCTGGTAAATGGGGCCAGCGGCCAGCCACCTGAGACCTCACCGGCTCACACACACACACACACCATATAAAAGCCGCCTCCTGACCTCGCCACCTCAATTTTCCAACCACGGGAGCTGCCAGCCAACAGATCGAGGTACGTCAGACCGCCCAGCTCCTTCCCCAAAAAAATTCCTTCTCAATAATTCAGCAACTACATCTTCTGATCATTTCGTCAACAGTTTTCACAGTATAGCTAGCTAGATCATATCAAGTCTGATATACTCCTCTGGTCCATCGTACATGAGATCGATATATAGCGAAATGATCCTCGCTCTTGGGATAATACGTACGCAACGAGTTAAAAAAAACCGTATAGGATGCCGCTGCAGATATACGAATTTGGTCTAGCACTCTAGCTAGCATCGTCCTGTAGAATGTAGATAATGTGAATGAGGTGCATGTGCAAGTGCTCTCATCTCATGGCCATCAAGCAATCATCTGCTGATAACTTGAAGCCTATGTAACTATTGCTTCGAGATCTGAGAAGCGATATAACGTATGCGTGCGGAAGATTCAACTACGGAGTTCTTCAGTATGCATTATAAGGTTATGTTTGAGAGAGCTGCAGCTGGGAAGTTATTTTTGGTTTCTTTGGTCAGTAAAACAATTTATGGTAGCGGTTGTGATTTTTCTTGTTATCTTTGTTTGGTAAATGGTACTTCTGTTTGTAGCTTTTAAGGGCCAACTGAGCGAGAAGGTATCAACATAGTGAAATGCAACGACGTCTGAGTGGGGAGGTGGCGTAGAGGCGGCGAAGCGGGATGGCGGAGGTTGAGAAGACAGAGCGACTGAGGTAGGAGGTGGCCAAGCGAAGCCACAGTTAAAAAGCTCCTCCCCAAAGAATCGCAGCTTTTAGGGTCTTCCTGCGTGACTTAATTTCTAATGCTGCGACCAACATCTTGTTTGGAGGAGCTTTTAGTCCAAAGCTGAAGTATAACCCCAAACAGCCTCTAAGAATAATAAACCAACTTAAGTGCCACAGATAATATATAGTAACAAGAAGAGGAAATATAGGGCGGGGAATGAGCTCACAGCAATTCCTTTTTGGGTTTACGATTCATCAAGTAGTTTTCGTTCTCGAAAGGCGGAAAGATCATACATATATAGCCGACAAAAATGCTGCAGGAAGTAGCTAGCTTAGTCAAGGCTGAAAGCAACATAATACATAGATCAGTCATCTTCATACTGGCAAAAGAATACATATATAGATCAGTCATCCATTCTGATAAAAGAATGTCCTGTCATTAGGCGCCACAATGATATGAATACAGTCAGGAGTACCAACCGACAGATTGGATAATGATGTCCACTGAAAGCTTCATGTACATAGAAATTGGTACTGAAATTGCGAGGCGGCCGGCTAAACATGTCTTGCCGAGCTCTTGCAACGATCGGTGCACAAAGTTTTGTCTCTTTTGTTCGATTCCCCTGTTCGCCAATCTCCCGACAGACAGCATATTATTGACCCCCCCATTCAGGTCACCATGCAACGCAATATCGAATTGAGCAATGAGCATACAATGCAAGTACTCACATGCGTGGTGCACGGAATTTCATGCATGCAGGGACTTCAAACTTATACAACTAACTACCTCCTCCGGTCGTGTCGTTTTAGACATAGATGTATCCAAACTTTTGAAACTTTAATTGTCGATATTTTTATAAATATTTAAATTAGATATATGAAAAAATATATATAACTTTGTCTTAAAAAATACTTTTATAATATTATAATTTATTAGATTTTATAAATATATTATAATAGAAATTAATAGTCAAAGTATATTTTATAGGCTGTATCGATGTCTAAAAAGATATGTATTTATAACTGGTGGGAGTATACCAGTGCAGCATGGTCACCGGCAATGATTTGACCTAGCTATGTTAGGCTTCTGTATAGCACACTGCTAGGCTCGTTTTCATGTCAGCACTATAGCACGTACCGTTAGCTTGCTAGGCCGGCTATCAAACCGTGAAACAAGGCCTAATTGATTCACAACAGAATAGTTAATTCCTCTGGGAAACCCTAGAATCTTTAGCGTACGTAGTTTCTTTTTAGGAGCTATATTTATCGACCTGTGAATTTCTGTTCTTCTATTCTCCACAAACTTTGATTGTTTCGACAGAGACCTGTACACCAACACTAGTACATGTATATGCGAAATATTTATCAGGTTTTCTTTTCATCAGTATTCCAAACAGATTACTTTACAGAAAATTTAGGAAGCATGCGCTTGACAAGACAACAGCACTAGTTACCTGCCCTGGCAAAATCAACGTTTCTTGCCTTGCACTTGAGAAAATGGGAATCCGGCGCCACTTTTGGAATCACATGGGCATTAACTAATGCGTGTTAGTCACTAGTACACAAGTAGTAAACAGTCATCATCTGTTTGATTAGGATAGGTAGGCCTCACAAGCTAGCTGCTAGTCACAATTAACTGATCTTGAACCGCCTATATATATAAATATGCATGGACGTTGATCTCCACAGTTCACACTCCACTCCACACACGCCCATATCCCTTGTACACAGCCAGGCCCAGCTCTTAAGTGTAGAATAAAACCGCTCAAATTTGCTTTTTTTATACCTAAGTCACAGACAGTCACCATGACAATGGCCATGGCGTCGACGAAGGGAGAGAACGTGGCTGCTGTTCCTCGAGTGAAGCTGGCGAGCATGCTTTGCATGAAGGGAGGCAGCGGCGATGGCAGCTACCTCAATAACTCCCAAGCTCAGGTACAACTATATATTCATACCCATGCATCCACACGTTACTGTTGTCAACTAGTACTCCATCGGATGATTTTTGCAATGTGCGGTTTGACTTACTCATTTCCCTCCCTTGATTGTTATAAGGTGCTGTTTGACTTGGCTAGTCTACAAAGTTGAACTTTGACCGTTAATTCTTTTACAATGCTTTATTTATAGCTACAAAATTATAATCGTAAGAAAATACTTTCACATAGAAATCCAACGAAATTATTCTTGTGTCGCATAATTGAAATATTGTTGGACCGGCCAACTATTGGGTTAAATTTTACAAACTTTGATTCTAAACATGCGTAGGCGCCTTATAAAAATCAAGTACTCCATCCAGTCACAAATACACGTTATTTTTAGGTACATGCAATCAAACTTTCAAAAGTTTGAATACTGATATCTTCTTAAATATTTATATTAGATACATGAAAATCAAGATTTCTCGCGAGAAGTACTTTCACAATATTATAATTTTATTAGGTTTGGTAAATATATTACAAGACAAATTACTAGCTAAAGTTATGTTTTAGAAACCGTATCGATATCCAAACAACATTTATCATGACCAGAGGAAGTAGCATGCATTAACCGAAGAAGAACAAATTAACATCACAGTGCCTGTACTGTACCTGTACACGCGTGCATGGTAGTTAGAATGTAAGGAGGTGTGTTTCTAACTTGTAACTGTCACGTTTGGGCCATGCATGCATGTGCCACGAATAAAAAGGCTCTGCACGCCCGCCGCATGCTTCACTTTTTGGAGGAGACGCTGGACGCGATGATGGCACGATCCCGCCGGAGCCCTCGCGACGAGAAGCTCTTCACGGTGGCCGACTTGGGTTGCTCATGTGGAAACAACAGCCTCTTCCTCGTCGACGTCATCGTCCGCCGCGTCGCCAAGGTGTACGAGTCGCGGGGCCACGACGCCCCCGAGTTCCAGGTCTTCTTCTCCGACCTCCCCAGCAACGACTTCAACACGCTCTTCCAGCTCCTCCCGCCGCTCCTCACGCCCGGGGCCGGCAGCCTCGAGGAGTGCCTCGCCGCCGGCGAAGGCGCGATGACGCGATCCTACCACGCCGCCGGCGTCCCGGGCTCCTTCTACGGGCGCCTCTTCCCTGCCGACTCCATCAACGTGTTCAACTCCACCTTCTCCCTGCACTGGCTGTCGCAGGTGCCGGAGAGGGTCACTGACGCTAGGTCCGCGGCGTACAACAGCGGCCGGGTATTCGTGCACCGCGCCACGGAGGCCACCGCGGCTGCGTACAAGCACCAGTTCCAGGCGGACCTCACCCGCTTCTTGCAGTCGCGGGCGCGCGAGCTGAAGCACGGCGGCGCCATGTTCCTGGCGTGCCTCGGCCGGAGTTCGGCCGACCCGGCCGACCAAGGCGGTGCCGGCCTCCTCTTCGGCACACATTTCCAAGACGCATGGGACGATCTTGTCCAAGATGTATATAACTATATATATAACCCCGATCATTTACATATACAATATTACTCCTACCGAGGTTAGAATTAATGTTGCATCAGAAATTGATCATTCATTAGTGACATGCGTCGATCGACTTGGATGCAGGGTTTGTTAGAAAGAGAAAAGAGGGACAGTTTCAACATCCCGGTGTACGCTCCCAGCCTGCAAGAGTTCCACGACGTGGTGCGCGTGAACGGCTCGTTCGTGATCGACAGGCTCGAGCTCGTGAGGGGAGGGAGCCCGCTGGTGGTTGGGCGGCCGGATGACCCCGCCGAGGTCGGCCGGGCGATGGCCAACAGCTGCAAGGCCGTGGTGGGGGTGCTCGTGGACGCGCACGTCGGCGAGCGCCTCGGCGCGGAGCTGTTCGACCGGCTCGAACGGCGCGCGGCGAGGCACGCGAGGGAGCTCGTGGAGAAGATGCAGTTCTTCCACATCGTCTGCTCGCTTAGCGCGGGTCAGATACATGGATGAGCACGTCTGGTGAGCCCGTTTTGAGGTGTTACACCTTCAATTCCTCCTGCCTTTGCCTTTCCCTTCGTTTCTGCAGTGAGATGAGTTTTACCTATCTTTGCACTGCACGGACGCATCTCCACGTGCATGTGTGCCTACGCAGACGGGCGCCTGTGCGTGAGTGTTTTGTACCAGTGAACATGCCATCTTTGAAATAAACGGGAAGGACAGAGAGTGATTCGTGTTGCCTGATTTTTCTGACTACATGCATGCAATGCAGGATATATGCAAGTGCGGCTATGCAAATCCATCGAACCAGCATTAGACAACGTAACCGAAACCTACAAGAGTCCAAGCTGTGCCTGGATCCAACGCTAGCTAGCTGAAAGTGGAAGGCTGGAAGATTCGTGCTGGAGTCTGATTTCTGCTCTTGGGCTGAAAAACTTACACTAGAGGCAAAGCTAGACACGCACGTCAACTAGGCAAATACTACTTTTTTTTAATAAAAAAGGCAAAACACTGGGCTTTCAGCAACAGTAAACTTTCACCACTGTACGTTCTGGTGGGTGCATGACGCAGAACGCAGATCCAACTGCGTGTTGGCTTGTCCGTATCCGCGCCTATTTCCCAGATTTGCCATGTGTCATTCGAAAGTTTACTTCATGAACCGTGAGACACGGCAAAATATCTAGCTAATCCACGTGCCTGGGCCGGGGTGCCGTGCTGGTGTGTGTGTTTTTTAAAGTAACCCATTTTTTATTCTTATCAAATAATAAATATCCTACGAAATATTTATATTAATAATAATCGCCATTCTATTGGAACAAGGAAGGTTTTGTCAACTGAAATGGCGAGAATGTCACGTTACAGGCCATCATTTGAAGGCAACGCCTCCTGAAAAGGGCCATACGAACTGAAAAGGGCATTTCACAACGCAGTAAAACAAGTTTGTCGTAGCCAGGTTCACAAAATATTTTTTCGATTTTCGCTTGATTTTTTGTTTTTGATAAAAATTAGTTGAAACCAAAGAAATTTGAATTAAAAATATTGAACTCATCAGTCAAACGACGGAAAAAAACTCAAAAACCAAGCGATCTTACCAATTTTCACCGATTTTTGACCGATTTTGTTCGGTTTTTGACCAATTTTTTTTTATTTTCAAGCGATTTTATTTGACTTTCGACGAACCGAAGGAAAATTGAAATAATTAAAGCAAAAATTAAAAAATTGAAAAAAAATCCAATTAATCAATAAAACACCTCAGAGAAATTTCAACAATTTTGAATTCATTTAGTGCTTCTGAAAAATAAAAAAAGCAATTAATGAAAAGGAACATAGATATTGTTAGATTTTTATAAGAATTTACAAGCTCGATAATGCTCTTAAATTTTAATGGTACCATGAAGAGTTCCCAAGGAGCATGTATTAAAATTTTCAAAAATATTAGATTTCATTTAGTGCCCTTAGAAAATCAAAACTAGAACAATATATATACAAAGATAGTAGCACTATCAGAATTTTTTTAAAAAAATACACATATCTGATAATCATCTAAAAAATTTATAACATCATTAGCATTACCTCAGGACCCCACACAAAAAAATTCAAATTTTTTAATTCATTTGATAATTGTTTTTAAATTTTTTGAAATTGCATTTGAGTTCCACCAGTTTACTGAGCGGTTTTAGAGATTGAACCGAGTTGATATGCCTCGATTTTCATGATTTTTGAGCGATGTTCGTAGATTTGTGAACCCTAGTTGCAGTATTACATGCATATTTACGACGGTACAAACACAGTAATAGTCAACAGTACCATGCTTACAGATTTACGATTCACTTCTTGACAGGGGTGTAGTGGCGGTCTCTGTTAGACTTTAGCCCTCCTCCAGCCACTTAACTTTAAGTACTTCTTTAGCATCGATGCTTAATTTTTGATATAGGGACAACGAATGCACATACGCTTGGGCGTGGCTTAAGGAAGAAAAGCATTGCTAAGTGGATGAGTTGTTTTATGTAAAGGAAGAAAAACATTGCTAAGTGGATGAGTTGTTTTATGTACCATATAGCTTGGTGGACCACGGCTTATTAGAGACCTAATTTGGCAATTAATAACTTCACTTGCTGTTTGCACAACTAGACTCAAACCCTTAGACACATGCAAAGACTATAGAGTGAGCCCGTGAGAGAGAGGGCATGGCTCAACATCTTTTTTTTGCGAGGACATGGCAGCCCACTGGTCACTGGATCAAGGACGCTTGATGTGCAGAGTAGATGCTAGGGAACCAGTGAGGGTGCAGGCGTATGGTGACGGGCAACCCACCGTATTGATGGTAGGCAGGTAGGGAAAACATAATGTGAGTTAGTGAGTACTAAACCAGTTAAATGGGCTGACCAAAACAACAAATAAGCAATGTGAGTCTCTTTTATGATTTTTTTTGTCGATTGTAAATATATAAATGGGTTGAATAGAGACAATAACTGATTTGTTTGATCGATTTTAGATAATAGTCGATTTTTTTGATTCATTAGTGTTAAATTGTTCATAGATTTACAAAAGTTTGACAAGTGAAAATTGTACAAGTATTTCTCAAATAATAAAGTATTATTAGTAATCCACGAAACGATAAGAATACAACATAAACTGTTTAATATGTTTATCTCAATTTAGCCTAATTCTTTGAGCCCATGCACTATCTTTTTCCTGGCTTCACAAATGCTTCTTAGTACAGAAACTAACGAACACAAGACACAAAGGATCTATTGCCTTAAAAAAAAAGAAGACATAAGGGATCTCGAGGAAATGGCAACTTGTACCCTAAATGAGAAAAGACGGGATCCAGAGGAAAATGGCAACCTGTATCCTACCCTGAGAAGACGTGAATAGTTTGAGGTAAAAGTACAAGCTGTTCAGAAATTCCAATTTATTGCAGAAATTATCTAGTGCCATGATCCTTAATGCATTGACACATGTAGTTCGTTCACCACAAACAGTGAACCATAGTCTCAAACCTTACATCTTTTCAACCAGAGATTGCTCTACTGTTTTCTACTAAGTTAAAAGGAACATCATGGAATCAAGTAAGTCGTGATTTCACTTGCATAAACTAGATTGCCCCTCAAACCACTCAGCCAAAGAGTGATCGATTCCGGTTTCGTTCAAGCCGAGCCTCTCTCTGTAAACATTGAAATACAAAGGAAATGAAATATTCTAAACACAAGGAAATAATATAGAAAGCAAAATGCGGTGATCTCAAGCGCACAGAGATAGAACTAGAAACGCACTCATCAACTCCAAGGAAGGAAACATAGGAAAGCATTTTGGCAGGTGTTGGAGCATGGCTAAATATTTCACTGCTCTTGATTACCAATTTAGTGATTCACCATGGATGCACTGCTCTTGATGTTTAAACTTCTAACATCAGAGGGAACCTGGCAACAGTTACTTAGGAACAAATACATTGGTTCCAAGTCGATTGGGCAAGTTGAGTGGAAACCAGGAGATTCACATTTTTGGTCCAGTTTAATGAAGGTAAAACAAGATTTTCTTTGTTTTGGCACCTTCAAGATTAATAATGGATCACAGGTGAGGTTCTGGGAGGATATCTGGCTAGGTAGTTCCCCACTTAAAGATCAGTATCCTAGCTTATATAGTATTGTTAGAAGGAAGTTTATGACCATTGCTGAGGTCTTATCAACACCACAACCAAACATTTCATGGAGAAAGGTATTGATTGGACCAAAGTTAGTGGCGTGAGATGATTTATCTTCACGTATCGTTAACATTAATTTAACACAGTCTGATGATGAGTTTTATTGGAATTTGTGTCACAATGGTTTATGCTCTGTGAAATCTTTTTACCTAGCATTGATTAAACGTGCTGTCCCAAATTCTTATAAACGGCTATGGAAAATTAAAGCTCCACTTAAAATCAAAGTGTTTATGTGGTACCTTAGGAGAGGTGTGATTCTGATTAAAGACAATTTAGCAAAGAGAAATTGGCAAGGATGTAGGACATGTTACTTTTGTCAAGAACCTGAGACAATTAGGCATCTGTTTTTTGATTGCCGTTTTGCACGTACAGTTTGGACCTTTATATATTTGGCTTCTGACATTTCTAGCCCTGTAAGCATTGACAATATGTTTGGAAGTTGGTTAGGGGGTTTTGGTACGAATGTTAGAAACCTCGCTCTTCTTGGTGCTACCGCTACGTGCTGGTCTATATGGCTATGCCGGAATGATTGTGTTTTTCAAAAGAAAACCAACCCTTCTCCTTTACAGGTTATTTTTGCTATTATCTACTAGCTTCGTACACAGGCTGTACTGCAGAAGGAGGAAGTGCGGAGTATTTTGGTGGAGGCTACTCAACGTTTAGTTTGAGTGGCCATGGACTTCTACTCCCGGGCGCATGGGTGGCGGTCTAGTCTTCGGATTGCTAGCTATTAATGTGTGCGCTTCTCTTTTTCGTTTCTTTTTTTCTTGTTTGGCTGTGTGCTTCATGTTAAGCAGAGGCCGGAAGTAATTTCAGGGGATTGTATCTTCTCGATGTAATTTACTTGAAATTAATAAAAGCTTCCATTTTCAAAAAAAGAGATGGCCAGAAAGAAACACAAATTACAGAGTTGCAGTCTTGCAGAACATCAAACATTGCATAAACCAATGTAGACTTGGCCTAACTTAACTAAACAAATATTATATTGAAGTTCGCATACTTGGATTAGGAGTTGGGCCCCCTTTTCTTTTTTTTTTTTTGGGGGTTATCCGATTCAAATATTATCAGACCTACAACAGAATGTGCCCGAGTGGGATATAAGTTGAGTTCATTTTCAGATTTTCTACGTGATGATTCTTTAGCTGTAAACCTATTATTTATGATATTACTAGATTGTAGTTACCACCTCTGTAAATGATGATATACTGAGATCAGAAAATGATAGCTCAGAATGTTGAACTAGCACAATGGAAGGTCTGGAAGACTAGGAAAAAATTAATAGTCAGAGGAATTGTGGAATTTAACCGTTTTGAAATTAGAACTATATAACTTAAATAGTCAGGCCATCAAAGTCAAGAATTTAGACTTCTCATGGTAATGGAATTATAATTATTATTATAAACCTCTATTCATGTGGTGTAAGAGTAGGCTAGTATCCGAGGAGCAAGGAAGCATTGATTATGTTACTATAACCGTGCATAACCTATCTGAGTCCTGGCCAATGCTATCAGCGTCATTTACAATGAAACCGGTTCTTGACAGAATCAGGAAAGAGCAAAATCAACAGTGGAACAACATTGGAATGATGGCGTAGGAACACAGGGGGAAGACAAAGGCAGGAGGACTCAAAAGAAAAATCATCTGATTCGTGCATAACTGAACTAAAATGAAGATAAGCGGCCATGAAGTAAAAACAGGCGGTGGACAAAAGAATCTAAGCATTTCCTCCGAGGCAGACTCCCAAGGACATTGATTGCACCCAACACACTGACCAAGAAAGAAGTATCAGAATCTACTTTATGCTGATGATGCAAGAGCTATTATTTATGTTGATTTCAGGAAAGAACAAGACTAATCTTATGGACTCACAACAGTGTACTTCTGCAGTTAGGAGAGCTTACCAAATGGTCAGGAGTACAAGTTAAAACTTCAATAGCAAGGTTAGCACGAATTACACCTAGAGGAGGTGGTCCGAGCAATCCATTAAAGCAATACAATATGAAAATTGAATTTCTTGATAAGCTTGTCAAAATGCTCCACTCAAGAGTTATGAACTAGATGAAGGAGCGCAGTTGGCGCGACATGCCACAGTGACCTTTCTGTATTTAGATGCTAAAGTTAGTGTTCATGCGGTACTTATTCTAAATCATACAATCATAGAGGAATACAGACCTAATCATCTTTCAACTGCAGAATTTCCACAAAAGTTGGTTCGTCCATTATCATGGAAAAAAAACATGAAGAGTATAATCACTCATATTAATCTTTGGCAGGCATGACACCACAGGACTCTCCAAGCAATAAGGAGATGTACCAAACATGGGCAGAATCATACGTAGCGAACAGCAGAAGATGATGGCACTGTGAGAGTCAAGCCTATATGATAATCATGAATATATCTCGGTCAAGCTACTCCAAAAGCGTTAGCTTAGCATTCGCCAAAAATGCTTAAATAATTTGGCCAAACATAAGTTCGATGCGAAGGTAATTTCTTTTATATATAAAAAAGTGACTTTGGAGCTACAAATAAGCTCAAGTTTCGTACTTCCTTCCTAATAAGCTTTAGGTCCTCTTAACCAACAGACGGCAAATACAGAAAACAAAAACAAAGAGCCTAGAGAGAAGAAGCGGGTAATCGATTGAAGCAATTCATCATATATCATCACTAACACTAAAGACTGCAAATGGGAGAAGAATAGCAAACCTCTTTCTTTTTGCACTGCTTGTATTCGTCAAACTGCTGCTGGCACTTGCTCTTGTCTTGGTTCGCCTCCAAGCCTACAGAGATAACAGATAGTACAAATCAGATATTCACCATAAACGCATGGAATTCCCCAGAAAGAGCGACCTAAAAGAATCGAGGAGGGGGAGATTGGGCCATGAGGGTTGTTGGATTGGACGATTTGGATGGATAACGTACACTTGAGGGAGGCGGTGTACTGGGGGAAGCAGGCGGAGTCGGCGATCCTGGCAGCGCTGGGGTACGTCGGGGGCGCCGTCGCCGGAGAGGAATCGCGGTGGGTGGGGGACGCCGAGGCCGCCTGCGCCGTCGCCATGATGCCGTCTTCTTCTCCCTCTCGTCCTCGCTGCTCCCTTCCTGGGCTCTGGATTTCTTGATTCCTCTCGCCTTTTTTTTTTCTTTGCGCGGCTCAACACGGACACTAATGGGCTTTCATCTGCGTATTTCCAGACGTTGGGCTGCGCGAACGGGCCTGTTTATTCACTCACGACTACTCATGGTCTCATGAGGTCAGCACGACTGAACAGACGAAAACCCTCGCGGTCTTCCGGCAACTGCGGCGCCGGCGCGGAGCTGGAGGAAGAAGACAGAGGCGAATCGGGCAATGGAGTACGTGAACCCTCTCACCGGCTTCCGCGTCGATGGCCGCCGACCCAACGAGGTGAACCCTCTTCCCCTCGTCACCCTATTTTCCACGTACGGTCCTGTCTTACGCTGGTTTGGGTATTACACAGATGCGGCAGCTGAAGGGCGAGGTCGGCGTCGTCGCGAGGGCCGACGGGTGAGAAAAGCTCCGGCGCCAATAGAAACATCAGAGCTATTCAATTGGGGTTTCGGTACTGGTGTGGTTCAGGCTTTTGATCCGATTGCGCTTGTGTTTGTTCGTTTGCTCAGGTCGGCGCTCTTCGAGATGGGCAACACCAGGGTCATCGCCGCTGTCTACGGCCCTCGAGAGGTTGTCCTGATTTATGTGATTTCGTACATAGACGATAGGCCATGCGCGTGACATGTTTGATGGAATGGCCCTGAGGGTATTTAGTGTGAGGTCTATATTATTTCTCGTATTTAAGAATATTTTATGTTTAAACTTTGGGGGATTTTTCACACTGGGTGATAATATGGCATGATGGTTAGTTAAGTTAGAGACATTTTTTATTGTACATGTAACATGTTTGGGGACACCTTTAGGATCAACTGCGGCAGACCGGCAGTAGAACATGCGAGCTTGTTCCTCAGTGAGTTGCACTGGAGAGCTTGAAGTGAGCATCTTAAGTTGGAATCACTTGCTTTCTTTGCTGATAGGATGCACACTGTACCCATTGCGAATCTACATTGTGTTGTTCTGCTAGTGCCTTTTCATACCCATAATTTTTTGCCTTCAGTAGGAAGGCCTGATTACTCTGAAGTTAAACCTAATGTTATCTCATGAAAAGTTTGTGCTCTTGGTTTGGCTCACACAGGTCCAGAATAAAGGTCAGCAAGTAAACAGCAAAGAGGCTTTGGTAAAGTTTCATTAGTCCAAGTGCATTCGCCGTTAATGATTCTCTTTTTAGGATGCATTCCTGAGAACTGTGTCTGCAGGTGCGTTGTGAGTATAGGATGGCAGAGTTTAGTACCGGGGATCGAAGGAGAAAGCCAAAAGGTGACAGGTGTGTTCCATCTTGAAGAGTAAGAATTGATAAAGAAAAGTAACTGAACCGTTCATAGTAATGTATTCATTTATTATTAGGACTCACTTTTGACATGAAAAATGTGGTTTTCTCCTACCGCAATTTCAGGCTTCTTTCTTGCTGTTGTTGTGTTGTTCACATATTTTGATATTATTACTACCTTCTGGCTTGGGAGGTAGTAAAATTTTTTAATTATGTTTGTTATTTATTATTAAAGTAAAATGTCACAGTTAGAACTGAAGTTACTGGAGTAACATCTCAAGTAAAACAAAGCATATGGTGTTATTGTGTAGCTTAGTTGACTCACTTCAATGTTTGTGAGGTAAACACCAAGTTTGCATAGTGAACTTGAATTGCATGAATATAGTGTACCAGATTTTTCATTTCCCATATGACTGTGGTAGTAAACTATGGCTACGATCATCTGACAGGCGATCAACAGAAATTTCGCTTGTTATTCGACAGACAATGGAGGCAAGCATATTAACACATTTAATGCCAAAATCACAGGTGAGTTCCATGTAATCTCTTATCCTTCAAGAAATTTCTGTTTTAAATGATATCAGCATCCACGACCAATGCTTATTTTTTTTACAGATTGATATATTTGTCCAAGTTCTTCAAGCTGATGGTGGTAAGGGTTGGAAATATGCCTTAGTGGCCAATCATACACATGGTCGATAGATATTTACATTTTCATGTTCCTTTAATAAATAATATATTGTAGATCATCAAGTATGTAACTTGATCGTGAGATTCTTTAACACGTTTATGATATTATTATAAATTGTCAATTCCTTATTTACATAGACAAGCATATGACTATGTGATGATCATGTTTTACGGATAGTGGATATGTGATATAAATACAATTATATAGATAACGTGTTAGTGAACATGTTATTGGATAGACCCATTATGAAACACCGTATTGAGCATTACTGGTGTCATCTGTTGGTTTCATACAATGTTTATGATTCATCTTCTGACATGAGACATGCATGGATCTCAACATGAGGATCATATTCTTTGATGTTACTGATCATTGTGTTGACACATGGAGGGATGTATATGGTCAAGATGGAATATTGTCCTCCTCGTTATAGGATGACAATAATATCTTAAAGCTACTCAAAGAAGATAGAGTAAAGAATGTGCATAGTCATGCCCGAGCAAGTTAAGGTGCCAATCGCTTGATCTATTTAGTCTAGCTTTGAAGATTCGAGAAATAATGTATTAAATAGCACAATGATGACACATATCTCACCTCGAGTTTAATCTTAATATCTAAAAGTGACAAAAGGCTCGAACATATATTCGTTGATGGCTTGTTGGATAAATGACATCCATGTGGTCTAAGAAGTCATAATGTTCTGCTAATAGTTACTTATGACTTGTGCATCAAATGGTGATTTGATACACTACCAACATCACAATGAGCCTACAGGGTCACACACAAGGATGAGAATCTACTGGTTTATTAATAAGGGTGTGTTTGGCAGGAATTCAGCTTCTTCAGATTCGTGAATCTGGTGAAGCTGAAAATTCTAGCTTCACTAGATTCGTGAAGCTGAAGCTGTAAGTACATTAAGAGTGTTTAGATAGATCATTTTGTTCACATTTTAGACCAAAATAATAAACTTAATTCACTTTATTTTAGCCTACAAGTTTTAAATTTCAGATGAAGCTGGAATCTGGAGTTCTACCAAACAGGGCCTAAATTCCATATATTATTATATGGATAATTAATATATTGGAATGATTAAATACGGAATAATTCCTTGTTTGATTCGGATTATTTGAATCCGTAACAACAAGCCTATATGATTTGGATTAATGCAATACAAACTAAATTGGGAGACAATTCGGATAAGGATTTGAATTGATAAAGGTTATCTCGAATCCTATTCGGTTACGAATCAGAAACATTTCGGGCTTACCTTATTCTGACTCCTCGGTTATAAATGTCAAGAGACTAATTTCGGCGAGAACCAAGAGGGCCATGCTGTGGGGGTTCTAGCAAACCGGCGCGCAGAGCCTTCTTCGCATTCCTGTGGATACTCATGAGATGAGGCTGCTATTGCCTCGACATGCTAATGTCATCTGACATGCTCTTCTTTCACTGCTTAGAAGTTGCGCATGCGCGTCTAGTGGTGATGCTGAAACCCTAATATGTAATATTAGATCATATGCAACGAGTTTTCTGGGTTCAGGCAAATGAAATTGTTTCCGCTTTGCTACCCTTATTTCCCAACAGTAAGTGCACTACCTTTCAGACCTGTGAAGCTCCAGTCTCCAATCTATATGTGCTTCTAGAATCTGTCAATTATTTATTCTAGAACCAACCTTTTTTTATCCCTTGCAAAACCAAAGTCATGCAAGGCTACCTCATTGTTCAGAGATTCAATAAATCTAGATTATGCGCTTAATGATTGGACAGATACTCATTTAGAATGCATACCAATTCCAATGTGTGCTCTTCTTCTTTCCCATTACTCAGTCCTACTATGACATTATTCTTTTGCCTATTTCAAAATTATTTTAGTATTTCTGGTACATTGAAATGATTTTGATTTCTGACATATCTTGAACATGACTGTGCATAATAGGAACAAGGTCAGCATGCATCAATGCTGCAACACTAGCACTTGCAGATGCTGGGATTCCAATGCGTGACATTGTTACATCTTGCAGTGCTGGGTATTTGTGCTCTACTCCTTTGCTCGGTATGGCACCTAAATTTTGTTCACATCTATGACAAGCTAAGAATCATCTAACATGAAAAAAGCCTCAATCATTCTACTATGTTCTTTCAGATCTTAATTATATAGAAGACAGTGCTGGAGGTCCAGATGTCACTGTTGGCATTCTTGCAAAAATGGACAAAGTGACTCTTCTGCAGGTCACAAAAAGACCATGAATTACTTCTGATTGCTCCAATTATTGGAACTCCACCTATCTCATCTATATGCACAAACAGCACAAACACAATTGTGTGTACAATATTTGTTCTCCTGTGAAACATGTCTTATGCACTTTGTTTCCTGCATAGCATTGTTTCTTGTAAGATATTGTAGTTATTTACCCAATGCAAGGCTAATACTTAAAAGTTAATTTGCAGATGGATGCAAAATTACCGATGGATACATTTGAAAATGTAATGGAACTTGCAATAGAAGGTTGCAAAGCTATCGCAAACTACATCCGAGAGGTAAAGAATCTTTTGTTGCTCTTTAGTTCTATTATTCTTGGCTGCCCTTTCTTTCTTTCTTTATTTATTTACATTGGCTTATCCACCTATCAATTGTCATTGACACATCAGCAGTCAGCATTTCACAAATTCCCCACTTTGTGATATGCACATAATGATCTGTGACCACTATAATGAAACAGGTGCTATTGGAGAACACAAAACGGCTGGAGTGTCAGCGTGGTTAGTTAAACCTAGCAGGTGAAGCCCTTTTATTGAGTCTGAACATTTGAAGCCTGGACTGGTTGTGTAATACTGACGATTTATCTGCTTTACAGGCAGAGCGCAGAAAGAATCGAAGTTTAATGATGTGAATCTAATGAAGATAGCTGACATTTCACTAGACTTCATTCATCATGTAAAGGCTTGCTGGTTGAGCATGCACGGCTTTCTCATATCGCGCAGGAAATGCCTGAGCTTGCTTGTACCAATAGATTATGTGAAATTTTGAATGTTGCTTAAGAGCAGCATGTCATTGCTGGATGTTTGCTTCCAGATTTAAAATTATGTGGAACCGGCAATTGCAATCGTGCGTGTGCAACTATTAAAATTATCCCCTCAGCAATTTCCTGTCAAATGATACAAATTGATTATGTCATTCTATGCTGATTATTTGTGGCCGTACTGGTTATCTTAATGCTTGTCATTTCCCAAGATGTAAGAGCGGTTCAAGCAAAAGGCTATTGCGACGACAATTCTTGGGCTTACATTCCAGTGTTTGTTGAGCAATGTTATGCTTTGGCGAGTGCCCGATGCCGAGTTCAGACAAGATATGAGTACAGGACCGTGTGATAACTAAATGCCAGCTGGAAAATAAAAGTGACTTCCACCAAAGTTAACAACTTCTGAAAGTACTCTTCAACCGTTCAGGCTCCCTCCCTAGTTGGCCAGCTTCAGAAGCAACTAGCAAGCAACCATGTGGACATTGATTGAGTGCTTTCCTTTCCGACATAAATTGCACAAGTTTTGAAGCAACTAAAGAGGTAAACAATCACAATCTATTATTTATTCATGTTTCAATATTTATGTAACTGTCAAAAAGATAAGTATAGAAACACCTCTTGTGGACATTTCTTTAGCATGCCATCATTGGACCAAAATATCATTACAAAAACCGCTAGATTAATTAAGTCAGACGACTGTAAGCACATCCACGGCGCAACAAGATTGCATCCCCCAGCTGTCCGACTGTGCAATGTCGTTTATTAATCATAGGTATCAACTTCTTGTCCTGCGTGAAGCTTCAGTACTCAGTAATTCAGAAAGCTGACCATATATTAACCTCTACTTTGCAATTAATTAAATTCCACGTTATTTTGCGTTGGATGAGAAGGTATCACTTGCAGTGGAGTAGATCCCATTTCCAAACACCGATCTCGATTTGTCATCTGGGCGGCGTCTTTTAAAGAAAGGACCCGATCAGCGGATGATCAGATAATGAACCCTAAAGCCCCAATTTCTTTCTTGAGCAGTCGAAAATCAAATAACAGTGTGTTAGCATCTAGATCGCTCCTACAACTCGATTCCAATTTCCATGTGCATCCGTGGAAGATTTACGTAGGAAATTGCCTTTCGTATTGAAAAAAAAAAACTACAGGGGGAGTTGTCTATTCGTGAAATGGGCCTCTGTCGACAACGCACTCGATCCCACCTCGCCCTTCGACGACAACGTCGGGGTCCGTCACGATCCTCCCCGACGGCCTGCCCGTCATCCTCTACTCCGGCATCGACACCGATCGCTGGCAGGTCCAGAACGTCGCGTTCCCCAAGAAACCCTACGATTCACTCCTCGAGTGGACCAAGCCCAGCTACAACCCTGTCATTCCGCTCCCCGAGAAACCCTAACAAACTGAGCAGATTGACCATTCAATCATCGAGAGTTTTGGCGGCGGCCGGAAGTGCATGACGGCCCGAATGTACCATGAACACGTAGCAACCAGCAGCAGTCACCTGTACGTGTTCAACAATGGATCGGACGCAGTGAAGGTGCCCAAGCTCTCGTGGCCTGGGAGCTGGCGACGGCAGCCGTAAATGTTGCGGACTACGGCTTGGTTGCATCCGGCTCCGTTTTCGAAGGTGAAGCGTATAATTAATTAGGATAGTTCGTGTGCTTGTTGCAGGCACGATGGCTGCACAGTGTTCAGACTTGTTAATTTGGCAAATAAAACACTTGCGATGATATCGGCCTAACTCTGAATGCATTGTTAAGTGGGAACGCGTGGTGCTTGAGCTTGCTCGTGCCGCAGGACAGGACTCGCAGGTGCCCGGCCTGCGCAAGGATTTGAATTTCGTTTTGGACAAAATTTCACCCATGGCCGAAATCCGTTCAAAACTCAAAAAGAAAAATTCAAATCCGGTTTTTTGCTACCAAAATTTCCGAAATTTCGGTGAAATTACACTGACCAAAAAAATGGTTCAAACGATGTCTAAAAATTTTGAAATTTTTTTGAAAGTTTCTGACAAATTAGAGATGTTCTCATAAAATTTTCAGGTGATTATAAAATCTGAGAATTTTTTAAAAATTCAAACATTGCCACTATCCTAATAAAAGCGCTGACGAAGCAAGTTTGAACCGAATGAAAATTAGAACAAACGAGGTTATAAAATTTTTAATTTTTTGTGGATGGTCCTGACATATCTATAATATTCTCATAAAATTTTTAGATGATAATTAAATGTCATGAATTTTTAAAAATTCAAAGAGTGTTGCTGTCCTGTTAAAAGGCTTATCGGCAAAGTTGAACGAAATGAAAAATTATCCAAACCATGTTATAAAATTTTGAAAATTTTTGTGGATGGTCCTGATGTAGCATTAATGGTTATATAAAATTTTTATATTATAATCATGCTTAAATAGTTTTTAAAAATTCTGATAGTGCTACGTCCTAATAAAAGCCCGATGATCAATACATAGATTTGCTTTAGCAATCAAAAAAGGTTTAAAATTTTTGAAAATTTTACAAAAGGTTGATAAGGAAATGATTAATATCTCATAAAAATTTTGAACAATGATCACCCTCCAGTAAATTTATAAAATTCTTACAAGACACAATACCATTTATGTTCTTTCTCTGTTTGATTTTTGAAATATAATATAACAAATAAAGTTCAGTGTTTACATAGATTTGATTGAGCAAACAAAAAAAATTATATTTTTTGAAAATTTTATATAATGGTACTGAGGCAATTAGTAATCTCTCGTAAAAATTTTAGATCATGATCACACTCGAGAAAATTTATAAAATTCTGACAAGGTAACTGTCTCAATTATGTTCATTCTGTTTTTGATTTTTTAAGATAACAAATGAACTTCAATTATTCTGAATTTTTTTTATGATCCTACGCTTCTCAATATAGTACCATAAATTTTTCAGCTCATTATTAAGCTTGTGAAATTTTATAAAAATATAACAGTGTTTCTGACAAAATTTTAAAATGTCTCGAAAATCCATTTTTTCAATAAATTTTCATAGAAGATCACTTTCTTATAGGTTATTAGACCAAATCCGGCCCTAAAAGTTCAAATTTTAGTCAAAATTCATGAAATTTCGTCCAATTTCGTTTTTTACTGTAGCAATTTCAAAAAAATACGGCCAGTAGTTTGGGTTTCGTGGAGTCCTGAAATCCGAAATTTTAGCAAAAATTCAGCGAAATTTAGTTCCCTAGGCCCGCGTTGCTTTGCATGGGTAGCCAGTCAACCCTTAGTCAGTGAAACCAATTCCCCCACTGCTCAATATAGACTATAGAGCACGTGAACCTTCGCGTCAACGACCGAGATATTAACTATATCTTGTCGAAACTTGGTAGTTGCTACTGCTGCCAGTTAGTCAAAATACGTCTCGTCAAAAGATTTTTTTCTCTTCTGTTTGGAGTTTAAATATGCTGTATATAACATCTTATGCGTGGTAACCATAGATCAGTGACGTCACTGCAGTGGAGATACGGAATATTCAAACTTCTTTACCTGTTGCTATCAAGTCACAGCTGTCCATTCCGTCCGACTTTCGCAGGAAACTACGTACAGCAGAGTTCCAAATTCGAATCACATGTAGAAAGAAATTTCAGATTTGGAAAAACAGCTGGCGCGCGGAGCCGTGTACGTACGTAGGCACCACCACCCAGGCCCTGGTCTCGCATACGGGTAAAAACCGGTACGATACGGATGGATGTTGGTTTTTCACGGCATATATTTTTCCCTCGGATTTACAATTGAATATAGATTTTTTTGGATATGGACATATAACGAAATCGAATTGGATTTAGATAATTTGAAGGATACTACACACAAAAAGAAAAGATAGAATAAAAGTGTCAAAATAATAAATTATAGTACCTATTACGGAATTATTTATCCTACTTAACAACGCAAGCATAATTAAATGTAAATTCATATTATAAATTAGTCAAAGAATAGAAAATCATCGAGGTGTTAAAGGATATTGATGTTTTATTGGATAGCTATTTTGTTGATTTGTCAGGGTAACTTTTGAATATTTTATCAAATACCAATTAATACAGAGCGAATATTGCTTTTTCTATATCCTAATCTGTATTTTTGGATATAGATACAGAGTTACAGACAAATATCGTATACAGATTAGGACTAAAAATAATATTCGGTGTGAATTTTTTTGATATGCCGTTGGATCGGACTGGAATTATCGCTCCGATTTTCACCCATAGTCTCGCAAGTCGCAAGTGAGGGTGCCGATCAATGCAGAAAAACGTTGTGGAACGCATGTCACGTCATCTGAGGAAGAAATTTCAGTTGGCAACTCATTCCACAAGATCGTTGCAGTGTGTGAGCTATTCTATAGTTGTGTGTAGAATAGCCTATTCTACTATCAGGTTATTTAATCCAGTCAAATCGAGTCCTTCAATGCACTAATTAGCGCAGCAAACTGCCCTAGTTATTTGGACAAACTAATTAATTAATGCGCGTCGCATCACTTAGGGCATCTCCAATGGTACTAGCTATAAGAAATATCCATGTCATCTATAGATAGCATATAGACAACCTCTCCAATAGATTAGCTATAGCATTGTCTATAAAATTAAATATTGGCCCACATGTAATAGATAATAAGTGCCTTGGAATCAGTTATAGCCTGACTATACATTAGTAGCCGGTCTATATCTCTCTCCTTATTTTTTTCTCTTCCACCTAAGCAAAATGCTGAGATGGCACGCTTATAGCTAGCTGAAGTGGCACCATTGGAGATGCCCTAAAATGTATACACGATAGCCCAAAATAAGTAATTAATGCATCACATCATTTGAACCACTAGTAAGTTGTGTTTCTAGTTTGTATATGAATCTAAATTTTTTTGTTTTAATCGTAACTTTTTATTGGCACTGCTCCGATTCACAAAAGATTTTTACCATTAGCTTAATGATGATGAGAGGAATATAATGATATAAGTCTCACTAATAAACACCGTATGTATCGATAGTAAAATCTATCTATACCGATAGTAAAATCTACATTTATAGGTAGCAAAATCTGATTCATGCAATGGTGTGTTGCTCTCGTCGTCAGTAAGCTATTAGCGAAAACCGTTCGTGAATCGAAGTTATCAATAAAAAGTTATGGCTAAATAAAAAATGAACAGATTCTAGTTAAAATAAGGAAACACATTACTAGTTACGTTGCATAATCGGCTAGTAAATGTGTTTCTTTGTTTGTATATGAATATGATTTTTCTTTGTTTTAACCATAACTTTTTTATCGATAACTCTGATTCACAATCGATTTTCACCAGTAGCTTACTGATGACGAGAGCAACACACTGATATAAGTCTCACTATATGAATCAGATTTTACTATCGATATAGATAGATTTTACTATCGATATACATAGCGTTTATTAGCGAGACTTATATTATTATGTTGATCTTGTCGTCAGCAAATTAATGGTGAAAATCTTTTATGAATCAGAGCTGCCAATAAAAAATTACGACTAAAATAAAAAAATAGATTCATGTACAAACTAGGAATGCAACTTACTAGTCGGTCATGTGACATAACTAGTAACGTGTTTCCTTATTTCAACTAGAATCTATTCTTTTTTGTTTTAGCCACAACTTTTTATTGGCAGCTACGATTCGCGAACGATTTTCACCGGTAGCTTACTAACGGCGTGTAATATCCTAAAAATTGAAATAAAATAAAAATAGAAAATTTGAATTTAAATATGTTTATTTCTGAACTTATTTGACTTTATTGATTATTCTTGGATTTTTACTCTAAAAAATCAATTAATAGAATTTGTAAAAGGGTAAATGTAAGAAGTAAAAGTAATGTACCAAAAAATCTTCAAAAATTATAATAAATTTTGTGAAGTCTCCATAACCTCTTTTGTAACATCCCAAAAATTTAAATAATAAAAATAAAAATATGAAAAATTAGAAAAATGAAATTTATAAAATTATTAACTAAAATTAAGAGAATGAATTAAAATATTATCTTTCATCTCAATATCTTGAAATCCAACCTTAATCAAAGGATGAGCTACAAAATAAACTTCAAATCAAACAAAATATGAAAATAAGTTGAAAATAAAATTTACTTTGAAATTTCATTTAATCAAAAATTTTCTTGAATTTTGGTTTTAAGAAAATCTTTTATTGCATTGATTTCATTTTCTCTTCATTACAAAATATAACGAGGAATTAAGAAAATCTTTTGTAACTTCTTTAGCAGAGGCCTGTTTTCTTGCAACGTCGTTCATCGAAATATATGTCGCCCGCAAAGTCATATCGGTACATCTAATAAGCGAGCCTTTGAATAATTTGCATCACGTGGGAGGGAAACTACAGTGGATGACAATTGGACATGGTGAATATTGCTCGATCAAACCTGTACTTAGGAACAGTCAAATTGAATAGTAACAGTACCATTTTGACTGGCATGCATATATACACTTCTCTTGAGGGGCCTGTTTGGTAGAGTTGCAGACTCCAGTTTCACTTGAAATCTGAAACTTATAGGCTAAAATAAAGTGAATTAAGTTTATATTTTTTATCTAAAATGTAAATAAGATATCTATCTAAATACTCTTAATGTACTCACAGCTTCAGCTTCACGAATCTGGCGAAACTAGAATTTTCAGCTTCACCAGATCTCTGCCAAACACACCCTATAATTAATCAAGTAATTGTGTACAACATACGTCAATATATATTCGCGTCCTTCTGTATACTAGCGTACGTACGTCTATGACACAGTACGCAGAGGGCGTCCCGGCAATGGGGATGTCCTTTTTGGCCGTCATGGGTGTGACTCTGCTGGGCGCTTGGTTGCTCCACTTGGTCTTCAGCGACGGTCGCCGCCGGCGTGACGCGATGCTGCCGCCATGCTCGTTGGGCCTGCCTCGATCTCCTCGGAGAGACGCTTGAGTTCTTCACAAGGAGCCCATCGCTCGATCTGGTTCCATTCTTCAAGCGACGGTTGGAGAGGTGATGAATACATATATAATATAATGTTCAGTGTTAATTTCGTTCTAGTTAGACGATATTTTCTAGGGAGATTTAGATATTTGTCACTCTTCAATTTTAAATTTCGATGTTATGTACAAATCATGCCACTGGTGTGGTATTTTTTATAAATGGCGTCGAATTTTCACGTTGAAGGGTGGCAAATATCCAATTAATTCTATTTTCTATGTTTGAACTAAGTTTAATATATTTGCTTTACAATCATTAGTAAACCTTAATATGGCCATTAATAGAAATGAGTACATACTAGCTCTCATAAAATCATAAAATATTTTGTAAAAGTTCTGGAAATCAGTAGAGGCCTATCCATGTAAAAATACTTAGAATCAAACTTAGTTTACATACTTTTAACAAAAGGAATTGTTAATTACAACAATAAATAAAAAGATAATCTGTCGCGGTCAAACTCAAAATAATACAAAAATAGTTTCAAAACACTTCTAGGGTTGCACCCTATTAATACCAGAAAATGAATAAAGGATCATGTACAGTGTAGTCGCATATTTAAAATGAATCTTGACAGATTTAGCGTTACGCTTGTGATCATTTATACTATTTCAATAGCAAATAAAATAACTCGTCTAGATATTGAATTTTATAAAGTTAGATTAGAAATACTGTACAAAGTTCATACTACCATATTCTAGAAAAACATATTATTTACAACTAACTTTTCATCTAGATCTAACTGAATC
The DNA here is from genome assembly GCA_036346375.1 of Guadua angustifolia. Lineage (NCBI taxonomy): Eukaryota > Viridiplantae > Streptophyta > Magnoliopsida > Poales > Poaceae > Guadua > Guadua angustifolia. The sequence goes on along the minus strand of CM070506.1, from coordinate 48,632,165 downwards.
AAAACCCTTAAGTGTTAACCTCGCGTTTCACCACCTCACCGATTTCGTAAACGTAAATTTTATAATGTCACATAAACTTTTTCAACGAAAAATAGAATGACTCATCTAAATCCTAAAACTTATGAAATTAGCCCAGCAGTGCTCTTCAAAGTATAGATTACCTTAAGCTGAGGAAAGAATCTCATTCCCTCATATTTTGAATATAAATCCTATTAGCAGAATAATCTAAAGTATTATGATTTCTAAACTTGATAATTTGAATAAAAGCACTTGGTAATAATAAAAAAATCTATAGTTAAGACATTTGTATCACCAAAACCTTCTTAGAAACCATGAATATGTATCTAATAGCCTGTCTTAGCAGATCTACCATATTCGAGACCGCTTTTTAAGCAAAATCAATTATGGATTAAGTGCTAGTCATTCATATCATTCAACAAGATTACTAATGATTAATTCTATTAATCCAAGCAATTTTTGCATCTTGAATTCGTAAAATAAAATTTATAAATTCATAAAAGAGCAACCCCTGTTCCTTGTGAAAAGTCTTTATTTGTTTTGCTATCTATTTTCTTTTTGCCCTATTTGAAATTTATTATTTGCTTCTTATTGCTTTTACTTGTTAAACGGCGTGTAGAACCCGACGTTGTTGATTCCGTCATCGCCTTCGTCATCTTCGATTCCGTCTTCATCGTAAACAAAGATTAAGCAAGGCAAGCACCCCTTTTGATCATATTGACCCAGTATTTAATTTTTCTTTGTTTATCAAATGGTTTCATGCATACGTTTATTTTCTATAAATTCGCTATTTCGTGGTGTTGGTAGTTATAGCTGTCGTCTCACGAAACTCCTTTGATATGTATGACATGTGAACCTTGATAACCATAGATTAAGGATAGACACTACTTAATGTCATCATGGGTATATACGTTTACATATTATCCATGCTTAGCCATGCTTTAGAATCAGCAATATAAATGATCAGATCAAAATTGTTTCCTGAAAATGTTAGAAATGACACTGTTGGTTGCGGATATTTTGATTAAAAACCCAAAATAAAACTATGGTTTTGACGCGGGCGATTATTGGCAATAGCCGGGTGTGCCAAAGGAATTGCACGTAGTGTAGGGTGAAGTATCACCCGTGTCAGTCTAAGAACCGAGCAATGGGACGCTATTGATTCAAGAAATCTATGCAAACCACAAGTGTTAGGATGGGGCAGCCTTAAACCAATTAAGTTACCTGGTTATGCAAAAATAACATATGTTTGTGTAAATTTGAACTAAGTTCATGTTAAGCCTTAGTGATCATTCATATGAACAACAACTCGGATATAAGTAAAATATGGTGAAATTAACTTTAAAACATTCTTAAAGCCATCCCCAGCTAATGTCTGAAATATGGTTCAATTATCTTGTAAGGTGTAGTCGCAAACTTAAAATAAAAGTCGACTCCCGATAACGTCAAACCCGTGACCATTTAAGTCTTTTCGACAACCCATAAAACAACTCATCCAAACCCTAAAATGTATGAAACTGACTTAGCAACACTCTCCGAAGTATGTACTACCATAATGCAAATAATTAATCTCATTTCATTATGTGTTGCATATAAACCTCGTTAATAGAATAACCTAAAGTATTATGATTCTGAACTTAATAAATTGAATAAACGAACTCGGTAATAATAATGGAATTTGTAGTTAAGTTATTTGTATCACCAGAACCTTCTTAAATATCATGTAAATAAGGCTAGTAGCTTAAATCAATATGTTAGCTTTTTATAACTAGAATACTAATTAAATGTTGCTTTAAATCTGAATCCTAATTAAAGGTAAGAATTCACCTTAAGCCTAAAATGATCATATCTATTTAATCTTAAACAATTTTTGAATCTTGAATTCGTAAAATAAAATTTATAAATTCATAAAGAGCCATCCCTCTTTCTTGTGAAGAGTTTTATTTGTTCTTGATATTTATTTTCTTTTTGCCCTTATTGAAGTTGTTATTTGCTATATTTCCGTTGATCGACGTATAGAACCCGACGTTATTGATTCCATCGTCGCCTCCGTCATCTTCGATTTTGACTTCGTCGTAAGCAGTGAATAAGCAAGGCAAGCACCCCCTTTGACCATATTGATCCCAGTTTTATAAATGTTTTCATTAAATGTTTTTATTGCACGCGTATATTCATTAAACTCTGCTATATTGTGGGAAATGGTAGTTATACCTGTAGATTCCTGAAACTCTCTTGACAAGTATGAATTTGTGAACCTTGATACCTTAGAATTATGGTTAGACAATATATGATGTCAATTTGGGTATACACGATGTTTAATAATCTTGCTTAGCCATGCTTTAGACTTGGTATACATCAAATTGAGACATTGATCAAATGATACTTGGATATGATGAGGCATGATGATGATTCTTAGACATGTTGGGACATGATGGTGATTATTGGTTATTTTGATTAAAAATAAAATAAAATTATAATATTGATGCGGGCAATTATTGGCAATAGCCGGGTGTGCAGAAGAGCTTGCACGTAGAATAGAGGGAGATTATTGCCCGTGTCGGATTAAGTACCGAACTAATTGTACATTATATCCAAGTCTTTCCGTACAACCACAAGTGCTGGTATGGGACAGTCTTAACTAATTAAATTGCTTAAAACTAGCTTTGCACATTGGTAGGTTGGAGTAGTACAAGCTGTTTCTTAATGAATTGCTCGGAGGGGCGCCCACACCGAGGTGTTGGGAATCACGTTTGCTTATACAACGGTGTACGTTGTACTTCTGGGGAAGTTCCATCATTTCTATGCTCTGAGTTCTTCTGCCAGGGTATGGGTTTTCGTCCCGTGCTGATGCAAAGTTAGGGTTAAGTAATTGAACGGTTATGTTATGATTTCCTTGTCGACACACCAAAGGAAGTATGTCGAATGGCCTAACAAAAGAGGCTGATCATTTCTTGTGGGTAAAGCTGTACACCTCTGCAGAGTGTAAATCTTTTCGAAAAGCCGTTCCCGCGGTCATGGGACACTTGGTGCACCTGCATTAGTTAGCTGTTTTATTTTACAAAATGTGGATTTTGATATGGGCTGTCGAGCATCATGATTTGGATTGGACATCCTTGTTGGAAAGGAATTATTTTGGATTAACTTGTGTTGTCAAGAATTATGATTTGGATTGGATATCCTTGTTGGAAAGGAATTATTTCGGATTGACATGTGATGTCAATGATTGATTCATGGAGATGATCAAAGGAACTGAGATTCGTGAAATTTACTGTTTCATACTTACGTATTAAACTGCTTTTACTCAAATTCCGTTTATGTTCTATACTTCAGTAAATTCTTTTGCAACCTAGCTTTATGCAAATTAACCATGAAAGCCTTTCTTTTGAATGGCCTGCATATATAATAAGATTTGCAAAAGTCTTGCTGAGTACGAAAGTACTCACTCTTCCTTATTCGTGGTTTTTAGGTGAAGAATCAGAATAGCTCGATGAAATTATTCGACGCAGGATTCGGGGATGTTAATAAGTTTTTCTAGGGATTATGCCTTGTCAGTTGCCTGAGGGATTGGATGGGCACACTACAAAACTTTTGATTCTTTCCGCTGCATTACTCTGAATTGTAAGACCTTATTGTGTATACTACCTTTATTATTTGTAATAAAGAGTATGGATGTGATATCAATTGTTGTAAATGTGCGTGTTAGCTACTAATCATGGGATTAGTACTGTATGCACATGAGATTTCTATTTTTGCATTTATGTAAAAATGGGGGTCGCTACAGTTGGTATCAGAGCTATACTGGCTGCAGGATAAACCCTAGATAGAATGGTTGTTAGCATTAGAATAAACAAATTCAAAACATTATTTTCAGAAAATTACTAATTTCAAAGTGTAGTTCTTGCTATTCTTTCCTCCTTCCTAAGATTCTTATCTCCTTAGAACAATTTTCGTCCATAGTTTATCTTTGTTAGTTGCTTCTGAAGACGTCCAAGATATGTCGCCATCATTCTTCATGGCAGCCAATGAAGACTACAACGTCTACACCGACAACCTCAAGAAGACGAATATAACACTTCGCCACCCCGACAAAGCAAAAGTAAAGGCTAAAGATTCTACTTCATAAAGAGCCGGTATTATTCAATAGTAAAATGCAGAAGATTAAGAGTATAATAGGTTCTTCGTTAGGAAAGGAACCCCTATACATAGTTGCATCATTTTGCTTTAGTTATATAAAACATTTACATGTATGGTTATGTCCTGCTTTTCGCAATTGGTTTTTATTTTTCTTGTTCGGACTGATTTACGTGTGAACTTAACCTTTAGGTTAAAGTTTCACGATGAATTGCTCTTATGTATGACTTAAGAAACCTCAACCCATAGGATCAAAAAGAAAATTTATAAAATTGCTTCTCTTCTTTCTATATAATTTCTCACAAGCTTATCTCTTCTCCTTGTAGAATTTCTTACCTATATACTCTTTTCAAGTTCTTAGCCCTCCGTTACCATATCTAGCTATACTTGAGCTTACAAACATAAAGACTCATCTTCCCAATAACAGTCAAGAAATCTCACCATTCAAGCCAAAACCATCTTATCTTCTTACTTACCACAAAGAAAAATTTTGCCGGTTCATTTCCCTAGCCTCCTTTGCCAAAATTAAGCAAGCTTCCATGAAAAAGACCGCATACATAACAACCATTCGCCTTTGTTACATTTTTCCTAACCTTAGCACCATGTATCGCTCTTTTCCTTTGCACCCACCTTGCATGGAAAATACTTATCAAGACCCTACCGACATTTGAAATGAAACTCTTCATAGCCTTGTAGGATTAATAAAAGCTTTAAGCAAACACTATTACCAGAGTTGCACAACAGAAGCATAGTGGATCATTCCAATCTTTATTCGCCAATGATTGATTCATGGAGATGATCAAAGGAACTGAGGTTCGTGAAATTTATTGTTTCATACTTACGTATTAAACTGGTTTTACTCAAATTCCGTTTATGTTCTATACATCAGTAAATTCTTTTGCAACCTAGCTTTATGCAAATTAACCATGAAAGCCTTTCTTTTGAATGGCCATGAAACCACGAAAGTATTCACCTTGCTTATTCGTGGTTTTTAGGTGAAGAATCAGAATAGCTCGATGAAATTATTCGACGCTGGATTCGGGGATGTTAACGAGTTTTTCTAGGGATTATGCCTTGTCAGCTGCCTAAGGGATTGGATGGGCACACTACAAGACTTTCGATTCTTTCCACTGCATTACTCTGAATTGTAAGACCTTATTGTGTATACTACCTTTATTATTTGTAATAAATAGTATGGATGTGATATCAATTGTTGTAAATGTGCGTGCTAGCTACTGATCATGGGACTAGCACTGTATGCACATGAGATTTTCATTTGTGCATTTATGTAAAAATGGGGGTCGCTACAAGCTAGCACAGGCATTCCCTTCTGGGTCTGCTTGTAGGGGTTTCTACTTACCAATGCAACGGTGTAAGCCATGCTATGGGGAGTTCCAACATTTCTATGCTCTGAGTTCTCTTACCATGGTATGGGTTAACGTCCCGGGCTAGTGTGATGTTAACCCAGGTAATGTAAAGGTTTTTGTCATGAACATTCTGGCCACACGCTAAAAGTGCGTGAAACAAGCGGCAAAAAGAAAAGGTCATGACTTGTGGGTAAAGTTGTACACCTCTGCAGAATATAAATCTAATCGATTAGCTGCACCCGCGGTCATGGGCACTTGGTGAAGTCATTCCAATGCTAGACTTTGGTATTTTCTGAAAATGGGCTTTGGTTTGAGCATATTTTAGCAACTGTCGCTTTATGTCAAAGGGCCGACATTGATGGATTTCAGGATTTGGATTATTCGTCACTCACGTCATGGAGGACTATGAGTATTACTTATACTTTACTTATTTCTTATCAATCAAACTTGCTCTTACAAATTCCGTTTGCAAATAACTTGATTTACAAATTCAATTTCGCTTTATGCAAATTAACTGTAGTAGCCTCCTTTGACTTGGCCTGCATTTATGCATTTGTAAATACCACATTAAGTCTTGCGGAGTACGAAAGTACTCACCCTTGCTTAATTTGTTGTTTTTAGGTGGATAAGTTAGCGAAGCTTCGAAAGTTTGTTTTCGTTGCAGGATACGGGATCTTCATTGAAGCGATCTTTTCTAGGGATTTATGCCTCGTCAGTTGCCTGCGGGTTGGATAGGCACGCTACAAGGCTTTGCTTCTTTTGCTGCTATATACTCTGAGTTGTAAGATTTATGTGTTTATTTAGTTTCCACTTAATTAATATAATGTATGGTTGTGATTCCAATTGTTGTAAATGTGCGTACTAGCTACTGATCCAGGGACTAGTACTGTGTGCATATGAGATTTCCATTTTTGCATTCTATGTAAAAATGAGGGTCCTTACAACCGCCGTGCCTCTCGTCAGCGGCCCCATGAGCTCAAGCTCCCCACCACTCGCTAGAACCAACAGTGGAGTCGAGCAAGAGGCTAGCCGGTTAGTGTTGATGTAGGTAAAAAGAAGGGTGAGTAGTAGAGGGTGTGCAAGAGAAGAAAGAAGAGGGGGGGTAGGGTGGTCGCTTACCTCAGGTGAGGAGTGTGGGCGTCAGCACCGGGGTCGGCTGCCGAAGGCGGGGATCCGAGGTCGTCGGCGCCAAAGAAGAAGAAGGAACGAGGGGGACCGGGGCCGGCGGTGGCGTGCGGGAGGAAGATGGCGCTCGGCACGAATGGGAGAAGTCAAGAAGGGAGCTCACCTCTTGGGGGAAGCACCAGATCTGGCGAGGAGGAGGCAGGGCTGGGTCGGCGACCGCATCGGCCGAGGCGACGGTGGAGCGCGTGAGAGAGAGGGAGTAGGGGAAAACCCGGTGGTGGCGCGGGACCAGGGAGGGCTGAGGAGGAGCTCGGGGGCACTTGATGTCGGAGGCGACGCGGCTCGGCCGAAGGCCGAGGAGGGGCCGTCGGGCTCGGCACAGGGGAGAGAGGCAACGGGAAAGCTGGGAGGAGCGGCGGTGCTTGGGGCGGTGGGTGGCAAGTAGGCCAGGCGACGGCGCTCGAGAGAGAGGGGCAACATCCGGGCGAGAAGAGAGAGAGAGAGAGGGACGACGGCGAGTAAAATGAGAGAGAGAGATGAGAAGGGTAGGAAGATTTAGGGTTAAAAAGGAATTAGGTTGGCCAAGCGGGCCGAATTTTGGGCCGACCTGAAAATAAATAAATAAATAAATAAATAAATAATAAATAATAACACTAATAACAAATAATTAATTAATTGGATAATCAAATAAATAAAAATATATATAATGAGAATAATAAATAAATAAATGATTAAGTAAATAAATTACAGAGAAATGTAACGAGATGTTTTACCCGAACAAATTACCGAAATAAGAAAAATAGATCAAGCAAAATAGTAGAAAACAAGTTAAAATGCATTTCTTGTTTTTCTCTTCCTTCCTTAATTTAAAATAAGATTCCCAGCTAGTCGTCAACCAATTCAATAAAGATTATCAATGTTCAGAAGACTCGATGGCCAAATACCTTGCCGAGGTACGCAAGATGGAGAAGTGATTCCGGAATCTGGAAATCAAGCATGTGCCTAGGAAGGACAACTCCAGCGCCGATCTCCTCTCCAAGCTTGGGTCGTCTGATGACGAAGTTCCCCCGGACGTCGTCCTTGAGATCTTGGCGGCACCCTCGATTTTTGACCAAGAAGTCTCAGTCGCCTTCATTGAAGGTGCTCACTCGTGGGCGGAGCCGATCTACAACTTCCTGGCGTGGGGTGAACTCCCGTCCGACCCCACCGAAAGGAGTAGGATCAAGCGTCGGGCATGTTCATACAAACTCGTCAACGGCCGGCTTTATCATCGGAGTGTCTCTAGAGTCCTGACGAAATGCATCTCCTCAGAGGAGGGTAAGTACCTGTTAAACGACATCCACTCGGGTCTCTGTGGTGCGCACTCTTCTTTCAGGACAATGGTAGGCAAGACTTTTCGCATAGGGTTCTATTGGCCAACAACGTTACAGGATGCTCGAGATATTGTTCGCACCTGTCGAGCCTATCAGTTATATGCTCGAAAGTCACATCAATCGGCCTACGCACTTCAGACCATCCCGCTCGCATGGCCCTTCTCGACATGGGGGCTCGACATTCTTGTCCCTTTCCCTCGAGCGGTTGGTGGGAAGAAATTCTTGTTCGTCGCTATTGACACCTTCACCAAGTGGATCGAAGCCAAACCTATTTCAACCATCACTGCTCGGGCGGCTGTCAAGTTTTTCCTTTTGTTTGTTGTCACCAAGTATGGGGTTCCATGTAGAATTATTACTGACAATGGAACACAGTTTACCAGCGAGCTGTTCCAAAAATATTGCGAAGACATAGGCACCAAAGTGTGCTACGCTTCGGTGAACCACCCGCAAAGCAATGGAGCAGTGGAGAGCGCCAACAGACAGATGTTCAAAGCGTCAAGAAGCGAGTTTCAGATAAGCTTGAACGACACGGCCGAACCTGGGTGGATGAACTTCCCACTGTCATATGGTCTATTCGTACCACGGTCAACCGAGCAACAGGGTCCACCCCCTTCCGGCTGGTATTCGGTACCGAAGCCATCCTGCCTTCAGAGGTCACGCTGGGCTCTGCTAGGGCCAGCTTGGTCGATCAAGTTGACTTCGAGCAAGAACCGTCTCTTAACCTTATCCTAGCAGAAGAAGTAAGATGCCGTGCACTACTACGATCAGCGCATTACCTGCAGGCTCTTCGCAGACATGCGTCTCGATCGGTACGACATAGGGAGCTCATTGTTGGGGACCTAGCCCTAAGACGAATTCAGGGCTCGTCCAACACCATTAAGTTATCCCCGCAGTGGGAGGGCCCCTACAGAGTTATTTCAACAGATCCATGGGGCTTACCGGCTGCCCGATGGCAGAGAGCCCTCGAACTCGTGAAACATTGATCAACTCCGTAAATTCTATGTGTAACGCCTTTTGTCTCAAATTTCAATAAAAGTTATTATTCATTGACCATATTGGTCTTTGTGTCCCTTCTTAATCCTATACTTCGTACTGGGTGTCGCGATCTCAGGATTCACCTCCAGGGGTCATGCCGGCAGTAAGCCGATTCTTATCGTGTCGCGGCTTCCCCTGTGGCAGGGCTTGAATCAGGGGTCCAGCCCGAGGATGTATAGCTTTAATTGAGCTAGAGTTTTCCTGAATCTGACCTACGCTCAAGTACTCTTGAACCCGGTCCGAATGTTGCGAGCTTGAAGTTCACCTGCAAGGGTTGTGCCACCTGTAAGCCGATTCTATTCGCATCCCGGCTCTCCCTGTGCCAGGGCTTGAACCAAAGCCCACATTCGGACCGTCGTGCAAGCATAAATCGCGATCGGAGTTCTAGGGTCTAATCTAAATGACTCTAGAATCTTCGGGACTAAGCTCCTTCTCATACAGGAGTTCACTTATTATGCTTAACGATTCTAATAGCCTCCTCTATAGGATACACACCTTCTACCAACCTTGCAAGTCATAGCGTCAGAGGATGTTTTTGTGGTTCTTGACTTGTGTCCAAGGCCGGCGTTGCTCGACCTCGACCACAACGGGGGCTGGACGAGGGCATACTGCCCCGGAAAAAAGCTAAGTACACGACAAAAAACAGAAACAAAAGTTCATTTCGTCCAAAAAATGGCTTTGTTTCATTAACTTTTCTTTACAAGTACTAGGTACAAAGTTTCAGAACTAATCCTAGCTACATGTCATCCATGTCGCGGGCGAGATTCTCCTGCTCGAGCTCGATGATCTTTATTCTCAGAGCCGATAATTCGCCTTGAAGACGAAGGGTTTCGGTTGCGGAGCTGGCAGTACGGCTTCGCTCGTCTTGGAGTTGGGCCAGGGCGTTCTTCACCATCTTCGTTGCCCGCCAAAGTTTTTCCTCGAGCTCGATGGGGGCTTTCGTCGAGGCGCCCGCATGGTCCGCGACCTCCTTCTGTAGATTTTCCACCTTCGCCCGCTCAGCTTCAAGGGCTTTGGAGGAGCCCACGCGCTCAGCCTCGAGCGCCTTGGCCGACCGAGCGCGTTCTTCCTCCACGGCCTTGAGGGCATGTTCGCGCTCGGTGTTGATGGCTTGGTTGAGCTTGGACGCGTGGGTTGTCTTGAGCGCCGTCAGTGTTCCTTGGAGGGCGTCAAGCTCGGCGGCGTGGGCTGTTGTCCTTCGCCTAGCCTCCTCCTGCTTGATCGCTAAAGTTTCCTCGAGCTGGAGCTGGCGAGTCTCACGTTCCTCCACCTTGTCGAGGACGATCTTCAGAGTATTAGAATGCCTCTGAAGACCTTGAAGCACTTGGGCGATGAGGTCAACGGCCTACAAAATTCAAAGGGAGTCAAGCTTCATCAAAGAAAAACGAGCTAAGAGACAAGAAGGGTACGAAGAAGTTGTACCGTACCTAGCTAAGCCAGTCTTCAAAAGCCGTGCGGTGGGGTCTGATGGACTAGCTGCTTGGCGCCCCGGGCACGGTACGACCTTCCGCCGAGGTTGAGGCGCCGGGGCGGAGTTCTTTCGGCGTATGGTCAACTTCGCCGGTGGCGGCCTCAGCTTGGGTCTCCTCGTTCGCCTGAAGGCCTAACTCGCCTTCGGACTTGACCCCTTCGACTAAGTTGGCCCTGACCTTCCCGGTCGGTGGGTCTTCCGCTTCTTCCCTAGCGGTGGCCCTGGCTGGGTCGTCGGTTTGGCCCCCCATGGCAGCCTCGGCCAACGAATTGTCGGCCTCGGTGGTTGGGGTCGTCCTGACCTCGATGGTCGGAACAACCACAGCGGGGATGACTTGAACAGTCTCGCCTGTGGCGGCCGAGGTGTCCTGAGTTTTGCTTCACGTTGCAGCGTTGGCTGGGGAAACATCGGCTTCGGCGGCCGCAGTGTCGTCGGCTTCCCCTCTATCAACGGCGGGTGAGGCTGCGTCTTCATCCGAATCGGTGAGCCCATGCTCAGACTCGCCAGCCACGACCCAACTATGGGGGCCTCCGATGGCACGATCCTGGCTCACGGGGAGGCGATGCACCAGCTCGTACGAGGCCTCCTCCTCCTCGGACTCGGACTCGCCCTAGACAACAGCCATTGTCAGGAGGTGTTGGGGGTGAGTTCGAGCATTCAAGGTCTGCGACAAGGAAAGATTACTAAGCTAAGGCGAAAAGGATTTTTGCGACCAAAAGAGAAGTGGGATACCTGAGTCACGAGCCTCCGTCTCGCAGGGGCTGTTGAGAGTCTCCGCGTTTATTTGTTGCGTTTGTTAAATAAAATGGGTCATTAGGACCCGCCGGCGAATCCACGGGTCGCTATAAATCTTCGAACGAATCTACGTTTTTTTTAAAAAAAAACCCGTGGTTATGACCCGTTGGCAAATCCATAAGTCGCTATAAACCTTCGATGAATCTGTGTTTTTTCTGTGACGAAAACAATTTTTTCGGTTTTTTGGGTGACGAAAACATTTTTTCCGGGTTTTTTTGGTGACGAAAACATTTTTTCCGGGAAAAACGGAGAAAGGACCTGAACGTAAGAAGCAGGGACTTGTTTGTTATTTTTTTGGACCTGTTCGCTATCCTGAAAAATTAGAAAAGGGCTTATTCGCGATTTGAACTTAACGGGAGGCTTTTCCGTAAAATACCGTGCCAGGGACCCAAACGCGAAGAAAAAAAATTTCATCTCACAAAAAATCATAAAGGACCTATCCGTAATTTTGAAGAAACGGAGGGACTTTTTCGCAAATCGGCGCGACGACACGTGGCCGGCTTGGTTGGCTGCCGATTCTTCCGCTCATAAGGGTGTTATTATTAAAGCAAAGGCACAAAGTTCACTCTTAAAAACTAGAAATTCACATATTAATTAGAGAAAAAAAAGGGAAAGATCGACACTATCAATCCTCATATATACTAGTCATGTACTCGTGCGATGCAACATAAACTCAATTTATGATAAAACATTATTTGTAAAGAGCACTAACCTTATCTGAATAATAATGTTCACTCTGAATATGTAATGGTTAAATGTTTAAATCAATTCATCGAAGCATACAAATTCCAAGCATCTGTTTACAAACTCAAGTTTAAAATTATCTTTAATTTCATAAACTTAAATAATAACATCACAACACTTGGGATTGTAAATTTGTAATGCCATAATTCGAGATCGATTAATCGACCGAAAGAGGTATCACCTGCTGCCCTATAGACGCAAAGGCTTTGAAGAGGTAGGCGTCATTCGTATGTGGTTGCCACCATCAGCGACGTGTGTGGTTCGTACGCCTTGCTCTGGCCATATCATAGCCCCACCCCATCAACCAGCTCCAACGCCTCCTCGCCTTTCCCTGCGAGCGCCTCCCTTAATCTATTGACATTATCCACCGCGACGAGCTCCAGCAGCGCCACCAGCCTATCTCGCCGCCCACCACCGGCGACCTGCCCCTGCGCCGCATCGACGAGATTAGGAAGGCCGCTCATTACCTCCGCTCAACACATCTACAGGAGAGGCAAGAAACAATGGGGTTATATAGATTCACCAACCGAGGAGATATCTATGGAATTCAAATTAAGAAATCATCGAATAAGGAAGGCAACAAAAGAAAAAGAAGTGAGAAGAGACCTAACTCTATGAATCGGAGCTCTGCTTCCTTCGGAAGGGAATCAATCAATCCAGTCCGAAAAGCACCGGGAGCAATCGCCGCCGATCGAGTGCGAGATCAATGGGAGAAAGGAAAGCAATAAATGAGTCATGCATATATTCATTTACCTCCCACGACGGGATGATCCAATCCAATCTACCGGGGTGGCCACTGCCTGCTTCCCACTCAGCCACGCGGGTGCGCACACGTGTCAGGGTGAGGGTGGAGAACGAACGTGCCACCACCAACTCCTAATTAGAATTAGTAGAGATAGATATAACAAACTTATCTAGTCGTGTCATGCATAGCCGTGCGCATGCTGTTGACCGGTCGGAATCAAGACCATACATGATTAGATAAAAAGAAAAGATGATCTTATCTACGCATGTAAGTAAATATTTAATGAAAAGAATGCATATGGCAACTCAAATGCACATGGTAACTCAGAAGCTGTATGCGTGCAGTATATGGAAAAAGAATCGGTCGTACAATATTTGGAAATAGAATAGGCTGATTGAGTTAAGAGTCTGATACACCGCAGATCACGCATGCATGCATATCCAACTGAATTAAAACGTTTTATGTTCGCTAATGTATAGAAGATCGTGACAATGACGGTTTCGTGGGTATGCCTGAGGGGGGAGAACGAACCAGTACCACCAACTCGTAATTAGAAGTAGTACAGATACAAGAGCTGTTACAGTTGTATAAGTAATACAACTGTATTTCCAATTATAAATACAATTGCATTTCCATCATACGGGTTAAAGTTTTATAACAAGTACAACTTTATGTTTTCGATATAAACAAAAGCAATATGTGATCTAGCCAGAATTTGGCTAGTTTATAAGTAAACACTCGTAATAACTATTGTCTATCTTATTTCCAATATATTAACACCACTGCGCCGGGATATCACGATCAATTCCTTCTACAATTCTCTTGGTCTTATAATCTATATATCAATCCCTGTGTCCCATCAAAATACGCCCGGTCAAAAGAAATGATGGGGTAGCGGGCACAAGAGGAAGAAGGCAGAACAAAAGTCCAAAGGAGGAGAGCATTTCATGAGCTTTAATTAGGCTGACCAGTTTTCACGATCTATCATCTTTTCTCTGTCGTGTAATGCAGTATTCATCTTGGACTGGTTTTGATTGGGTTGTAAAATCGTTTTCTCCTAGATTTGTTTTTGCAACGACTTCTATCAATTGATTAGCAGAGCCCCTTCCGTATTTTTTCAAATGGAAATAATAATTGTACCTTACTGAGAAATATTATTTTGTTTAGAATTTTTTCCCTTTTGTTTGGAGTTCAAATATGTTGTATATAACATCTTATGGGTGGTAACTATAGATCAGTGACGTCACTGGAGTGGAGATAGGGCCTCAGAAACATTCAAACTTCTTTACCATGTTGCTATTCAAGTCATAGCTGTCCATTCCGCCGGACTCTCGCAGGAAACTACGTACAGCAGAGTTCCAAATTCGAATCTCATATAGGAGGAAATTTCAGCTGGCGCGCGGAGCCGTGTACGTAAGTTGAACAGCCACCCAGGCCCTAGTCTGGCATACGGGTGAAAACCGGTGTGATAAGGATGGATATTGGTTTTTTGTTACCACGGTCCACGGCATATATTTTTCCCTCGGATTTACTATTGAATATTAGGTTTTGTGAGATATGAACGCATGACCGAATCGGTCATTCGGTCCTAGATAATTTAACGGATACTACATAAAAAAAAAGAAAAGATATAACTTTAGAAACAAAAGTGTCAAATAATAGTTTCTACTACTAAAGAAGGGAAGAATTTATTTCGTCGGACGTTTCTTACAACATTTTTTTTCTAGGTCTGCAACATTTTGTCCTCGATATTTTTTTCCAACACGTGCAACATTCCTTTCGCACCAACATTTCTACTGTTGGCGCGAAAGGAATGTTGCACGCGTTGAAAAAAATGTTGCACACGTAGAAAAAAAAATGTTACAACACGTTCTAAAAAAACAGACGTCCGAGCACAAGTCATTAGGATTAGAGAATTATTTATCCTACTTAACAACACAAACATAATTAAATGTAAATTCATATTATAAATTAGCTAATAACTAGAAAACCATTGAGGGTATTAAATGATATTGATGTTTTATCGGATAGCTATTTTGTTGATTTGTCGCGATCTTTCGAATATTCTATCAAATACGGATACGAAGCGGATATTGCTTTTAATATTCTATTAAATATGGATACGAAGCAGATATTGTTTTTTTATATCCTAATTTGTATTTTTCGGATATAGATACAGATAGTAATGGATACAGACTAAGACTAAAAATAGTATTCTGTACAAACTTTTTTGATACGCCGTTGAATCGGACTCGAATTATCAGCCCTATTTTCACCCATGGTCTCGCAATGGCGGGTGACCACGGACCATGCGCCGATCCATGCAGAAAAAACGTTGGGGGAAAATCATGTAATTTCAGGATTCGCAAATTAGACAGTCTCGATCCACGAGAAAAACGTTGCGGAATGCATGTCATCCGAGGAAGAAACTTCAGTTGGCCGACTCAATATTCCACAAGATCGAGATTGCATGTGTGTGAGTGCAGTAAAACTTCCCCAGGCCCCCCAGCAGCTACACTACTGGAAATAAATCCCTCAGTCAGAGTGCAAGAAATTTCAGCCTAGCGTGTGCGACCAACCATACGCATATTTGATATTTCGCTCATGTTCATCATACATGCATGCATCACTGTCTAATTCACACCCGGCTCGAATACAAATCACGTGGGAGGAAAACACGAGTGGTTGACAATGACATGGTGTCAATATTCCTCGACCAAAAATAAAAAGTATAAAAAATTATATTTAAATATAAGGTCATCATTAGAAACCCCTTTAAAACCTAAAGAATGTGTGAACAAATTTAATGAAGATAAGAGACTAAAAATAGTAGTAATAGTGGTCATGTTAGAATTATTAACATTTTTTAGACCTTATATTATCCTAAAAATATTACCACATCATTTAAAGTACTACAGTGTCCTACAGTAAAAATTTTAAAAATAATAAACATTATTCAGTGCCCTTAAAAATTTAAAACCAGAAATCTAGGAAAATTAATAAATACAGTGCCAGAATTTTTATAAAATAAATACAAGAGTTCATCATCTCAAAATTTTTAAATAGAATTATCAAGATATTATGAACTTTCATTAAAAGTTTCAAAAAAATTTAACAATGTTTTGATACTCGTAAAAATTTAAAATAGAGAAGGAGAAAATCAGCAGTTTGGACTGTCAAAATTTTTATAATTTTTTTACAGTACATTTTAATCTAAAAATTTTACAGTGTTGATAACTATCCTAAAACTTCATATAAAAATTATAAAAAAATTTAGGCCCGAAACGTTGGGTCGTTTAATGCAGGTTACATCACTGGATAGGGGGATGAACCTCTCTCTCCATCATTGCCTAGTAGGGCCCACCCACAGAGTGGTCCACTTACCAGCCTCGCTGCTTAGCCTGCAACGCTGGTCGAGACCTCCCCACATAGCCTTGCACTTCACTTTGCTTTCTCTTAGCTCCCTCATCACAAACCCTAACTCTATTTCAGTTTCGTAGGCCGTAGCACCGCGGCCACGCCGTCCATCTTCCTCTCGGGCGACCGCCTGCCCCTGCTCTGTGTGACTGTCTAGTGGGCCTGAGAGGTCAATGACTCGCGCCAAGCCAGCCCGCTAGCTTGCGGGCCCATCATGTCAACCGGTTTAATTCAAAACCGACCAAAAATAGTGTAACGACCCTCATTTTTGCATACAATGCTAAAATGAGAATATATATATATATATACATACAATACTAGTCCCACGATCAGTGGCTAGTACGCACATTTACAATAATTGGAATTACATCCATACATCAGTTCACATCATAATGACAGGACATAGTTCTTACGACATGGCCTAAAGGCCAAATTGAAATGCAGTGGAAGATACAAAGTCTAGTAGTATCTCTTTTGCCCAAAATACCATAGGCAACTAACAATGAGTAAACCCTAGAAAAGCTCATCGTTATAATCCCTGTGACCTGCGGCGAAGTATACATCCTTGGGAAGATTGCTTTCCTTGTCCACTAAATCAGCAAATTAAGCAAGGTTGAGTACTTTTATACTCAATAAGACTTGTAGTGTATCACAAATGCACATATGTCTTCTAAGGTTATTTTGCAGTAAGCAGAAATTAACATGAATACCAAGTAGTAAATTACAAGCAGAGTTTGTAAGAGCAAGATTAACAAATATATAAATAACAAGTAAACATAACATAATGATTCACCATCCTCCACGGTTGTGAATATCCCAACAAACTTGCCAATCCCTAGCATATTACCTGAAATGCAGACTTTCCAACAATATTTTCATATTCATCCCTATTTTGTAAAGCGATAAAATTTCTAACTATGAGATGACTTTACCAATTACCCATGACCATGGGCGCGACTTTTAAAAAAGTTTTACACTCTGCAGAGACGTACAACTTTACCCACAAGAAATGATCAACTCTTTGTACAATCGATATTAGCACACTTCCTTTGGTGTGCCACAGAGAGATCATTATATAACCGTCACCAGTCCAATGACGACAAACCCTTACTATGGTGACAGAAGATATTTGTACTCCCGATACGACAAATGGTTTCACATCCCACTGTCCCACTTCTCCCTAAAGTAAGGCGTACGTCGTTGTATCGGCAAGGGTTGTCCCATCATCTTGGTGTGGGCTCCCCTTCGAGAAATCCATCCTAGAAAATCCGTACTATTATAGCCTTTCAATATGCAAAGTCAGACATAAATAACTTAATAGGTTAAGTCTATCCTATACTAGCACTTGTAGTTGCACTAATTTTTTGGTTTGAAAGCAACACAGTTGTTCGGTCCTTAACCGACCCGGGAGATACTACGTGCAAGTCCCATGCACCACTGGCTACTACCATATCTCGCCCATGTCACACCATAGTTTTTGTTTTGAGTATTTAAATCAAAATACCAACATTCTTAAATGTCATATCCCACCTTTTTAAATTCTCAAAAACAATTTAATCTTTTTATTTAAATTTTCAATACTAAAGCTTGGCTAAGCGGAATTAATATGTAAGAGCATATGCCCATATTGATATTATGAATTATCTAACCTTATTCTAAGGTTATCAAGGTTCACATGTCCATACTTATCAAGAAAGTTTCATGAGATTACATGTATTTCTACCAGTACCCATAAACTAGCAATTTAATGAAATTACATGCATGCATAATAGATTTGATGAAATAACATAAATTAGTTGAAATATTGGGATCAACATGATCAAGAAGGTACTTGCCTTGCTTGATTGTTGTTTACGACGAAGTCAAGGTCGTAGTTGACGTTGTCGACGACGGATTCAGTGACGTCGAGTTCTACACGTCGTTCAACGGAAATATAACAAACTTCAATAAGGACAAAAGAATACAGATAGAAAACCAAATAAAAACTTGCTATAGAAAACAAGCGTGGTTTAGGTTAGGGTTGTATGATTTCATCTATTCGTGTTTTATATCTTACCAGTAGTTTTAGGTTAGGCGATGATATGGTTTGTTTTGGTAGACTATCTATTCTTGTTTTACGAATTTAGGAGGCTAAAATTTTGTATTCTTGTATTTATAATTTTTAATTAAGAGGATAAAATTATTTGGATTAATAGTATTAATATACTAGTCATTATATTATATGTTATGTATGAATAATACTTGACCTTAAATGATTTTGCATGAAAAGTCGCTTTGTATATGTTAGGTCCGATAGGGTTAGGCTACTGATTATATATTAAATATTTTAAGAAGCTTCTGGTGATACAAATATCTTAACTAATGATTTCTTATTTACTAAGTTCGTTTATTACATATTTTAGTGTTCATAATACCTAGGGTTATATTTTTAACTGGATTTATATGCAAAGCACGTTGTAATGAGATTATTTCTTCAAAATAGGATATTCTTGCCCTAGGGAGCATTTCTAGGCTGGTTCCATTTGTATTGGTGTTTAGATGAGATATTTTATTCGTTGCTAAAATACCATATGTGGTCTTAAAGTTTACGTTATAAGGGATCAAATTTTGTTTTAGGTTATAACCAGCACTTTACATGATTTTACAATTATTTTTCTAGCATTAGTAGGTTATAACCCTAGCTAGAAGTGTTTTAAAACTAGTTGTGCATCATTTTGTTTTTAGCCGTCATAGTTTATGTGTATATTAAGAATAAAGTCTTTTATGAACTTAATTCAAATTAATTCTTTTTGTTGACTAATATGATCTTAACTTTATGGATATTTTGGGATTAACTCTACATGATTCCAACACTCAATTTATGACATTTTACATATATATATCTGTAACATCCCAAAAATTGAAATAAATTAAGAAATTAAATTATATTTATTGATGCTTTTTATGAATTCCTGAATTTGTTTGTATTTTTCTTATTTTTGCTTCATTGGAAAAATGTTTACAAGTAATAGATGAATAAAAAAATAAAATCTTAAGCCAATAAAATGTATAAATCCCGAATAATCTCAAGAATTCACTAGAACCTCAATTATAAATTTTAAAATGTCATATCCAACATTTATACATGAAATAAAAGATCATTTATTGAACCATGACTAGCAACAGTGAAATTGTCAGAATTTAATAAAAATAATAATACATTATGTAGAGATGAAAAATTTACATTATCTTATGTGGTAATAAATTAATCTACAGTAAAAATTTCAGAAATTAATAAATTATTTTGTGATATTTAAAAATTAAAAATAGAAAGATTAAAAATTTTATAATCTGAATGTCAAAATTTTATTAAATTAAATACAAAATATTTAATTATGAAAATTTTACTTAAGGATCATATCATCAAGGATAACTCTTACAAAAGTTTTAAATTTTTTGAGAAGATTAGAACTCTCTGATAAATTAAAAACAGAAAATTGTGAAGAGAGTCTTGTCAGAATTTTTATAAATTCTGTGAATATTATTTTTCTTGATATTTATACAGTATGAAGATAACTGTGTTTCCTGTAAGAGTTCTCCTTGATGATATTTTTCTTGAAATTTTCTTGAATATTATTTTTCTTGAAGATAACTATCCATTCTCAATTTTTCTTCACTTCCCATCTTCTTTCACTAGTAAGCGGATCTGGTTTCCTGTGCAAGCCCACACGCCAGTCTCCTTTCCCTGTCATCTTCCTCCTCCAGCTCTTGCGCCGCTGAGAAGCTCTTCCTCCTATCGCTCTCGTGCATACTGTGCCGTGTTAGCCTCTGCCATGTGCACGCACCCAGCCAGTGGTTCCCTGCTGCCACGATGACTCCACGCGGCTGTCTCCTCCATGTTTCCCACTGCGCCCCCATAACCGTCTCCTGTGCAGTTGCCGTGTCTCATCTCGCCCAGTTCACAACCGGAGCTGGCCTCACCTTGCCCCCCTATGCTGCTATAAATTGCGCCCCTTGTAAGTTCAAGCCCCATTAGTTTTTGCGATTGATTTAATATTAATGTTTAATCATTATTTAATGATAAATCTAATTATTATGAGACTAACATGTTTATTGAGCTTCATTCTTATTAGTCTCAAATTTGGATGAAAAAATAGAAAACCCAAGGTATGTACTCGTATTCATTTCTATTGTCTTGTTGCATATTTAGGATTTAAGTTAAAGGATGAACTCTTCTATTGTCTTAGTATAAATATGTGTATTTTGTTTCCAAATCCATATATACATGAATGCACACATCTAGGGGGAGTTCATAATTTAACTTGTTTCAATTGTATTGATCCATGTCCTCTTGCTTATAATATAAAGGATCAAGACGTTGAAACAATCCTTTGAGTATATATATATATATATATGTACATTTCTATGTAGAGGTTATTCTATAGTTGATGGTTTAAAATGTATTGATCCTTTTCCACCACTCTATATAATATTTGGATCATTACTTTCAATCATATTGAGTATATGAAACTTGTGTAGTTATATATACTCATGTCAATTTAAATTAAGTTTGAATTGAGTTCAGTTGTCTTTCAATCAATTAAAGAACATTTCATCATGTGTTGATGGTGTTCTTTGTTGATTAATGACAAGCGAAAAGTTTTTGAGTATTATGAAGCATTTGTTGCATCAAAATACTCAAGATATCTTTTAATCATTCAAATTGATTTGGGTTGTGCTCAATTGATCTTAGAGGCATCCATTATGTGTTATGGAGTGCAAGTGATGATTGAGGCAACCGTGTTTGTTGGACTAACGATCTTCCATAAGTTGTGAAGTAGATTGAGTCCAAGATTATAAAGAATCGGGAACGAGAAGTCATCATGTGTTGATGAGCTTCAAGAAGAAATCCTGAAGTGAAGAGAAGGGCTAGACAAGGTTTATCATATATTGATGAATAGGAAGAAGAAGATTTGATCTTAGAGAGAAGATGATCGGTCATCGTGAAAGCTCCAAGTGATTGTGAGAAGCAAAAGTATAACTAGCTAGGGCTAAGGATGTGTTCCTAATCTTTTACTAGTCTCAGTGTTTGGATAGGAGACCGGGTTGCTAGTGTAAGTTGCCGTACTATTAAGAGGGGTCGAGTCTTATAGCTTGAGTTTCATCATGTGTTGATGAACTCAATTCGGTTCATTCAAGCTCACTCTCTTGTTTGATTTTTGCGTGAGCTAAGTATTTGCATGTGTTATAAATAAGGGTTCTCATGCTTGCATCTTATTTGAATCTTAATCGATTTGTTTTTACATGGAGCTATGGATTTGCATATGTTGCAAAATTGAGATAGCTCATGTAATTTGGTTTAAGTGATTGGTTGCATGGAACTAGAAGAAGTGCATGTGTTGTAAATTAGAGAGTTCATGCACCTTGATTTGGTGTTGTTTAGAGCTAGACTTTTGCATATGTTACAAAGAGTAATGCTCAAATCGGTTTAATGTGTTATTTGCAAGTTTGTTGTGTGAATAAACCAAGGTCTATGAGTCCAGAATCCTGAGAGCATGTGGATAGGGCTTGCAACGGGTGTTTGCAAGTTGACTAGGTCTTGTGTTGACCTTCACATGGCTAGGGGGATTAATCTCATAGACTCGGGTTTGATTTGCTTAATACATTTTGTAAATAGATCTTGAATTGATTGTGAAATGTGTTTTCGCAAGTTGGATTTGTTATTTGCAAACGTGTTCTACAAATAAGCTTAGAAGTTATGTGTTTCGATCCTAGAGCATGTGTTGGCATTTGCAAATGTATTTTGCAAAGTGTCGGGATCATGTGTTGATCCTTACATGGCTAGAGGATTGATCTCATAAGTTCGTGGTTTATTTGCGAATGTGATTTGCAAATAAGTTGTGCTTAATGTGATTCTTTGGAAAATGTGAATTGTGTTTGCAAATGTATTTTGTAAATTGCCTGATTATGTGTTGATCATCACATTGATCAAAGAATAAATTATTACTGGTGTTTGATTTGAAGAGAAAAGATTTTTGTGAAAAATCTAATTGTGTCCTGGAAGACCGGTCCTATCGCCCATGTGAGGCTGGTAGCACCGGAGGTCCGGTGCTGCCGCATGTTTGGCCAGTAGCACCGGAGGCCCGGTGCTACCGCCCATGGTAGCCTAGCACCGGTCGAACTCCCGGTGTGAAATTTCTAGAAGGAGGTGTTTTAGTAGTCAGCTCGGGGCCGGTGCTACCGGGCTTATGGCCGGTGCTATCGCCCGAGCGGTAGCACAACTCCCAGTTGGCCGGTGCTACCAGTTTCTCTGCACAACGGTTAGTTTTCTAGCCGTTGGCTTGCAGGCCGGTGCTACCGGGCCTAATAGGGCGGTAGCACCGGAT
Organism: Guadua angustifolia; assembly: GCA_036346375.1. Taxonomy (NCBI): domain Eukaryota; kingdom Viridiplantae; phylum Streptophyta; class Magnoliopsida; order Poales; family Poaceae; genus Guadua; species Guadua angustifolia. The sequence goes on along the minus strand of CM070506.1, from coordinate 48,609,579 downwards.
TTGCTGGATTTTGCCCAATTCGACCTCCAACGGCTAGTTTTGGCTTGGAGGCTATAAAAAGATGTCTTGGGGGGGCTTGGGCAGGTTGCTGGTGTTCTTGAGTGTTTATAGGAGTTGTGTACATGTGTTGCCCTGTTCTATTTGCTTCTTAGGTTAAGAGTGAGCCCTAATTGCATGTGTTGCAATTAGGAAGTGGATTGAGAGCCTTTTGTGTATGTGTTGCACTTGAGAGAGCCATTGTGCATGTGTTGCACTTGATGATCACCGGAGTGCATGTGTTGCATGAGGTGAAGCTCAAGCGAGAAGGCTTGGCTTGTTACTCTTGGTGTTGGACGACACCTAGACGGCGTGTGGAGGCGTTGTGTGCGGAAGCTCTCAACGGAGCTTGTGAGAAGCCCCGACAAAGTTGTGAAGGTCGGTGCTCGCCTACTCGGAGTAGGGAAGAGCAACCACTTGTGGATTTGAGGTGGGTACTCAATTCGTGGAGCCGGTCCAATTCGATTGGACTAGCCTCAATGTGGATTAGGGGAGATTGGTAAGTCTCCGAACACCACGGTCAAAAGTATCGTGTTTCTTGTGCTTGCATTCTATTCCTTATTTATATTCGAGCAATTTATATTCGTAGAATTAAATTGATTGATTGCTTATATTTAGAATTATAATTTATTGTTAGAGACATAATTAGTTAGTGCACATAGTGAGCCTAGTCGGTTTAGGCTTTAATTGTCAAAACCTTAATTTATCACTTCCGTATTATTAATTGTTAAGGTTTTGGCATAAGTATAACTGAGGTGAATTTAATTGTAGAGATTAGTCTAGAAGTAATTTTTAAAAGCCGCATATCCACCACCCTCTAGTCGGCATCCTCGATCTTACACCCCTGAGCTCCCTGGAAGCCACACTCGTCTCCCCTCATATATCTCTCTCTCCTCAGCCGAGATGTCTTCAAGCTCTAATTGCTTCCGCCATTGCCGAGAATCTCCTAGCTCAAAGCCGATCACAATTCTTGTGGTACAAAGACCCATTCCCAAATTCCTTCGAGCCATAGCATCAGTAGCTCACAAGAATAAAAAACTCTCAAAAATATCCCGAGCTTTTCATGCAAAATCAGGCGGCTACCATGACCCTTCTTCCTCTCAGCCAGTTGCCGTTGGCAGAGCTCACTGGTAAGCCTCCGGCCGAATTAACTGACAAAATGGGACACAAACAACTCCCTGATGCTTAATCCCTTACCCATTCGAGCTCCTTCACCTTGATTCTCGCTCCCAGCTGAACCACCACTAAAGCAGCCACTCGAGCTCAGTGGCAACTCACCTGAGACCTTCTCCGGTTTAATCGGTACCACCACAGGTTGTCTTGTCGAGTTCTTGCTCCCTGTACCCTCACCTTCGCTGGAGCTTCGCCAGACCGTCGTCGGAGTGCCCTAGCCGCGCCCCTGTTCCTGTCTCACTGTTGCGCGGGGCCCCATTGTCAGCCAGCGCAAGCCATCCCAGTTCAAAGGGCAAAAGGCGCCTCATCCGTTCAAAAGCGTATTTCTTTTTTTTTTCCAGTTAATTTCCAGACCGAAACAAATTCAATTTTTAATATCTTGTGTATTTTTAGTCCAAAATCAGTATAACAATTTTCTATATTCATCTAAAATCAGCAAGATTCTAAATATAGAAAACGATTTAACTTTTGAACTTCAGAAAAATTATTTGATTAAATTTTGTTAACAACCCTATTATGGTCTTTATATTAAAACTATGCACAATAAGCCATAAAATAATAATATAAATTTTTATATGATGCTAAGACCAGTATGAATTCAAATCTACAAAAACATTTAATTTTTGAGTCACGAACAATTATTAAAATTAAAAATATGATAAACACACTATTATGCACATTATTGCACGTATGAAAAATAAAACTCCTAAAATCATAAAATAAATTTTCATGTGCTTCTAAATCCATAATAATCTCATGTATACAAAAACATTTAATTTTTTAATTAATTTTAAATTATTTGCATTGCAATTATCAATAAACCCTAATAGGCCATTAATAAAAATAAAAACATAATAGCTCATAAAATAATAAAATATTTGTATAAAGTTCATGTAATCAGTAAGAGATTCATTTATTTAAAAATATTTAGAACAAGACTTAATTTGCATTCTTTTCATGAAAGGAAATGCAAATTATAGCAATAAATAAATATATAATCCAGCACAGTTAAAATCAAAATAATACAAAAATAATTTAAAAACATTTCTAAGATCATCCCCTGCTAATACCAAAAAAATATCTTGTATTGTGTAGTCGCAAACTTAAAACGAAACCCTACTCATTGTGATGCTAACTTTGTATTCATTTATACTATTTCAACAGCAAATAAAATAACTTGTCTAAATACTAAAATTTACAAAGACAATTTAGAAACACTCTACAATGTTCATAATACCATATTCTAAAGAAACAATTTCTTTTCACCGTGCATTGCATATAAATCTTGTTAGCTCAATAAGCTGAAGCGTTAAGATTTCTGAGATATGAATAAATGAACTTTAATTACAAATGAGAAATCAATGGTTATACTATTTTTATCACCAGAACCTTCTCAAATATTGTGAAAATGAGACCAGTAGCCTAAATCAATAGATCTAACTTACGCAAAACTAATTCTATACAAAATCAATCAAAGAATAAGCACTATTCATACATAAACTATTGTGATCACTTAAGCCTTTTCAGCAACCTACAAAGCCTCTCGTCTAAATACAAATTTTGTGAAGAATAGCCTATAAATAATCTTTAGGTTATGGTCTACAACAATCTGGAAAAATATTTTTATTTTAACTTGCTTTGCATCTGAATCCTGTAAATGCAAAACCCTTAAGTGAGAAGGTTACCAAAAACATTATGAATAGTAAAATCTATGAAACCTATAACTGATGTTTAATTTTATTAATCCAAATAATTTTTGCATCTTGAATTAGATATTATAAATAAAAGAATACATAATTTTAGCTCCTTGAATTCATAAAATAAGAATAGATAATACATAAAAGAAACCATGCCTCGCTCAAACTGTTAACAATTCGAATGTGCACACTTAAATGACTAAAACACGAGAACCTGGAATTATTCAATCCAACCCTAAAACACACCTGCTTTTTATAACAAGTCTTTATTTGATTTACTATCTGTTTTGTTTTTGCCCTTATTAAAGGTTATTATTTGTTATATTTCCGTTGAAACCACGAGTAGAACTCGACGTCATTAACTCTGTCATCGACAACGCTGGTTGCAGCTACGACTTCATCATAATCGACAAATAAGTAAGGCAAGCACCCCATTGATCATATTGATCCCAGTATTTAATTTTCCTTTTGTTTATCAAATGGTTTCATGCATGCGTTTATTTTCTGTAAATTTGCTAATTTGTGGTACTGGTAATTATACTGTTGTTTCATGGAACTTCCTTGATAAGTATGAACATGTGAACCTTAATAACCCTAGAATAAAGATAGACAATACATAATGTCAATTAGGTATATGCGATTTAATAACCATGCTTAGCCATGCTTTAGAATGAACGATGAAGATGACCAGATCAAAAATTGTTTCTTGAGAAATTGAAGATGTGTTTGGGATATGATACTAATGGTTACTGATATTTTTGTTAAAAATCCGAAACAAAACTATGGTTTTGATGTGGGCAATTATTGGCAATAGCTGGATGTACAAGGGGATTGTACGTAGTGTAGGGGGAGTATTGCCCATGCCAGATTAAGGACCGAGCATCATGTTGTATGATCCAAGATAAATCCGCGCAACCACAAGTGTTGTTATAAGGCAGCCTTAACTTATTAAGTTGCTTAGATTTAGCTTTGCACATTGGTAGGGCGAAGTAATATGGGCTCTCCATTTCAGGTTTGCTTGAAGGGGTGCCCACACTGCGGTGTTGGGAACAACATTTGCTGATATAACGGTATACACCTTGTTATGGGAAGAAACCTTTATTACAGGGGTACTGTTCATTTTTCCATTTCAAACGACAGAGTATGTCTGCTATTCATGTTTCTTTTGCCATAGCAAGGATTTTCCGTCACCGTCGCTGGTGCAAAGTTAGATCTATGTAATGTAACGGTTATGTCATGATTCTCTACGGCACACCAAAGGAAGTGTGCTAATAGCTTGCACAAAGAGTAAGTCATGTCTTGTGGGTAAAGTTGTACACCTCTGCAAAGTGTAAATCTAATTGATTAGCCGTACCCGTGGTTATGGGAGTCTTGGTGAACTGATATATGTTTGATTTTGGTATTTTCTAAAAATGGATTTTGGTTTGGAACTTGTTTTGCAACTTTTTATGATGTTATGTCAGTGGGCTGATATTATTGGATTTCATGATTTGGATTACTAGATGAATGGTTATGATTATATGTCATCGAACTGACATTGTTGGATTTCATGATTTGGATTATTAGATGAATGGTTTTGCCACGTGTTGGCAAGGAACAGTTATGGCATGGTTGGATTATGGAATTGATTATTGGATTATTGGATTGCTGGATCATTGGATTATTCAATGCTAATGATGTGCTAGGAGTATTACTTATGCTACATTTATTTTCTTATCAGCAAATATGCTCTTACAAAATCCATTTGAGAAATTGCAATTTGATTTACAAATTAAATTCGCTTTATGCAAAATTTACCTAGAAGCCTCCTTTGACATGGCTTGCATTTACGCATTTGCAAATACCATCTTAAATCTTGCTGGGTACGAAAGTACTCAACCTTACTTATTTCGTTGTATAAAAAATTTAGGTGATTGCGAAGCTTCGAAGAATACCTTTTGTCGCAGGTTGCGAAAATTTAAGACAAGCGATCTTTCTAGGGATTTATGCCTTGTCAGTTGCCAATGGGTTAGATGGGCACACTACAAGACTTGCTTCTCCCGTGCTATACATATTTACTCTGATTTGTATGAATACATTGTATAGTTAGCTTTCACATTAATATTATGATGTATGGTTGTGATTCCAATTATTGTAAATGTGCGTACTAGCTACTGATCCAGCGACTAGTACGGAATACACATTAGATTTTTGTTGTTGCATTTTATGTAAAAATGGGAGTCGTTTCAATATCTAATTCCTGAAGTTCACTTATATCATATGAAGACACTTTTTGGCTAAGGGCTAAGTATAAATTCTAATCTTATTATAATATTTTTGCTGTATTAATTGGTCTAATTATACAGGACATTCAGGAACTAGTTTTTCATGTATTAGCATCCACTTGTCATTTTATTCATACCTGCTTGCTCATATTTTGATTCTTTAAGTATATTCTACCTGGAAGAATATCTTGCTTAAGTATATTCTACCTGGAAGCATATCTTGCTTAAGTATTGTAGGGTCGAGGATGCGCCTAGAGGGGGGGTGAATAGGCGTTTTACAAAATTAATCGCTCTCTAATCAATTCGCTCTAATACACCCCTAAGTCAAAACCTAATCAAAGATATATGCGGAAGCGATAAATAGGTTTTGACAATTTAAAGCCAAAATCAACTAGGCTCACTAATGCACTATCTAAATTAAGGCCCTGTTTGTTTTAGCTTCTGATTCTGGATTCTGGCCCCAAAAGCAAAATCAGAAACAAACAGCCTGATTCTAGAATCCGATTCTCACAATCCAGCCCACCCATATACACTAAAATCCACAATCCACTTCATATGTGCTACGGATTCCACTTTTGGAGAATCGACTTCTCTACAATCACAATCCGAATCGACTTTTAGAGAATCAAAAGCTGAAACAAACAGCCCTAAGTCTCTACACTAGAATTGCTAAATTGAACAATCAATTAATACTAAGCAATTCTAATACATTCAAGCAATCAATAATATGCACAAGGTAAATACTTGAAAGTAAAGAGACAAGGACAACCGATGTTTTTCGTGGTGTTAGGAGACTTGCGGTCTCCCTAGTCCACGTTGAGGCTAGCCCACACTTGGACCGGCTCCGCTCGAGCACCGCCTCTTTCCACTAGTCGTGGTTTTCACGCTCACGTAGGCTCAACCCGAACCTTCACAAACTTCGCCGGGCTTCTCACACCTCGAGAGCTCCGCGCCACGCCCACGCCGTCTAGGAGTCGGCAACCTCCAAGAGTAATAAGCCGCTCCTCCGCTTGAACTTCACCGGGCACAACGAATGCGCTCCTCGGTGATCACCAAGTGCAACACATGCACAAGGCCTCCTCAAGTGCAACACATGCACAAGAGGTACCCAAACCACTTCCTAATTGCAACAAATGCAATTAGTCTCACTCTTAAGCTCAAGAATTAAATGAGAGTGTGCAACACATGCAACACCTCTCCCAAATACTCAAACACAGCAACCACCTTGCCCCCAAGCCCCCCAAGGGGTCCTTTTATAGCCCACAAAGAAAAACTAGCCGTTGGGGGCAAGAAACCAGAAAAACGGCCAAAATCCGGTCGGACCGGACCTCACCCGGTCCGACCGGCCCTCACAGGGCAACGGTCGACTTTCCGACCATTGCACGGCCGGTCGCACCGCAACCCGGCCGGTCACACCGAGCCGCCGGTCACACCGCAAGCCGAGCGGTCCGACCGCCTTCACAAAGTCAGCAAAACACCGAAAATGCGAGCTTCTGAAAAAAACAAGCCGCCCGGCCGGCGGTCCGACCGCATGCCCGGTCCGACCGGACCCGACCGATCGCCTTGCTTGAAGGCCGGTCGCCGCCCTCTACGATCGCCGCACCGCCCCAAGCAGATCCAACTCCGGATTTTCGCAAACTCTTTTCCGACAAATCCAAAAACCATTCCTTGAGCCCACAAGTGATCAACACATGATCAAACACCCTTGCAAAACACATTTGCACCAATTCAAACCATGCTCAAGGAATTCAACCCAAATTGCGAAAACACATTTCGCAATCGACTCAAGAACTATTCGCAAATCGTATTAAGCGAATCAAACTCGAGTTTATGAGATTAATCCCCCTAGCCATGTGAAGGTCAACACAAGACCCGGTCAACTTGCCAACACCCGTTGCAAGCCCCACTCACATGCTCTCGGAATTTCGGACTCATAAACCTCAGGTTTATTCGCTGTGAACTTGCAAACAACACAATAAAAACATTTCATGCTTGAGCACTACTCTTTGCAACACATGCAAAAGTCTAGCTCCAAGCAACATCAAATCAAGGTGCATGAACTCTCTAATTGCAACACATGCAATTTCTCTAGTTCAATGCAACACCAAATCCAAACTTCAACTAAAACCAAATCCATACATATGAGCTCTTTACTCGCAACACATGCAAGCCTCTAGCTCCATACAAACACACAAATACAAATTCGTGCTTGAGCTCTCTCCTTTTGCAACACATGCAAAACTTAGCTCCAAGCAACCACACGGTTTTAAGAAAGATTGTTTTGCGAACCAAAGCATGAAGCTTCAACTAATGCAACACATGCAAAAATGAACTTCACGCAAAAGCCAACGCACTAGCTTATCATTTCTTGCAACACATGCAAATCAAAGCATTATGCGAAAACCAAATGCAACCAAGCATAAGTTTAACCCATTCGCAACACATGCCAAATGGTTAAACTAAATGCAAAAACCAAATCCAAATGGTTTGAGCTCGAGTGAACGCGGAATGAGATCACCAACACATGATGAAGCTCAAGCAAAGGGAACGACCCCTCTTAATAGCACGGCGATAAAACCTTAGACTCAAAGACTACAAAAGTCCTTAGCCTATCTAATTATACCTTCGCCACAAGCAAGCAATCCCTTTGGGGTCTTTATGATCATCGCTAGATACTCCCCGGGATCATCACCCTTCTTTATCTTGGGATCCATTCTTGACGCCCATCAACTCATGATGCCGTCCTTGTCCCGTTCTCATCATCTTTGGACCTAACTCAAACATAACTCAAGAAACTTGTTAGTCCAAGATGTATGATTGTCTCAATTATCTCTTGCACTCCATTAACACATAGTGGATGCCTTTAGATCAATTGAGCACAACCTAAATCAATTGAAATGATTTAATTGTGTCTTAAGTACAATAATGCAACTCATGCTTTATTATACTTAAGAACTATTCATTATCCTCAATTAATCAAGAAACACCATCAACACATGATGAAATGTTCTTTAATAATTAACAAGACAAATGAACTCAATTTAAATTATCATTTAAATTGATATGAGTATATATCAACTACACAAGTTTTCATATACTCACGTTGATGAAAAGTAATGATCCATTATATGTAAATTGTATGGAAATGATCATTACTCCAAATCATCAACTATAGAATAAACTCCACATGTATATGTGCATAAATATAATTGACTTGAACATAATATGCACATATTCAATTTGATCATATTGGAGTATATCCTATATTACCATGAGTATACTTATAACTAGGTAATTCAAATATATATACTCAATGATTTTGTTTCTTTGTCTTGATCCTTATGTGTATCAATAAAGAATCGATCAATACAAAGAAACTATCAAGTTAAACCACGAACTCCCCCTAAGTGTGTGCATCCATGTAATATATGGATTGGGAACATGATGCACGTTTTGTGGTTAATATAACGGGGACATTCATATTTTAACTTGACTCCAAAGTATGCAACTAATGCTAGAATGAATATGCAAACATACCTTGGGTTTTTCATTTTTCAATGCGATGAGACTAAACAAAGATATTCTAATCAAACAAGTTAGTCTCGATATAAGATTGGCATTAATAACAATATCGCATTAGGGGATAAGCTTAATATTGGATTTGTCATTAATACAAGATTAGATTTGTCATTAACACCAAAACCATAACTAATTAAGGTTGAACTTACAAGTATATAAATTATGACTCATTATAATTATTTTCATTGTATCAGATAATCTGGTCCTAAAGAGTCTTTCTTTTTCATTTGCATTTATTTTGGGACATTATATATAATACTAATTACTTATTCATATGTTATACATATTTCAGGCAAGATTAGTTACAACTTTGATTCCAACATAAACAAACATGAAATATTTTTGCACAAATAGGGTATTATGATCTTAATGAAGCTTAGGAATTGGTTTTACCAAGATTAGAATTTATATGATCCAAGTTTTAGCTATTTTGATTTCTATGCACGGGAATACAATCTATTTTTAAATTTAAATCAAACTAGGTTCAAATCTATTTTTTTTTTGCAAAAATGGATCACCTTAGGTGTTAGGATTTTCTAAAATTATTTTCATGATTTTAGAAGTTAGGATTTACTTATTTTATAGTGATCATATTAGGTTTTATTTCAAATTTGAATTCAAACAATTCAAACTGAGTTTTAAAAATTAAAAATTTTTACACCAATGATTTTTTTAGGGTCTCAGGAGCATATGATCCAAGAGATATCCGTACAACCACAAGTGCTAGTATCGATAGCCTTAACTTATCAAGTTACTTAGAACTAGCTTTACACATTGAAAGATTGTAGTTGCACTGGCTTTCTGGGATGGATTGCTCGTAGGAGTGTCCACACAGAGGTGTGGGTGAAACACATGCCAATGCAACGGTGTAGACCTTATTATAGGGAGAAGTGGGACAATGGGATGTGAAACCATTTGTCGTATAGAGTGTACAAATATCTTCTATTGCCATAGTAAGGGTTTGTAGTCACCGGACTAGTGTAAAGTTAGATCTAGATAATTTAACGGTTCTGTTATGATTTCTCTATGACACATTAAAGAAAGTGTGTTAAAAATGCATTGCAATAAAAGTTGATCATATCTTGTGGGAAAAGTAGTACACCTTTGTAGAGTTTAAATCTTTTTGAAAAACAGTGTCCGTAGTTATGGGAGACTTGGTGAACTGACACTAGTTATATTTTTTCATATTTTCATAAAAATGGACTGAAATTGGAAACATGTGTTGGAAAGCTTACCATTCAGATGATTCAATTCTATGTCATGTGTTGGTAAGGATTGGTTTCAGCTGTTATGTCATGTGTTGGTAAAGACTGGTTTTATGCCATGTGTTGGCAGGAAATGATTCGAAGTGTTGCTCACATCATGGAGGACTATGAGTTGCTATATTTATGCTTACATACTTTTTATTTTATATATCTATCAAATTGCTTTTATAAAAATGCCGTTTGCAATCTATTATTCAGCATTTACAATGCAAATTGGCTTTATGCAAAATAATCTTAGTAGCCTTTTCTTTGATATAGTCTGCATTTATGATAGGTTTGTAAGTCTAGCTAAGTATGCAATATACTCAACTTTGCTATTGTTGTTGTTTTTAGGTGAAGATTCATAAAACCCCTTAGACATAACCTATTACACAGATCACAGAGAACATTACAACGACAATTAGACATGGTGAATTCCACGTGGGAGGGAAAGTCATATCAGTAAATCTAGTAAGCGAGCCTTATTTGAATAATTTGCACCACGTGGGAGGGAAACTAGAGTGCATGACAATTAGACATGGAGAATTCCACGATCAAACCAGTACTTAGGAACAGTCAAATGGAATTGGAACACTATACCAATTTGACTGGTATGCATGGAATGTTGGCTGCAGGCCGACGCCTAGCTCTACATATAAGCCCGCCCGCCCGCTGGCATCATGCGCCGTGCAAAGCTTTGAGCGAAGCCAACGTATGTGGTAAAATCACTACACACGCAGTGTAGGCACATGCATGCATACACTTCTCTTTATAATTAATCTAGTAATTGTGTACAACGTACGTACGTCGATATATTCGCGTCCTTCTGTAAACTAGCGTACGTACGACATGACACAATACACAGACGGCGTCCCGGCAATGGCGATGGCCTTTTTGGCCGTCATGGGTGTGACTCTGCTGGCCGCTTGGTTGCTCCACTTGCTCTTCAGCGACCGTCGCCGCCGGCGTGACGCGATGCTGCCGCCAGGCTCCATGGGCCTGCCTCTCCTTGGAGAGACGCTTGAGTTCTTCACAAGGAGCCCATCGCTCGATCTGGTTCCATTCTTCAAGCGACGGTTGGAGAGGTGATGAATACATATATAATATAATGTTCAGTGTTAATTTCGTTCTAGTTACACGATATTTTCTATAATTAGATTGGCTCTGTTAATTTGCTAGTGGGTACACGGCAATTACTGTAAGTGTTATGCACGTACTTAATTGTGTTTAACTCTGAAGTACAATGCCTGAATTTACAACGTGCTTTTTCAGGTACGGCCCGGTTTTCAAGACCAACTTGGTAGGCAAAGATCTGATCGTGTCCCTCGACTCGGAGCTCAACAGCTACGTGTTCCAACAAGAGGAGAAGGTCTTCCAGATATGGTACCCAGAGTCCTTCATGAGGATCCTGGGGGATGACAACATCATCACATCTCTTGGTTCGTTGCACAAGCACATCAAGAACTTGATCCTTCGGGTCTTCGGCCCCGAGAACCTTAGGCTGGTGCTCCTACATGACGTGCAGAAAGCAGCACATGCCAGCCTGAACACCTGGCTTGATAGACCGAGCATTGAACTCAAAGAGGCCATCTCAAGTGTAAGCACATGCTCCGACCTTGATCGATTACATAAATCATATATGCATGCAATCCCCAAACTCGATCTTGCGTACTAATCCTCATCTCTGCTAATAATTAACTCTTTCCTGCCTATCATCGATCGTGTGATACTTCTGTAGATGATATTCGGCGTTACAGCGAAAAGGTTGATCAGCTACGATGCTTCGGCATCAACAGGAGAGTTATGGAAACATTACGATGAATTCACTCGAGGATTACTAGCATTTCCACTCTGCATTCCCGGAACAGCATTCTACAAATGTATGCAGGTATGTGCACACGTATTATATAGCTCTTAGCAGCTTACTCGAGGGAGCCAGCTCATATAGTTCAGAGATTTATATAGTCCTGATCATCTTGACACTTGAAGTATCGATATGTGTATGTATCCTGCAGGGACGCAAGCATATTATGAAGACCTTGAAAGATCTGCTTGACGATAGAAAGAAAGCACAACAACAACAAAGCGTGGATTTCTTCGACCTTATAATTAACGAGTTAAAGAAGCAGAAGCCTGTACTAAATGAGAACGTCGCGTTGAATTTGTTGTTCTTGCTGCTGTTTGCTAGTTTTGAGACCACCTCGTCTGCACTTACTGCAGCACTCAAGTTTTTAACTGACAACCCTAAGGCATTGCAAGAATTAACAGTAAGTAAATGGTCGCTAGTTTCTATATATGCACCATAAAAATTCTCAGACCATGTATTTTGTGATCAGGACTTATTGAGAATGAATTTTAAGATTGCTAGCTAAGACATGAATTGATCTTACAGGAGGAGCACGAGCAAATCCGAAAACGAAGGGCAGATCCTGACTCGGAAATCACATGGCAGGAATACAAGTCCATGAAATTCACGTCTCATGTATTGTTTAAATTTAGAGCTTTAAATTTACATGAGCAATTGAGAACCAAGGACATTAGGTTAATGGTGTTTCTATTTTGTCTGCTTACTTTGTACCAGGTTATACACGAATCGATAAGGCTGGCAAACATCGCTCCGGTAATGTTTAGAAAAGCAAAACAAGATGTTCACATAAAAGGTATTAATCACAACATTTTTCTCTCGTAAGATATGTGCAGTCGTACTAACCACGGAGATTGTGTCGGCTTGCAGATTACATCATTCCAGAGGGATGGACAGTGATGATTTGTCCTACCACAGTTCATCTGAATCCTAAGGTTTACGAGGACCCCAACGTATTCAATCCATGGAGATGGAAGGTTAGTTTGTACAAATTGACATCAAAAACTAATTACTAATCTAACGAAAATTATCAGAATATTAAATGGGCATGTATGTACAGGATATTCCTGAACCAGTTGGAGGATCAAAGGATTTTATGGCCTTTGGTGGGGGGCTGAGGTTTTGTGTTGGTGCTGACTTTGCAAAGCTTCAAATGGCCGTCTTCCTCCACTGCCTAGTCACTAAATACAGGTATTATGATTTGTCAAAACTTTTACTACGACCTATTTAGCAAAAGAAGAAGACAATGACTAGATTCGGTGTGAACAACTCTAATCCTGTATCAACAGATGGAATGCGATCGATGGAGGGAAGATGGTGCTTTCTCCTGGACTTGGATTTCCTGATGGTTTTCGTGTCCAACTGCTTCCGAAAGCTTAAATTAAGTTTGGTTCACTGGAATAGGAAATCACAAGCTAAGCTCTCTGTATTAAACACACCAAGGAATCTCCTGATAGACGGGCCTCATGATGCCAAGACCGTTTGCAGCTCATGTAGTAGGTAGGATATATATGTCCATGCTCTGCTATTCAAAAAAGTTGACGACGCTGTTGCTGTGGGCAGTAGTATACCATAATCGAGCAGAGAGTTGTGTATTGATTTATCTTGTTTGTACGAGTAGTTAATGCTGTGGAACAAGTGGATGATTTCGTTGTAATCCTGTTGCTGTTACGAGTGCAGTTTTTCAATATATATAGCGAAAACATGTATTGTACTGGCCTGGTAAATACTGAATGACCGAGCGATCGATGAAGCAGGTATATATACTAGGCCTGTCCTGTCTCCGGAATTTTGATAGCTACCCGACCCCGACCCATTGCTCGGTCAAACTAACTAGCTAATTGCTGCTTAACTTCAAATTAATGGCCTCACAGGCCCCACAATTTACTCTTTGCTGTTGTGCAAGTCAGCTACAAGATGCATGCACGAATGTTTACGCTTCATCATTTCTGTTGTTTAATTCATACAGCAGTGCTTATTCTGTTAGACAGAAAGAAAAAGAAAAAAGAAAAAAAAAAGGTGGGCAAGAATGCTTGAAAATGAGATTTATTTGGTATTGATCTTGATACATGCACGGTTTGTCCCTATATATAAAGAACTCGACCTTTACTCATCCTTTAAACTAATTGCTGGTCACATATATCTGTTTGGACTGACTGGTACCGCAAGTCTACACCAAACCATTTCTGATCAGTCAAGCCTATTCCCATTTGCTTCCTGCAGTGCAAGCCAAATGGAAGCAACAAAATGCACGAGTATTTCATATTTCTTATCATTTATATCTTTAATTCATATCTTTTGCTATACAAACTAAAAGTGGGCATGTATACTATTTGTCATATAAACTAGCAGATTTATCCACGCAACTGTACGACTAGATATTATGATGCAGTTGTTTTTGATATGCAACTTAACTTCCTATAATTGAAATGCAATTCTATTTGTTATATAACTATAACATATATACATGATTAATATTGTGAGACTATGTAGAGGTCAACCCATGGATGTGTGATGAGTACGTGACATTTGTTAGGTTTGTATCGATTTGTGTGAGTTTGTTTTAATTTAGAAAACTGATTTTCAATTTTGAGCTGTGATCAGCCTTCTCAGTGAGTTTGAGGGATAAATTTAATTGGGAATTTATACTGTGTTAATTATAAATCACAAATTTTGTGACAGTGCTATGTGATGGGTTTTCCTTATTTATGATGGTTGCAGGACTTGGAGCTAGGTCATGGTGAGGTGGAGGAGATCGGGACTAGGTTAGGAAAGCTGAAGTCCAAATGGTCAGGCGACGCTGAAGATGACTGAGGGTAGAAGTTGTTGTGAATTAGGAGGACAAGTGGATGGCTGGGATGCCAACTTGAGTCCTACTCAAGCGAAAAGAGGATCACGGGATCAAGTTTCACGTAGGGGTGAAAATGGTATGGATAATTTCCGACCGACCGACTGACCGAAGCGTCTCAGATAGCAATTCGGATAATTTTTCGGATATCCGGATATTTTGTGCGGATACGGATCGAATATGGATAAAGTGTCCTGGATATGGATACGGATACGGATACAGATATCTCGGATAATATCCGTCGGATAGTATCCGAGCATTTTTTCGGATACTATCCGCCAGATAATATCCGAATTCCAGCCTTTTTAACTTAGCCGGGCGGCTTGGCCCGTATGTTCGGCCGACCCATCTAGACTTGCGTTGAATAATAAATATACAAGCTGGAGCCCGGAAGTGGAACCCTAGCCGCCACTTTAGTTCCCTGCCCGCCTTAACCTATCCAAGATCCATCCACATCTCCAACTCCGTGTCGTGGCGGCACAAAGGCGCGCTTTGGCCGTCCACGCCCGATCCTCCAGTCGTCCCGGTCACAACTTCACCCCTCAAGTCGTCACCAGCAGACTTGGCAAGACTTCCGACGGTGTTCCATCGGTGGTCAGGTGGGCGCGACGACGACGGCCGCCATGCCAGCGGTGGGGGCTAACTCGGCGGCGTTACGGCTTCTGCTGGGCATCGCCGAGCTTAGGCGGTCGCTCCGCCTCAACGTGCTCTACCCGTCGGTGGGTTCACGCTACCTCGACTCGACAAAGGATTCGATAATTACATATACCAATCGACTTCCGTTCCTTCCATTCAGCCTCTTCTCGTACATAGCAACTAACCAATCCAACCCAATGCGCTGGTATTCCGAAGAGAATGCTTAAGAAGGAATGGGAATTTTGTGTGCACTTTTGTTGTTGAGAAGGTGTTACCAGTTGGTTGTGCTGATCTTGCAGCAGCAGCAGCATCAACAATTACATTGTCACTCGTATCCCCATTAGCCATCTTATTAACATCAGTTTGTTCATCCTCTTTAACAGAACTTTCTCATACACTAGGCTCTGATGTTGTTTCTAGTTGAAGAGCATCACCACTCACATGCTCATTTCCCAGCATCCCTGCGGTTTTGTTATCTTCAAACGTATCATTGTCCTCTTTCAAAATGTCTGCAGATTGATCATCCAGAGACATGTCAGTATTAACCTCTCCATCAGAATGTGTAGGTGAATTCTCGAATTCTGTTATTCCTTCATCTGCATAGCCGTCCTAAATATAAAAAAGGCATTACTTGGGCTAGCCAGGAACTTCTTCCTCAATTTCCATTTTGTTCCTGATTAGCCATGGTTGCCAGCAAACAATCCCCAGGCCAGATATTTTTTAGCAAGTTTTACACTTCTGACTTACAACTCCCCCATTTGTGACTGCCTGTCAACAAAGTGCAATAATGTGTATGAAACTTCCTGTCATACCAAGGCATCACTCATGTAAGTCCAAACAAAGCAATGGGGCACCTAGAAAGTACATGGTCATTTTCTATATAGAAGCAGGGATACCCTGCAATTTCTAGAAAAAATTTTAAACCTGTAAGTCTCTTATATTTTGTTATTATAATTTGTTTCAGAATGGAATCAGGAAGCGCGAGTGCAAATGTTTGTGCCACACTTAGTGAAAGTGTGGCTACACCAAGTTCACTCCAATTGCCAGAAGTTGCAGCTAGTAATGATGAAGGGGAAACAAGAAATCAACCTGAAGAAAATGAACCCCCCTCTAAGAAGGCAAAGACCTCCGAGATTTGGAAATACTACGATGATATTTGGATGACAAAAATAGGACTAGATGGTGTTGAGATTAGAGAGCAATGGGCAAAATGCAAGAAGTGCAGCTACAAAGGCCAAAAAAATACCATGAGAGGCACAACGGTGTTCTAGAATTATATAAAAAACAAGCACAATCTTGTGAAAGGGCAGCAAAGATTGGCAAGTAGCGATAGCATAATACAAACATACAGGTATGATGCAGAATCTAACCTAAGAAAGTGGCAGTTAGCAATAGTTATGCATGAGTACCCCTTTAACATGGTAGAGCATGAGTATTTTATTGACTTTGTTAAGTCTTTGCATCCTGATTTCTCACTAATGTCTCGCATTAGTACAAGGAGTAGTATATTGGAGATGTTCGTAGAGGAAAGGAAGAAATTATATAACATGTTCAAGTCTATTTCATATCGTTTTTCTTGCACCATGGACATGTGGACTTCAAATCAAAACAAGGGGTACATGTGTATAACTGTTCATTGGATAGATGACAATTGGCATATCCAGAAAAGGATTGTTAAATTCATGCATATGAAAGGAAACCATACTGGGCAAAAACCTAGCCAATGAATTTGTGAAGGGTGTGATGGCCATGAACCTTGAAAAAAAATTTGCTGTAACTCTAGACAATGCATCGGCTAGTGACAAATGTGTCAAAGAAATTATTCCAATACTCATGAAGCATAAGCCTTTGATATGTGATGGAGTCTTCTATCATGTGAGATGTTTATGCTATATTTTAAATCTTGTTGCTCAAGATGGCTTAAAAGCAATTGCATCATCGGTCAAAAACATTAGAGAAACTATTGCAATTGTTAAAAATTCCCCAGTACAGTGGGAGGAATTCAGAAGTGTGCATTGGAATGTGGGTTAGATGTTAATAAAGGTGTTCCAACAAGATGGAACTCCACTTTTGCCATGTTAAGTAATGTTGTTTATTTCAAGAGAGCTTTTGAAAGGCTGTTGTTCTTAAATGAGACCAAATATAGTAGATGTGCTCCGACAGATGAAGATTGGGATAAGGCACAATCTCTATCAACGTGTTTGCAAAAATTTAGTGATGCAATTGATCTATTCTCAGGGCATTTGTATCCAACAGCTAATCTCTTTTGGTGGAAATTTTGTGACATCAAGTTAGCAATTGAAGAATGGAGTTATGACTGTGATGAAACAATTTCTTGTATGGCTAATGCAATGCAAGCAAAGTATGAAAAATATTGGGATAAATCTAACATAGCTTTAGCAATTGCATGCTTTCTTGATCCAAGATATAAGAAAAGGCTAGTAGAGTATTTTGTGAAAAAGATCTACCGTGAGATGTATGACAGTGAACTTACTGCATTCATGGATGTAGTTAAACAATTGTTTTAAGCATACAATGTCATCACACCTGCTACACAATCTTCGCAAACTAGTGAGGTTTCAAAATCTGTCACTATCACTCAAGAGATAGAAGAATATTTGTATGACCAAACTATGATAAGCCATGATGACAACAATGAATTAGGAATCTACATGAAAGAACCATGCATAAGGTATATTGAAACCAATGATGACAAGTTTGATGTGTTGGCATGGTGGAGGGATAGACAAGGGACTTTTCCTGTCCTTTCACAACTAGCTCGAAATGTATTGACTATTCAGGTGTCAACAGTTGCTTCAGAGTATGCATTCAGTGCTGGTGGGCATGTTCTTGATCCATATCGTAGTCGACTAGATCCAGAAATGGTCGAAGCATTGATTTGTATCAAGGATTGGACACTTGCTTCAAAACAAGGTAGCTGTCTATTCATAATTATGAAATCTGTATGAATCACATACCAATTTTTATTTATCTTTCTACACTGCTAGGGATTAATATTTCTAAGGAAAAGGTTGCAACATTCATAGATGAGGTTGATATGGAGGTCAATGAAAGGCAATCGATCAAGAGGTTTGCTACATGATAAATAAAAATTATTTGATGTTATCAACCTGCCTCTTTGTTTGTGTGTGATGTTAATTAAAATATCTATTGTACATAGGATGATATTTTGGTTGACACCTAGAGAGCTTAATGAAGGTCGGCACATGCAATGTTGCTAATTAAACAATTAAGGGTTTGTACTGAAGATTTTTTGCCTTGTCCTAATTATTTCTAGTTTTTCTATGTATTATTTCTGATACAAAGTTTAAGAATTTTATGCTGCTTTAATGCTTCACATTTCAGGTATCTATGTATTTTGTGGTGATGCTCCATCTGAAGCTAGGATGTCATGTAATTGGGGTATCAATGCATGCAATGGAGGTTTGTTGCTTATAATTTATACAGTAAGGCATAATCATATGACCATAGTTAAAGAAAAAAACGAAAACTCATGGATCCAAGTTTCTCTTTGAGCAGAAGATCATGAAGAAACCCTTATATGTACAACTACATCTAGAACACATTCTAATGCAAAACTACAAGAGGAAGCATGTATGCGTATGCTCACTGTCATTGTTCTTGTCAAACAATGAGAGGTGTCTCGAGATTTGGCGATCTGTTGCTCAGTGAGATTGCTCTCCATGCACTCCAGAATCCAGATACCTTGAATAGATGTGGAGGAGATTACATAAATGTCAAAACTAACAAGAAAGAAATCCTTATTGTTTCTTTTGCTTTGTTTGTGCTAAAGATTTTTGCCTCGTCCTAATTATTTCTAGTTTTTCTATGTATTATTTCTGATACAAAGTTTAATAATTTTATGTTGCTTTAATGCTTCACATTTCAGGTATCTGTCTAATTTGTGGTGATGCTCCATTTGAAGCTAGGATGTCATGTTTTGTACACCGAAAGTTTGATCGCTTTTTTTGTTTTCACTTCAAATCTCGTGTAAAAGATGACCATAGAGGCCATGGCCCCTAATGGCCTGACTGATGCTTAGTGCCATCCATGTGATTTGTTACTTTTGTATACTTCCTATAAATAGTGTGCAGCTTCTATAGATGATGTATAAGTGCAATTCCGAGATATGACTCAGTGTATTACTATAAACTGTATGGTTTTAACGGTCTTGATCTCTCAATGTCCTATACAATTTATGTTGGTTTCTTATCGATAATATTCGTTGTAGCATATCACTCTATTTGTATTTAGTGTTTACGCGTATTATTCGAAAAATATCCGTTCCGATGATTATCCGAACTTATTTTATCCGTATTCGTTCGAATATTATCCATATTCGTATCCGGCACTATCCATATCCGATACTATCCATGTCCGAATCCGATTCGATAAAATTATATAGATCAAATACAATATAAGTGGTTTTTGATCCATATCCGATCCGTTTCACCCCTACTTTCACGGATGAAATACCGGTCAAGTTAGCATAAATAGATAAAACCCATTAGGACAAGTAGATAGCTGGGATGACAACTTGAGCCCCTACTCAAGTGAATAAGAATCGTTGGATGAAGGTTCGCAGATGAAGTAACGGTCAAGTTAGTGTGCTTTTATGTTATAAATAGAGGGGTACAAAGGATGCCTTTTCCTAAGGTTTCGTAGCAATGTTTTGGGGTTTCTCTATGTGCTCATTTATGAGTTTTGCTTACCTGATAGTATGGCTTTGTAAATCTTTCTATCTATGCAATGCAAATTTTATTATCTACTATTTTGAAATTTATATTGCGGCGGTGGGGAATAACCGGCGGCGTTACGGCTTCTCTTTGAAATTTGTCGCCGAGCTTGGGCGGTCGCTCCGCCTCAACGTGCTCTACCCCGTCGGTGGGTTCACGCGCTACCTCGACTCCGACAGTGGATTCGATAATTACATATACCAATCTGACTTCCGTTCCTTCCATTCAGCCTCTTCTCGTACATAGCAACTAACCAATCCAACCCAATGCGCTGGTATTCCCGAAGAGAATGCTTAAGAAGGAATGGGAATTTTGTGTGCACTTTTGTTGTTGAGAAGGTGTTACCAGTTGGTTGTGCTGATCTTGCAGCAGCAGCAGCATCAACAATTACATTGTCACTCGTATCCCCATTAGCCATCTTATTAACATCAGTTTGTTCATCCTCTTTAACAGAACTTTCTCATACACTAGGCTCTGATGTTGTTTCTAGTTGAAGAGCATCACCACTCACATGCTCATTTCCCAGCATCCTCTCTGGTTTTGTTATCTTCAAACGTATCATTGTCCTCTTTCAAAATGTCTGCAGATTGATCATCCGGAGACATGTCAAGATTAACCTCTCCATCAGAATGTGTAGGTGAATTCTCGAATTCTGTTATTCCTTCATCTGCATAGCCGTCCTAAATATAAAAAAGGCATTACTTGGGCTAGCCAGGAACTTCTTCCTCAATTTCCATTTTGTTCCTGATTAGCCATGGTTGCCAGCAAACAATCCCCAGGCCAGATATTTTTTAGCAAGTTTTACACTTCTGACTTACAACTCCCCCATTTGTGACTGCCTGTCAACAAAGTGCAATAATGTGTATGAAACTTCCTGTCATACCAAGGCATCACTCATGTAAGTCCAAACAAAGCAATGGGGCACCTAGAAAGTACATGGTCATTTTCTATATAGAAGCGAGGATACCGCAATTTCTAGAAAAAATTTTAAACACTGTAAGTCTCTTATATTTTGTTATTATAATTTGTTTGAGAATGGAATCGAGAAGCCGAGTGCAAATGTTTGTGCCACACTTAGTGAAAGTGTGGCTACACCAAGTTCACTCCAATTGCCGAAGTTGCAGCTAGTAATGATGAAGGAAACAAGAAATCAACTGAAGAAAATGAACCCCCCTCTAAGAAGGCAAAGACCTCCGAGATTTGGAAATACTACGATGATATTTGGATGACAAAAATAGGACTAGATGGTGTTGAGATTAGAGAGCAATGGGCAAAATGCAAGAAGTGCAGCTACAAAGGCCAAAAAATACCATGAGAGGCACAACGGTGTTCTAGAATTATATAAAAACAAGCACAATCTTGTGAAAGGGCAGCAAAGATTGGCAAGTAGCGATAGCATAATACAAACATACTGGTATGATGCAGAATCTAACCTAAGAAAGTGGCGATTAGCAATAGTTATGCATGAGTACCCTTTAACATGGTAGAGCATGAGTATTTTATTGACTTTGTTAAGTCTTTGCATCCTGATTTCTCACTAATGTCTCGCATTAGTACAAGGAGTAGTATATTGGAGATGTTAAGTAGAGGAAAGGAAGAAATTATATAACATGTTCAAGTCTATTTCATATCGTTTTTCTTGCACCATGGACATGTGGACTTCAAATCAAAACAAGGGGTACATGTGTATAACTGTTCATTAGATAGATGACAATTGGCATATCCAGAAAAGGATTGTTAAATTCATGCATATGAAAGGAAACCATACTAGGCAAAACCTAGCCAATGAATTTGTGAAGGGTGTGATGGCTATGAACCTTGAAAAAAAATTATTTGCTCTAACTCTAGACAATGCATCGGCTAATGACAAATGTGTCAAAGAAATTATTCCAATACTTATGAAGCATGAGCCTTTGATATGTGATGGAGTCTTCTTTCATGTGAGATGTTTATGCCATATTTTAAATCTTGTTGCTCAAGATGGCTTAAAAGCAATTGCATCATCGGTCAAAAACATTAGAGAAACTATTGCAATTGTTAAAAATTCCCGATGCAGATGGGAGGAATTGAAGTGTGCATTGGAATGTGGGTTAGATGTTAATAAAGGTGTTCCAACAAGATGGAACTCCACTTTTGCCATGTTAAGTAATGTTGTTTATTTCAAGAGAGCTTTTGAAAGGTCATTGTTCTTAAATGAGACCAAATATAGTAGATGTGCTCAAACAGGATGAAGATTGGGATAAGGCACAATCTCTATCAACGTGTTTGCAAAAATTTAGTGATGCAATTGATCTATTCTCGGGGCATTTGTATCCAACAGCTAATCTCTTTTGGTGGAAATTTTGTGACATCAAGTTAGCAATTGAAGAATGGAGTTATGACTGTGATGAAACAATTTCTTGTATGGCTAATGCAATGCAAGCAAAGTATGAAAAATATTGGGATAAATCTAACATAGCTTTAGCAATTGCATGCTTTCTTGATCCAAGATATAAGAAAAGGCTAGTAGAGTATTTTGTGAAAAAGATCTCCGTGAGATGTATGATGATGAACTTCTGCATTCATGGATGTAGTTAAACAATTGTTTTAAGCATACAATGTCATCACACCGCTACACAATCTTCGCAAACTAGTGAGGTTTCAAAATCATGTCACTATCACTCAAGAGATAGAAGAATATTTGTATGACCAAACTATGATAAGCCATGATGACAACAATGAATTAGGAATCTACATGAAAGAACCATGCATAAGGTATATTGAAACCAATGATGACAAGTTTGATGTGTTGGCATGGTGGAGGGATAGACAAGGACTTTTCTGTCCTTTCACAACTAGCTCGAAATGTATTGACTATTCGGTGTCAACATTTGCTTGAGTATGCATTCGGTCTTTGGTGGGCATGTTCTTGATCCATATCGTAGTCGACTAGATCCGAAATGGTCGAAGCATTGATTTGTATCAAGGATTGGACACTTGCTTCAAAACAAGGTAGTGTCTATTCATAATTATGAAATCTGTATGAATCACATACCAATTTTTATTTATCTTTCTACACTGCTAGGGATTAATATTTCTAAGGAAAAGGTTGCAACATTCATAGATGAGGTTGATATGGAGGTCAATGAAAGGCAATCGATCAAGAGGTTTGCTACATGATAAATAAAAATTATTTGATGTTATCAACCTGCCTCTTTGTTTGTGTGTGATGTTAATTAAAATATCTATTGTACATAGGATGATATTTTGGTTGACACCTAGAGAGCTTAATGAAGGTCGGCACATGCAATGTTGCTAATTAAACAATTAAGGGTTTGTCTTGAAGATTTTTTGCCTTGTCCTAATTATTTCTAGTTTTTCTATGTATTATTTCGATACAAAGTTTAAGAATTTTATGCTGCTTTAATGCTTCACATTTCAGGTATCTATGTATTTTGTGGTGATGCTCCATCTGAAGCTAGGATGTCATGTAATTGGGGTATCAATGCATGCAATGGAGGTTTGTTGCTTATAATTTATACAGTAAGGCATAATCATATGACCATAGTTAAAGAAAAAAAACGAAAACTCATGGATCCAAGTTTCTCTTTGAGCAGAAGATCATGAAGAAACCCTTATATGTACAACTACATCTAGAACACATTCTAATGCAAAACTACAAGAGGAAGCATGTATGCGTATGCTCACTGTCATTGTTCTTGTCAAACAATGAGAGGTGTCTCGAGATTTGGCGATCTGTTGCTCAGTGAGATTGCTCTCCATGCACTCCAGAATCCAGATACCTTGAATAGATGTGGAGGAGATTACATAAATGTCAAAACTAACAAGAAAGAAATCCTTATTGTTTCTTTGCTTTGTTTGTGCTAAAGATTTTTTGCCTCGTCCTAATTATTTCTAGTTTTTCTATGTATTATTTCTGATACAAAGTTTAATAATTTTATGTTGCTTTAATGCTTCACATTTCAGGTATCTGTCTAATTTGTGGTGATGCTCCATTTGAAGCTAGGATGTCATGTTTTGTACACCGAAAGTTTGATCGCTTTTTTTGTTTTCACTTCAAATCTAGTGTAAAGATGACCATAGAGGCCATGGCCCTAATGGCTTGACCGATGCTTAGTGCCATCCATGTGATTTGTTACTTTTGTATACTTCCTATAAATAGTGTGCAGCTTCTATAGATGATGTATAAGTGCAATTCGAGATATGACTCGATGTATTACTATAAACCTGTATGGTTTTAACGGTCTTGATCTCTCAATGTCCTATACAATTTATGTTGGTTTCTTATCGATAATATTAGTTGTAGCATATCACTCTATTTGTATTTAGTGTTTACGCGTATTATTGAAAAATATCCGTTCGATGATTATCCGAACTTATTTTATCCGTATTCGTTGAATATTATCCATATTAGTATCCGCACTATCCATATCCGATACTATCCATGTCCGAATCCGATTCGATAAAATTATATAGATCAAATACAATATAAGTGGTTTTGATCCATATCCGATCCGTTTCACCCCTACTTTCACGGATGAAATACCGGTCAAGTTAGCATAAATAGATAAAACCCATTAGGACAAGTAGATAGTTGGGATGACAACTTGAGCCCTACTCAAGTGAATAAGAATCGTTGGATGAAGGTTCGCAGATGAAATAACGGTCAAGTTAGTGTGCTTTTATGTTATAAATAGAGGGTACAAAGGATGCCTTTTCCTAAGGTTTCAGTAGCAATGTTTTGGGGTTTCTCTATGTGCTCATTTATGAGTTTTGCTTACCTGATAGTATGGCTTTGTAAATCTTTCTATCTATGCAATGCAAATTTTATTATCTACTATTTTGAAATTTATATTCAGTATTTACTTTCTACACTTTAAATTCTTGCAAGTTGGTTTTGCCTCCTCCTTCTAATTGCTTTTGGATCTTTTGCCGAGGATGAACTATTGATGGATGAATCTTTGTTAAATCATATCTCAATCATCTAGGCATGCTTTGCTTCAATCTTTACAAGAAACTGTTCTTTGTGCTTGAGAAGAAAGATTTAGTAAATCTTTGTAGATCGTATTCTAAACTTGTTTTTCTATTGTTCATGCATACTGTAATATGTGAGAGGCCATTTAAGATCATCTTGATGATCAAAACCCTACGGGCAGGGGCAGACCCACAGCTGGGCAAGCCTGGGCGCCTGCTTGGGCTCCTCTGCCAAGAAAAGATGAGGTATGCATATATGTTCAGGCGACACAACAGTTTGGAGATAGGACTTTTGATGGAAAATTGTTATGCACAATTAATTTTAGTGTATTAATGATAAGTCCGCCCAGGCTCTTAAAAAATCCTGGGTCCGCCACTGCCTACGGGCAAGCATATGGTGAAGTTCTTTGTTTTTTGATTGGGTCTTCTTGTCCAGTAGGTAAGAAAAATTATTTGAGATCATTCACACCCTCTGATCGCTATTTCGGTAATATGCACCGTGATAACCTAGAGCGGTAAAATCTCAAATTCTACCCATCTTCTCGGCTCCCACCCATAGTTGAACGCTCCTGCCAGAGAGCTACATTCCGATCCCCTGGCCGCCCTACTCGGCGAACTCATCAGCAGTTCCCCGCTCACCGCGGCTCCCTTGCGGCGATGAGATCGACGAAAGCGTTCTCAGGCGTCCCAGCCGGGGTCCATACCATTGCCACCACACGGCTTACCTTCCTCTGACGATGTATGGGAATTCTAACGCCGCGCGCTCTGCCACGACAAACTAACACAGGCGTAGTCGCGTATACCGTGAGGTTTCACTCTCGCCATCTCTCTCCGAGGTCTTAAGTCCAATCCGATTTTTCCAGTGTTTTTCTTTGCGCGTGTTTTTCTCCTCTTGTGCTTTAATTTGGTCAAGGTCCTCGAGGTCTACTCTTGCTCCGTTAGTCTGAATCAAGACCTTGTTGCCCTGCATTTCTACCATTCAAAAGTGGTGAGAGACACATTTTGATTGGGAACGATGCACCTCAGTTGATTAGTATCCGCATACATATGCTATTTTCTTCTCTTTTTATTGGAAAACGAAGGAGGCCTAAAGAACATGGCCTATTGTTTGCACCCAAATTTGGCAAGTATGGTCAACATCGGTAAGTCCCGGGTCAACGAAACATGGAAAGAATGTAACTTAGGAATATCTCGGAAAATCTGTTTGGAAGGGAGAGACCGACATGGATACTGCTCATCAGATTTGGAAAAGAAGAGACCGACACGGATACTGCTCATCATATTTAGAAAGGAGATGCCGATATGGATACTACTTGTCAAACGTATTCTATCAGGGCTCTGGTCGGCTAGATGCTATATAAGACATCCAGAGACAAGGAGAAAAGGCGCCCAGAGCCAACCCACAAACACGCATCTACTTTTCCTTTACTTTCCTGTCAATTAGGAGTAGCTAATTTAGCTTGTAATCTTTCATCTGTAATACTCTTTGATCAATCGAGTTGTGCATCGCCGGTATTGATCTTTATTGCATTACACCCCTTTTGGTTCATCTTTTTCTTCGATCTTGTTGCGCATCGCCTTTTTCGGGAAGAAGTGGCCTATTTACCCCATCCAGTCTTTCCGCTCGGATCGACTAGACTTACCGTTCGCTTTGATCGAAATCGACTTGCATAAGTCGATTAGATCCATTTATCTTCTTGCCGATTGCAAGGTCAAATCAGCTGGCACGCCTACACACTTGAACCCGGTGTTCGTCCGGTGTGTTGAGGCTGAAAACCCTCCGTCAAATTTTTGGTGTCAACACCTATCTTTCCCTTGTCATCCTCCAATTGTTGAGTTCTTTCTGCAAATCCTCTTGAGTAACGCACAAACATGCTGGCATGAACGATAGGCTGCGCTACGCCGGAATTGTCAGAAAATTATAAGGATCTCAACTACACGTTCAATGCATTGTCTGCTATTTCATACATCTCTAGTTTTTTATTACCTTTGCCTTAATATAAAATCTGAAATAAAAATATTACGCCTATATCCAACAATATACGGTCGATAGCACAGTCAAAGTCTCGAAAGGAACCAGAGGGTTCTTCTTTCCCTGAACCTCCGCACTTACTTGCTCCCTTTGGTGTCCGTTGCTGAGACGGGTGACAAAGCCGCGCGAGGGCGCGGCGCATAGAAGGAAAAATTAGCCCAGCGACATCTAATTCGTTGGTTTTTGGTGGTGTGTCTATGACATGTGGGTCTGTCTGTGTGTATAACAGTGGGTCAGGGTGTCATTTGGTGAATCGCGAATTTTAAAGAGTGTCACTGGGCAAATTCTCCCGCACGTAGAATGTGTTGCAGCTCGTGCGTGCTCATTTGGTGAGTGTGGAATTCGGCGGAGACGGCTGCCCTGGTTAGCGAAAAACGCAACCTGACGTGCATGAACAACCGCTTGTGCGGCTGTGCCTACCAGAACAGTCAGGAAAATCTGAGTCTTTGTTCAAAATTTTGACTGTCAAGTGTAAACAGAATCTCATACATTTTGCTAAACTATAGTTCTACACTTATCAAGTGTGGAATTTTTTTTGTCTCGAATAACAGGAATAATTTGACTCTACACAGCAATATTCGTTGAACGTTAGCCACCTGCCATTCTACCCAGAACTTCCAACGATCTTGACTTCTCTATTCTTGAATTTTCAGTTTTCAACGATAACAACACAGAATGCCTTGCAGGCCCATACAGCCCAACTCGGATCGATACAGGCCTAGGATGAAAGGCACAGTTGAATCGCCGACCTCTTTCTTTCTCTTTGTATGGCTCGTGTACTCGTCTCTTCTCTCATCTACATCCTTTACCTAAACCAGATTCCCAGTCCCAGCTAGGGGCCTAGGGCGTAGCAGCACTAGTATGAGTCGTAACCAGGTCCGTATTTCGTCTCCATTTTTCCAGTACTTACGAGTAGGGATGAAAACGGATAGTAATTCGGATATCAATTTTTTTGTTTTTGTTCTTCAATGGGAAATAAATAGGATATAGAATTTTCTATCCGAATTCATATTCTTGTTTGTGGTGTTGAGCTTATTCAAATTCATAAAAAATGAACCTCAAATTCATTATATATTTATTTAAAAGATAGAAACAAAATTCGGATATCAATTGGATACGGATTCGGATATTTTTCACCTTTTTATTTATGGGAAGCAAATAATGCGTAATTTTTTATCTAATTTTATAATCTTATTTTTTATAATAAGCTTGCTAAAGTGTTAAAAATGAAAACCAAAATCGTTATATATCTATTTAAAATGTCGAATTTGTTCAGAAATTCGGATATCCGTTTTCATCCCTACTTACGAGTTTATCACGCGTCTTTAGTTGGCGATCAATTAGCAAGTCAAGGCGCAGTTAACGTATAAAAAACAAAAAAGGCTTACCTAGAAACGAAGATCAACTAACGTTGAGAAATACAGCAGGAGCAGTCACCGGAAACCAGCGCTGTACAGACTGCCGAATATAACAAATAGAAATTCAGTGTGGTATCAGCAAGGACATGTTTGGATCCATTAGCACTAATAGTTAGCTGTTAAAATTAGCTAAAGTGAATCCAAACAGATTAGCTAATAACCCATTAACAGGTTAGTCGCTAACCCGACTAATAATTATCTCATTAGCTGGTTCTCCCCTGCTAATTCCTGCTAATAGATGGTGAAATGACTAATATGCCCTCGGCACTGTGCAAACAGCTATTAATGCATGGGTACAATGGATATTTCCACCAACAACTAAATTTTCAACTACCTATTAGCTAGTACCTCCAAACAGCCCTAACTAATAATTAGCCAGCTAATAGTTAGCCAACAATTAGCTATTAGCTAGCTAACTATTAGTGCTAATGGATCTAAACATGCCCTAAATATCATATTTACCAAATTAATGTGAATTGTTCTTTTTTACTTGTTATTTTGGACATCGATATGGTTTCCAATAAATACCGTTGACAATTGCTTTATCTAATTATACGTTAGTAAAAAATTATTACACATATTTGATCATTACTTTGACCAATATAATGGTATTATTTCAATGAAAAACCGTGCTTATACATATTTAATCGTTATTTTATCAAATTATACGTGTATTTTTTTTTATTTTGTTATTTCGGTTTACTATGAATGGTCAAACTGAGTTACTCCTCCGATTTTTTTATAAGGCGTATTTTAACTTTGCACAAGGATTAAGATTGCGTTGAAATTGAGAAAAATACGAGAAAAAATGACTTAGATACCCCCACTCAATTGTCTTGAAAGATGAAAGATATACTTTGTGTGGATGATAATGAATAAATGCATATAGATAAGAGAAAATAAATAGGGGTATAGAAGAAAATGTCTCATTAAATCTACATACAATCCTTACATTTATAAATTAGATCATTTAAAAAATAGACCTTATAAAAAAACAGAATTAGTAACTAATTCCGATTAGTTTTTCTGACACTGTTTCTCGGGTCGAAAAAACCACGCACAGTACTGCCGAAAATGGCAATCTTCTAGAAAAGAAAAGGATGAGTAATTCCCATCATGAACAGTTCGTCGCCAGCCTTCCAGCCGTACAACGCCGCTGCAGTACAGCATAGCCCATGACTTGAGCCCTTTCCAACAAGTTTTGATCCGCGGACCCGGCTCTGGCCGCCGCCGCGCAAAACGACCCGAGTGCCCAACAAGCAAAACCAAACACACAGACGCCCACGAGAAAACGAGCCGAAAAGCAAGCGTCACATCCGTGCGCGGCACCACCCTCCCTACCGCCGCGCCGCGCCATCGAGTCGGCCTGCGCCTTTACCCGTAGCACGCAGGCACGCGCGCGCGTGCTCCTCGGCCCGCGCGCCCGGATGCGAGCCGTCCGCCACTCCGCCCGTCCGTATCCATCCGTCTCACGCGGCAGCGCGTGCGCGGAATGCGAGACGCGACGTGGGCACCAGGCAGGCGCTCGCTCGCCTCCTCGCGCTGCTGCGGTACGGTGCAGCGTGGTCCGATCGCGCGCCCCATGGGCACGCAAAAGGAACGGGACGGACAACATAGTCAAAAAAAAAAAAAAAGAGTCGGGGCTCCTTTTCCTCGCCGTCCTTTCGCTCGCTGCCTCTTCCTCCTCTCCGTCTCTATTTTCTTTCCTCTTGGCTGCTGCCTGCTAGTGTGCTCTCTGCTTTCCCCCTTTGGATTGTCTCGGCCGGAACCGGACCACATTCCTTGGACTTTTAGGTCGGGTTGGTTCTGTAAACTTGGCCGGCTCGGATGTATTCGAAAAGGAAATTCAATACGTTAAATATTTGCATTACATACATAAAAGTATATTGTAGATTTGTCTTAAAAATATTTTTTATTGTGTTACAGTTTTACTAGATTTTATCAGTATATTGTTGATAAAAATTAATCATCAAAATTGTTTTTTATTGATCATATTAATATTTGAAATGATAAATATTTGTGAGATGAAGAGACTCGTGTACAAATAGCGATAGTCGTACGGGTCCTGTCAAATTTAAACCTGTCTAATCATGTGCAAGGTTCCAAGGTTTAACTACGTTTTGTTTAACAGAATAACTCGTGTCCGGACGTTCGAAATTTTTGAACGCATTGCAACATTTTTTTTCTACACGTGCAACATTTTGTTACAACGCGTGCAACATTTTCCTTCGACAAACAGTGAAATGCACTACAGTAAACGGATGTTGCAAGCGTTCAAAAAATATTACACATATTGGCAAAAAATATTGTAAGCGTAGAAAAAAAATATTACAAAAGACGTCCGATAAGATGAATAGAAATCGGACTTCCGAACACGAGTTTCTCCCTTTGTTTAAAGCTCATCGTTTGCACTGCACCCTGCGATAATATACTTGACACAACTTACTCAGGGCATGCAGTGACTGACACTTCTTCTCGGTTCTCCATGCGAAAGCTGACGCACTGGTAGCTAGACCACGTACACGTAGAGTAGTTCTTCGAGAAGCAGTAGATTTTCGAGCCTCTAAAATTTGTATTTTTTTGATAAATTTTGCGTTTTTTGGTGCAGTTTCCTAAAACTAGTCTTTTTTATGAGTTTAAAAGACGCAACAGAAAATATGAGCCACCTATCACGTCAGAGAGCTTAGCAACTTCCACTATAGATAGGTTCTGCGCTTGATTGGTGTGAAAGGAATTGACGATTATCTTCCACACTTGCTTGCCACGGATGTACTCGGGAGCCTCTTTCCAAGCTTGGCTTCCGTAGAAGCAATCGGAAGGCTCCTTTTGAGCTTGATTGCCATAAAAGGATGAGAAATTAATTAGTGAATTTGACTAATTAGCAATTTAATTAAATAATTAATTAATAAATATAATTAAAATAGAGATTAATTAGTGGATTGATTCCTACTACAGAAGGGGAGTGCGGTAGCATTCTGCTGAGCTTCTCGAGTAGGGAGGTGACTCGTGTGGGCCCAAATTTGTATATGATTTTAGAGGAAATCATATTTGGAAAAAATATTCACAGGTGTAAAGTTGAGGATGTCGACTAAATGAGGTGAATAAGCGGTTTTAAAAATCTTCGCTTTATGACTAACGAATTAACACCTATGTTAAAACTTAAATAATATGCGAAAGCGTAATTTTAAGATTTTGGCAATTAAAGTCTAAATCAACAAAGCTCACTAAGTGCACTAATAAACTAAGTCACTAACTATGATTTGCAATTCTAAAAGCAAACAATCAATCAGTTTAATTCTGTAAAAATAAATTGCTTGAATGTAAATGAACACAAGAGAGCAAACCATTATGAAACATGATATTTTGTACCATCATGTTCGGAGACTTGCCGATCTCCCCTAGTCCACATTCAGGTTAGCCAAAACACATTGAATCGGCTTCACGAATTGAGCACCCACCTCGAATCCACTAGTGGTAGCTCTTTGCCCCTTAGGTAGGCAAGCTTCAACCTTCACAAACTTGTCGAGCCTTCTCACGATCTTCTTTGAAAAGGTCTCCATATACGACGCAGCTATGCCGTGTAGGTGTCGTTAAACACCAAGAGTAATAGGTCAAGTGTTCTAAGTTGAACCTCACCATGCGCAACACATACACAATGATAATCACTAAGTGCAACACATGCACAAGAATCCTCTCCAGGTGCAACACATACTCAAGGTGCACTCAATCCACTTCTAATTTACAACACATTCAAATTAGAATCACTCTTAGCTCGAGAACTAAATTGGAGCATACAATACATGTACAACCCCTCCAAAATACTCAGTAAACACAATAAAAACTCGACAATCCCCAAATACCAGCCCAAGGCATTCTTTCATAGGCCTCCAAAGAAAACTAAGCGTTAGAGGGCAAATGAGGGAAAATCAACAAATCCGGTACTATCGCCCATATAGGGTCGGTAGTACCGGCCTCTAGGCCAACAGTCATATTTTGCACCGAAACTAGCCGTTGCATACTAAACCCAATACTACCGTCCATGTAGAAGCGGTACTACCGGCGGAGCAGTAGTACTGGCCCTAGGGTTTGGTAGTGCTAGCCTCAGAAGTGCACAAAGAAATCTTTTCTGGACAATATCTACTTGCCCTGAGGGGCGATATGTAACATCATAGAAATTTGCATATTTTGGTTTGATTATTATTTAGAATTTTTCTTATAATTTTGTTGATTTTTATGGATTTTATAAAAGCATTTTTGTATTTTCAATTTTACTAAAAAAGAATTTCTACAGAAAAATTATGCCTTGAAAAATTAAAAAAATAATTTATTTGGTTTCAAATATTCCAAAGTATTTTTGACAATTTTTCCAAGATTTTTAGAGCCATTTTACCATTTTTACCAAACACACTTTTCTCACATTTCAAATAAATTTGAAAATAAGGATCCCACCTCTCAGACCTTTCTTCAACCTTCATCCATGTCCAATGCAAGCTCCTCTATCTTTCTCCATTAAAACCAACTCTTGAGCTTCTAAATCTCCACGATTCTTCTACTATTTTTCCTCCAAATAATTGTGAAATCAAATCCCTGTCGCATTCGGCATTCCCCACATTCTAAAAGCCGTCACCCAAATTAAATCCCCACGATTTGCCCTAAATCTCTATTAATCCCCATTTCCAGCCACCACCATTCCCGCTTCGATTTCGCCCCCTCCAGTCCTCCTCTCGGGCTATAAAAGGGAGCATCAACCCTTCGTCCAAGGCAAGTTACACATCCTTAAACATGTTGATCCCAAAATTTGAAATTATATTTTGATTTAAATTATTGCATGCATAGTTTTATCAATGTAATTTAAATCCTAATTTTAAATGATTAGTTACTTCTAACTGTTATAACCTCAATTGACTTTGAAATATTTATACCTTGTCACCTTAGAGCAAAATATCACTGGTTAATACATTATTAAAGTATTAACTAGTGCTGTATAGTAAATGACTTAGATATGTTTAGACATGAATTTAGAACTTTTTGAGGATTTATACCAAACCAAGATTTGTGTTGAAAATAAAGTTATTCTTCGGTGTTGCTGCACCATAGGATGTTATTCAAAAGAAAGTGAAAATGTGGTTTAGATTGGGTGAGAATGCTTAGCAGGTGGGTGCGTGATGCACGAGGGTTGTGGAAAGCTCGCCTAGTTAATTAAGGATCAGCCAGTGTTACGGTTAATGTAAAGCCTTACTGTACTACCACAAGTCTGGAATAGAACAGACCTGCCTATCGTTATTACGACATACCATATACAGTCATGCCATTAAGTTGAAAGTAGAAGTGTAAGGCTGTCACTCGTGTAAGAGGGGGCTCCTGAACTGAGTAGTTTAACCCTACCAACGATGAAATCTTAGCAAACATGACTACGTATATGGAGCTTTGTAGGGGTCTTATCATGATTTTCTCTACCAACACACCATAGGAAGTGTGTAGTTTGCAAAAGGATGCAATCATGTCTTGTGAATAAAGTTGTACAATCTCTGGAAAATGTAAAACTAATCGATTAGCCATGCCCGAATTATTGACATGTCGAGAAAGTTTTTCACATACTAAACTTTGGATTTCAAAAAGTTTTCAGAAAAGTGGTTTATAAGTGGAGAGAATTCACACGGAAAAAATTGAGATGAAACTCCGGGTTGGAATCCGTGTTGAAAATGGATTAAAACTCAGTTTTTACTATATTATGCATGAAAATTTCATTATTATATTTGAAATATTGCTTTACACTCAAATTAACCATATTATGTCTTTCTTTGTAACCCTTTATTAATACTACATTTATTGTATGATTTACTGAGTATTTTTGTACTCGCCCTTGCTTACTCTATCTTTTTAGAGGAGTATCTCTACGACGGTGATAACCAAGATAACTAGGCCGTTGTCCCAGTTGATTGCTTGTGGCGAATCTATTAGGTTCTACTACTGATTCTATTCTGCTTCCGCTGTACCTTTTATTCAGCCCATGTGCCGCTATTATTGTAAACTCTGATTATTAATAAAATGAGTTGGATATGTTGTGATCACATTTCTGCTATATGTAATGGCTTTTCTTGACTAGTACAGGATACATAGAATTTCGGAAGTGTTTTTCCTAAACTAGTACTAGCCTCCAAGCCAACAGTTAGATTTTGCACCGAAACTAGTCATTGCACAGTAAACCCGATACAACCGCCCATGTAGGAGCAGTACTACCGGCCCCAGGTCCTGGTAGTGTCAGCCTTAGAAGTGTACCGAGAAATCCTTATCTAAAAAATAACTATCGGCCCTGAGGGGCGATAGTACCGATCGAGCGGTACTACTGGCCTCAGGGAGCAGTACTGCCGGACCTGCGGCAGTACTGGCCCTAGCATTGCAGTAGTGCCAACTTTTTTTAGAGAAAACATGATTTCACATAGAAATCAATCTTTTTAAATCAAGAACCAGTAAAGGTTAATTTTTTAAGCCATTTGGTGATCAATACAAGACCACATCAATTTACAAAACACATTTGCAAATCCTCATAATTTCATTAAACTTCAACTTATTTGCAAATAATAAACCAAGAGTCTATAAAGTCAACCTTGAGCCATGTAATGATCAACAAATGATCCCGACACCTTGCAAAACATATTTGCAAATGCCAACATATACTTTGGGATCAATCCCATAAACTTTCGCTTATTTGCAAAACACATTTGCAAATAACAAATCCAAACAAATAAATCTAACAAGATTAAATCTTGAGTCATGAGATGATCAATACATGATCACAACACTTTGCAAAATACATTTGCAAATGCTTATCTCATGCTCCAAGATAAGAAGCATAAACATCAATATTTGCAAAACTCATTTGCAAACACCAAGCGATAAACTTGATTAGCTTTGTGATGATTAATACATGATTTCTAGCAATTTGTGAAAACACATTTGCAAACTCTACTAGTCACAAGCTAAGAAAACCAATGCATAAGCTTTCTCTATTTGCAACACATGCAAATACCTAACTCTATGCAATCAACAACCATTAAACCATATGCATGAGCTTTTTTCTTTTTGCAACACATGCAAAACTTAGTTCTATACAAGAACCAACATAACAGAGTGATCTAAAGTGAAACGGATTGAGTTCATCAACAGATGATGAAGTTCAAGCTAAATGACTCAATCCCTCTTAATAGTACGACAACCAAGCAAGCAACTCGGTCTCCCATCCAAACACCGAGACCAGTAAAAAGCTAGGTACTCATACTTAGCCCAAACTAACTAGGAACACATACTTAGCCCAAACTAATTATACTTTTACCTCTAGTACATCCACTTAGAGCTTTTATAATTACTATCATATTATCTCCAAGTCGGGATCTTGTCTCGTTCATCAACACATGATGAATGCCCTTTTCTCTTTGCTTTGGGATCTCTTCTTGACGCTCATCAACACATGATGACGTCTTTTGTCTCGACTCTCGACTTGATGGCTATCAACACATAATACCATCTAAATCTTCATCATCGTTAGACTCAACCTACTTCACAACTCATGGAAGATTGTTAGTCTAATAGGTACGGTAGTCTCAATCATCAACGCACTCCATTAACACATAATAGGTGCCCTCAAGATTCTTTAATCTATATTAACCACAACCCAAATATTGAATTTTATTTAGTGCCTCTAGATAATCAAAAACAGAAGAACATATATAAAGACAGTAGCACTTTCAATTTTTTTTAAAAAAAATACATATATTTGATCATCATCTAAAAATGTTAAGTAATAATTATAATTTCCTTTGGACCTCATAAATTTTTTTGAGAAATATTGGACTTCATTTAGTGCCCATAGAAAATCAAAAATAGAAGAGCACATATTATGACAATAGCACTATTAGAATTTCAAAAAAAAATCACAAGTCTGATAATGATCTTAAAATTTTACAACATCATTAGCATTACTTCAAAACCTCACACAAAATTTTCAAAAATTGTTAGCACTTTTTTGTAACTTTTTTAAATTTCCTAATTTTTTTAAATTTGAATTTGAATTCCAACAGTTTACCGAGTGGTTTTAGATTTCAAACTGGCTCAATACATTCAATTTTTTTCATCTATTTTGTGAACCATGCTCACATGCAGCTCGTGTCAATCCATTTCTTTTGACC
This sequence comes from Guadua angustifolia, assembly GCA_036346375.1. Lineage (NCBI taxonomy): Eukaryota > Viridiplantae > Streptophyta > Magnoliopsida > Poales > Poaceae > Guadua > Guadua angustifolia. The sequence continues at coordinate 48,572,871 of CM070506.1, read as the reverse complement.
GCTGAAGAAGATACTATGTCATATTTTATGAAAACACATAGACTAAAGAGTTGTTTTAAAAATAACTAGATTATTTTTAATTATTATTTTAAGCACTATATTCAATATATACATATAGAAAATATCAATTAATCTAGATATTTATTAGAGTATAAAGGAACACCATTCTATTTTTTATATTAAAACATGAATACGTCTTATATTTATGTATAAGATCATTCAAAAAATTCACCATATAAATTTGGATGAAGTAAGTACTATAGAAAAAGTTACTCCCACCATTTATGAATACTTGGTACTACTTTTTGTCTTTGATCAGTTAAATTAGGTGATCTTTCATCAATAATATTTTTCAAAATATTTAAATTGATCGTATTAAAATAGTATTGTTAGGTTTATTGTAAAACTTGGTTCATAGTATTATACTCCTATAGTATTTTATAAATATATTAGTATAAAATTAAGAGTTAAAATTTAACTTTAAAGGCCATCCAGTCAAAAGGACGAGTGTTCTGGAGCGGGAGGGCGAGCTTAAACTATTCCTAGTGCTTGGTAACATATCTATTTAATACATGCCACATAAGCATTTTTGATGATGTGGCAAGAGAGTTAAGAGGGGAGAGAAGAAAGCTGTATCTTGAGGAAGATATCACTTGGGCACGAAATCATAGACATTGAAACTTGAATCATCTAAGTGGCCCACAATTCATACTCTCATACACATCTAGCATTTAATTATCTTGTGAGGACTAAGAAATAATCCATAATATCATGCATTGGGATAATTGTATCTTCTATAATATTATATGACATAGCATCTTTGGATATTATGATAAGATACAATGCACTGTGAATAGCCTTACGATCAAAAGCGAGAACACCCACGCGCCGCCACTGTGCCAGGATTCACTCCACGGAAATGCATATGCTAGTGTGAAGACACGACTACAATGTGATCCTATACCTACAGGTCATCCTTGAGATCGAGCCAGTGTTCGCCGCTAATGAAAATTCGCTGAACTTGCCTGCATCAACTAATCTGAAGCGCGGATTAAACCTTAAATCGTGTTACTGCTAATGTAGTGCGCGCGCGCGCGTGTGAAGTGTGAACAAATAACGTGGTTAAGCAAAGCATTGCGATTTGCAAATGTATTGCTGCTGCAGCATTGGTTGCGACTGGCACTGTGTGGGTCTTGGCGAAGACCGAGGTGAAGAAAGGCCCGTTTGTATGATTACAAGGGAGCTGCTTTCGATTCCCTCTGACGGTGACGTCATTTGACACGTCGTGTCCCCCGAGTGGCGTGGCCGTGGGGCAGGGTGGGGTCACTCCCCCGCAACATTCCCAGGATTGTCTCGCGCTGCCACTGCCGGCGACCCGGCCCCACACTGTTCTATCGGTAGGGTATGTACTTTTGTATATACAACAACTGTATGTATCATCTATAAATAGTAGTAAAAATAACTTATATAATAAACCATCTATATAATTATTTGTAATGGTCTCTTATCCAATTAACAGAATGTCTATACAATAGTATATAAAATAGAAAATTGTTTATAGAACCATCTGTTAAATAATAGACATCAGCTTTCTCTCTCCTCTATATACTAAAATTCTACGTGACATAGTCTTACAGACAGCTAACATTTACCATTATACATGCCCTTAGTCGTCTTCTCCATACCAAGCCTTGTCTTAGTTGTCTTGCGGCAAGTGCCTTGTTCATTTATCGTAGCAGAAGTCTAAATGTTAACAGCCAGCAGCCACATGTCGCCTCAGCAGCCACATGTCGAGCGCATTAACAGGGCGGCAAGCCGGCAACGGCTTGACAGCAAGATTTACCCTAGCGCAACAGGTTTCCACCGTGGTCATCGGCTTGCCGTGGTCTTGGTCTCTTGTCATAGTACATAAGTACGGTAGACAACATGTTTCACTTGCTGGCGTCTCTGCTGTTGAGAAGAGAACTATTTTTGTTAATTTATTTGTACAAGGTTAGATTGTAAAAAAATGTTAAGAAACTTTTTTTAAAAAATCTAATGCTTCCCTCCCAGCCTCGGTGTGCCAAGTCACCGGCCGGCAACTGCGTGATGCTTTGCATGCTAGGTAAAAATGCATGCGGTCATTCGGGCCGGCCGTTCGATCCCAGATCAAACCGCTCCGCCTACTTGATAAGAGCAGCAAATGCTGGTAATGTGATGCGTTGCACCGGAATGTTCGACAATGCGAGAATGTTTGGAACAGAGGGATCAAGGCGTTGAGCTAGATTGAAATAGGGAGTCCGTCCTATTCCATACCGAACACGTGTAGATTTGGTCTTGGCCAAAGAGTTTCAGCCTGCGCTCTTGGCGTCAGCGTTTGTGTTTGCCAACCATGACACGCATGGCAAACGCAAGTGAACGGCCGTGCGCGACGTACGTCGCGGGGAGAGATTTCCGGCATAGCAAGCATTCGCGGCTGTCGAGCCATGCCGTGCGGTCAAGTTGCTTGGAAAACCTGTCTGTACTGGCTCTGCACGTACCCTGGAAGCGTGGCGTCTTCTCTTGGCACATGGTCGATCGCCATGGTGATGGGCAACAGGACAATACTTGTTGGAAGTTGGAACAAGGAGATTCGACGCGCCCCCGAGTTGATCCGTCTCGGTACAATCTCAGTACCTGCGTCGCGTCTTGGCCATTTCCTGGTGGTTTTTGTCCGACCTGAGCTCAGCTCGCTCGGCTCAGCAGCTGAGGCATATGATGCATGGACGTGGCGACAGTAGGTTCCAAGGTCCGAGACGGTGTAGAATTTACGACTAGTACAGGTAAAATCCTGGCTTGAGACGATCGTCGATCGATCAACATGCAACAACGTGCTGCGTGGAATGCGTCGTTAGAATCGGTAGCGGGTTGAGCATGCCTGACTGCCTGCCCTTCACACTGCCGGCGACCGGCTTGGAGGGTCAAAGATTTTGATTCAACGTTTCTACCGACAAGGTACTGAAGCAAGGATGCTGCAAAGCGAAGCGTGAAAAGTTAGTTTGCCGATCGCATTGCTGCTTCTATAGGACATGACGGGAAAGGGTTTCCTGCGGTGTAGCAGCGGTCTCTACAGGAACTATAACTTAAACGGTTTCAGTTCTCAACATTGTTCGATCAAGCTAACAAACGGTTAGATCGTCCAATAGCGTATTGCTACAGTGAAAAATTGGCATATTGTTTTTTTAGCAATGTTTCAATGTTTTCCCTCTCAATACAAGTTGTACAAATCTTAAAGTAAACAAATGAGTAAATATTCATTATCTACCATTCATTTAAGCTTTAAATAATATTTATGCAAATGTAAAAAAGAAAAGTATGGATATGGCTCTCTGTTTTTATAAACAGTGTTCCAAAAAAAATATGGACAGTCACGTGCAACTATTTGAGTTCGCTGGATCAGCCAGGAATATTGATGATTGCAGCGACGCATAGATCGCCTCTTTTTTTTCTTCCTCCTGTTGGAGGAATTGTCTCAGCGGTGTTGGATTGGTGCCGTAAGTAACCGCGTCTAGTCTTATAATTTGCCGTGGATCGTTAATGTGTGAGGCGATGGAAAACTCTGCTTCTGACATACTTATTGGGGTGTAAAAATTCCAACAAAATTAGCTATAGCAAGATTTTAAACTCGTCGTACAACTTTCTTTTCCTTCTTCGTACTAGTTATACATGCACTTTTGCCTTTGTAACAGCATGCGATGCAAGCATGCTTTCCGCAATTTGCAACTGAGCCTTTTCCTATACTGGTGGAAAAAGGGTGAAGAAATGATTCTAGTGAGCTGCTCGCCTGCTCCTCGTAGATCATCAGAGGTCGCAGTGATGATTTGCATGATTCCTCATGTTGATCCTGGGTAAGAGAAAGTCACTTTTTATCGTCAACAGCAAAAAAAAGCGCCGCTCTCACTCTGCACTGGAGAATCTCATTGTCGGTATGCGTTTTTGACTTTCGAGGCCAAAGACGCCATACGATCGAGTAGACGTGTCCAACGATCGATCCACTGGAGTGGTATTACCCGTAGCACCAGATACGGTCGAGTTGCGTCATAAACAAATGCAAATGCATATCCCAGGCTCCCAGCGTACGTACACATACTCCCGCTGAATCTTTACTCTCTACCAAGTACCAACTGCCAACGTCGACCATGCGCGCATATATATATATATATATATATATATATATATATATATATAGGAAGCCTCTTTTCTACTCCCGAGAGTAATTACTCCCTATGCCGTATCTCACAACGTATGAGGTATCTCATGCGACGGAGGGTATGTACGTTTAGTATACGAGTATATAAGATCATCTAGGTGGTATGTATATTTTTTCAGAGGTGGTATGTATATTTTTTAGACATACTCCTTTTTATGTGCATATATGAAGGTATTTGTGAAATACGCTGAAAATCATGAACTTCCTTGCAATTTTTTCATGCGACTCACATTGGAGTATCTTATAATTAGTGTATGAGTGTAATCAAAGTGATAAAAGAGTGTTTCAAGTTCGTTTAGGTAGTATTTCAAAGGTGAGAGTAACTACACCCGGGAGTAAAAGATATTTTTCCTATATATATATATATATATATATATGTGGGATATATTTGGTGCAAACCACCCTTACAGTGAAAACTTCGTGAAAACTACATGTAAAAGTTTTGACAAAATCCTCAAAAAATTACCATATAGAGGGGAGGTGAGCCTCTACAATCCTGCAAAATTTGAAGATAAAACTCATTGGCATTTGAAAGATATGAAAAGGACAAATTCAGCATAAATAGTAATTTTTCACTGTTTAGCACTATTCATTTTACTGTTTGTCTTTTTCATATCTTTCAAATGCGATTGAGTTTCATCTTCAAATTTTGCAGGATTGTAGAGGCTCACTTCCCCTACATATGGTAATTTTTTGATAATTTTTCAAAACTTTTACGGGTGATTTTCACGGAGTTTTCACCGTAAGGGTGGTTTGCACCACATATGCAGCCTATATATATATGTATGTATGTATGTATGTATGGGGAAGTATATGGTGAAATCATGAAAGTAATCAAACAGGGGTATTAGATCAAACTTGAATGGTTCAGATCTAGTTGGAATCCCACCTCCTCACTTAAACACGTTTTACACATAACCTTCTAAAAAAATTACAAAATTCCACACTTTAAATAGAGGAGGTGAGATTCCACCTAGATTTGAACCGTTCAAATTTTATCTAATACCTTTGTTTGATTACTTTCATAATTTCACCATATGTCCACTTTCACCATATACTTCCTCTACACACACATATATAGAAAACCTTTTTTTTTACTCTCGGGAGTAATTATTCTCTATATCGTATCTCACAACGTATTGGGTATCTCGTACGATGGAGGTATATACGTATAGTATACGAGTATATAAGATCATTTAGGTGGTCTATACATTTTTTCAGATGTGGTATGCATATTTTTTTAGACATACTCTTTTTTATGTGTGTATACGAAGGTATTTGCAAAATACGCTAAAAATCATAAATTCTTTTGCAATTTTTTCATGTAATTCACATAAGAGTATCTTATAATTAGTGTATGAGTGTACCCAAAGTGATAAAGGAGTATTTTAAATTTGTTTAGGTGATATTTTAGAAGTGGGAGTAACTACTCCCGGGAGTAAGGGTGTGTTTAGCAAGGGTTCAACTTCTCCAGATTCGTGAATCTAGTGAAACCGAAAATTCTAGTTTCACCAGTTAAATAAAAGTGAAGTGTGAGTACATTAAGGCCTGTTTGGCGAGCTCTGCTCAACCTTCTGAGTGAATCTGTGAAGCTCTGCCAAGCAATGATTTCGAGAATCGCTCCTGGTGATTCCTGAAGTGATTCTCGAAATGAACTAGGAGTTGGGAGCTGAAAAAAAGCGCTTCTCTGATTCACTCCCAACAAAGAGTCGGTTTCTCCATAGAGTTTATCCTATGAATTCATTAGAGAATCACTTTCAATGATGAGAATCACTTCTTTTAGAGAATCACTTCTAACAGAGAATCAGAATCAGAGGGAGCTCTACCAAACAGGCCCTAAAAGTGTTTAGATGGATCATCTTGTTTACATTTTAGACAAAAAATATAAACTTAATTCATTTTATTTTAATCTATAAGTTTTAGATTTCAGGTGTAATTGGAATCTAGAGCTCTACCAAACAGGCCCTATATATATATACACTTCAAAATATTACCAGCAAGGGAGGCAAGTGCGAAACAGTTTCAGATCAATTCGACACACCACCCCACACATGGTGGTTGGTCGATACACACGGTGAATCGATGATGGTATCAAACTATCAATACGTTGAACGAACGGGGAAGATGATTCGTTTCCGTCTCGATCTGACCTCGTTGCTGAGGTGGTGCAGCCCAAGGCTAGGCAAGACGAGTGCTACTCCTACGTCCTCAGATCAAGAATTCAAGACGGAAGAGAGAAGCAAGCAAAGCAGGGAGAGAGACGACGACGACGCAAGGAAAATTGGAAAAGGGGGGGGGGGGGGGGGGGGAGCTGGGGTTGGGACACGCAGCATGCCTGCGCAAAATGAGGAATCATGGCTTCTCCCATCGAAAGGTCGGCATCTTTAGCCAGAGCAGTAGCAACAGCAGAGGTTGCACTGCAATGCAAAGAGAAGGGAGGAGAGAGAAGCGCGCGAAAGGAGCACACCGGAAAGGGAGCACGACCACCCGTATCATTGCCATCTACTGCCCCCATCCTACACACTGTACCACCACCTCGCTACTAGTAGAGTAGTGGTACTATACTACTACGCCATCGCCGCCACCTCCTCCTCGCGTGCTCCCGGGCGTAGCACGAGCTTTGGCCGGCTCTCGCTGCCCCTCTCCCTCCCCTGCTTTGCCTTTATCAGAGCAGCCCCTGGCGTTGCGCATTTGGCACTTGGTGTTGTTCCAGCTGCGCTTCTTTATACTTGGGCGGTTCGGCCTGCCTCCTTATTTGGGGTGCCTTCTATTGCGTTCATAGAAACGTCGATGCCATTGTGGCATTCTCAGGAGGTGGGTTCTTGTTCTTGCTTTGTGTCTCTGTCACACACTTGTGTCTGCTTAGCTCTCTGCTTGCTTCTTCTGGAACGATCTTGATACTTGTTGCAAAGTTAGATTTTACACCGCAAACATAGCAGTAGTAGCCTGTTACTACCAGTGATTTCTAGCTCTGCTCTTGGAGGCATTGCCGTTCTTGGGACGGATCACATGGGTCTTCTGCCTGTGAAACGCACCTCCTAACTCACCTGGGCAAAGAACTACTAGTGCTAGTACTAGTAACCCTAGAGAGGGGGCGTTTCTTGTTCCATTGTTTCTAGGCCATGCTTTAGGCCGTTGCGAGTTGCAGCTCGCAGGAGGCGAGATGCCAATATGCCATGCAGCATTTCGTCGAGCAGAGTGCTTAAGATTCTTGGTGCCATTCACTCTGCACCTAGCTCTAGCCCTGGTCGCCTTTGCTTCGACTGGCACTTTCAGACATGTGTAGTGTGGCGTAAAAACACAAAAGCTGCCTGCTTTCTTGGGAAAGGGAGGTAGTTTTAGCCATGGGGACCCAACCCAAGCTATCATGCCATTCCGGATGCATTTAGGGCCTTCTTGTTTCTACTGGCTTTTACTCCACCGCCACCCCGGGCCTGCTGCTTCTTACACACAGGTTGAAATCCCCTGCTTCTCTTTCAATGTTATGCAGGCATTCTGACTGCTGAGAAGATTTGAACAATGGTGAAGTCTGGCTGTGCTGCTCGCTGAGCACTTGGGAATTGAGCTTCCGTTAGTATCTTGGCATATACAGAGAGCAGCCGTTCTTTAGCTTCATTTTGGATTCTGGAGATGGCGACCTCACAGGAGAAGCCAAAGTCGGGCGTTCTGAGGAATGCCGCGGCGCTGCTCGACGAAATGCAGCTCCTAGGAGAAACACAGGGTAACTTTTTTCAGATACTGCTGCTTGTTGACGCTGCATTGTGACTTAAATTCGTTGCATTTCGGCATGATGCAAGTGCTCTCTGTGCTTACATTAGGTGCAAAAAAGGTGATCAACTCGGAGCTCTGGCACGCTTGTGCGGGGCCGCTCGTGTGCTTGCCGCAGCGGGGGAGCCTCGTGTACTACTTCCCCCAGGGGCACAGTGAACAGGTCCTAAATCCCAGTGCCCTCTGCATAAACTGTTGGGTTATTTCATTTACATACAGTGCAAATGTTACTGCTATAGACACCAAGTCGGTCAGATTAGTTGACTTGATCCATGGTATGCTGAAGTTCTTCTCTGGCAGGTTGCGGCTACCACTAGAAAGATACCGAATTCTCGCATTCCGAACTACCCAAATCTCCCCTCTCAGTTGCTGTGTCAAGTTTACAACATCACCTTGCATGTAAGTGTAAATAATTCAGATTCAGATGTATGGGTCGCCCAATGCATTTACCCGTGCTGAATGCTTGATTGTTTGTCTTGAACAGGCTGATAAGGACACCGATGAGATTTATGCACAGATGACTCTTCAACCAGTAAATTATGTAAGTACCTGATGTTGCTTTGCTGTATTGGATACTGAGTGTGGCTTCATAATATGATATTTTCCAAACATGGTGTATAAAACAATGCAAATATAATAATTCCCAAGAGAAGCACGGTATTCACATGCCCCACTTTGATGAAATGCTAGGTAAATGTGCACACTAGTCGTTATTGAAGCAACTAATATATACAACTGCAGGAAATGGAACTGTTGAAAAAAAATCAGAAATCGTCGAACTATTTTTAAAATTTTCTTTTTGTAAAATTGGAGCCTAATTTTAAGATTCCATTTACTTTATCAATTTTAGGAAAGTGATATGTTCCCAATGCCAACACTTGGCACCTATAGCAAAAGCAAACATCCCACTGAATATTTCTGCAAGAATTTGACTGCAAGTGATACGAGTACACATGGTGGTTTCTCTGTGCCACGAAGGGCTGCAGAGAAGTTGTTCCCACAACTGGTATTAGTGTCCACATTTTGCTTTCTTGGTTGTTCTTTGTGAATGCATCAGCTCATAGGTTATGTTTTGAAACCACAGGATTACTCAATGCAACCTCCTAATCAGGAGCTTATCGTTCGAGATTTGCATGATAACCTGTGGACATTCCGTCACATTTACCGTGGTAGGGTCAAACGCTATTCGACTTGTTTTCGTCTTGTTCATGGGTACATAATGGTACGTGTCTTGGGTCCCTTCCTTCTAAAAGTTTCTTCATTTGCTGCTTCTCTCAGGACAGCCAAAGCGACATCTTCTAACAACTGGATGGAGCCTCTTTGTTGGGGCAAAAAGGCTTAAAGCAGGGGATTCTGTCTTATTTATCAGGTATACGAACCTAAATTGCATAATATCTCTCTGTTTGTGATCTTAACCAAATGCATCTTGCACGTAAGAAATTAAATCTGAAAAGGTTTAGGCTTTTGATGTGAATTCTACTTCATTGCATGGAACGAATCGTATGGATTATGGAGATAATTCCTGCATCCAAATGCCATCATATTTTAGGGGATACAAAATTGATTACATTCTAGAATTTGTCTTGACTTGAATTCTATGTTATTTAGATGCTGTAATGAAGGAATGCTATGTGCATTAGTCCGTTACTTATGGTGTTTTACTCCCTCCAGTCACAAGTAGTTCTCATTTTAGAGTTTAGACATAGGTGTAGCCAAATTTTTGAAATTTTGACTGTCAATATCTTTTTAAATATTTAAATTGAATACATGAAAATCATATGTGTAGATTTGTCTCGAAAAGCACTTTCATAATATTATAATTTTGTTGGGTTTTAAAAATATATTATAAATTTATAATAGGAATTAGTAGTCAAAATTGCGTTTTGGAGACTATGCCAATGTTCAAAACGAAAACTATTTGTGACCATAGGGAGTAGTAGTTACCTATATAACCAAAACAGACGTATTCAACTTTATGAAATTTCAAATGTTCATGCAGCAGCATCTGTAAATTATGTACTATTTATGCTAATGCTTGTCGATGATAGGATGATAGTTACTTCTATGGTGCTATGTGACACAGACACCAAACCTTTACTAACCCAGTCTGGAAAATAACTTAATAGGTTGTAAATAATGAATTAATTTTTAAGAATGAGATGTCACTCCTGACAAAAGTTACGGATTGCAGGGATGAGAAGTCACAACTACTTGTGGGTGTTAGGCGGGCCACCCGACAACAAACGACGTTGTCATCTTCTGTTCTGTCTACTGATAGTATGCACATAGGTGTTCTTGCTGCTGCAGCTCATGCAGCAACAAGTGGTAGTTCATTTACTATCTACTACAATCCTAGGTATGGAATATTTTTAACCCTTTTACATGCAATTTCATACGCTTCTGGTGGTCAAGTGGGCATATTTTACATACATTCATTCTTGATATCTCTTCAGGACGAGCCCTTCACCATTTGTAGTTCCTCTAGCAAGGTACAATAAGGCCACGTATATGCAGCCGTCAGTTCGAATGAGATTTGCTATGATGTTTGAGACAGAGGAGTCAAGCAAGCGCAGGTTTGTCCACTTTTCAGAGCTAAATCCTTCGTCACATGCACATAACATTCATGGTTATCACGGCGCCCCGGCGAGGCGAGTCGCCTCCGGGGCGCCTGGACGCCTAGGCGCCTAGGCGGGCGCCTAGGCGAGGTAGAAAAACAGTAATTAACCACTGAATGAGTATTATTATCACCATTTTCTTCACTGTTTTCCATAGCCCACCAGCCGGCCCAGCCTCCCTCCCCCTCTCTCTCACGCCGGCCCACCCAGCTGGCCCAGTCTCCCTCCCTCCCTCTCTCTCTCTCTCTCTCACCACCCAGCCGAGCAAGCATGCAAACCTAGCGCCCCCGTCCCGTCCATTCGCCTCACCTCCAGCCTCCTCCCTTTGCTTCTCTCCTCCCCCATCCAGGGCGACGGCGTGGAGGCGGATCCCCTCTAACCCCATGCCAGCAGATCCGCCTCCACGTCGTCGGCGACTCCGTCTTGCCGACTCGTGCGGGCGATGGAAGTGGCGGCGACGGAGGTGGAGGCGAGCTAGGCGACGGGATCTTACCGGATCTAGTCGCCGGCGGTGGAGGCGGACGGGCAGAGCTCCTTCGTCGTTGCCTCCTCTCCACGCGCTCGTCTCCAGGCGAGGCGAGCCGCCCTGGCGGTCCTGCCCCGGCGACTGGACGCCTAGGCGGCGACTAGGCGTCGCCTAGGCGACGTCGTGATAAGCATGATAACATTTTTCTGCTTCTGATTTGATACTCTGCATTCTTCTCCACTATACTATACCTTGATGTCTAAAGTCAATCATGAACGATGCTGCTTCAAAGTTTAATATAATTTTAACTGGAAATCTTTCTCGCCTTAACCTTTGGGAGAAAAAATGACCACATCAGGGGTCCTCTAAAATGTAATTTCTGAGTGAATATTAGAATAATATAATGTGCCATTTTAAGTTGGAAGTTTTAGCATCATCTTTCAATGTACTATATGGTCAGGAAATGTCTTCTGCACCATATGTAAATAAAAATGTTCTGTTTTACAGATACACTGGCACAATTGTGGGAATTAGTGACTATGATCCCATACGATGGCCCAACTCTAAATGGCGCAACTTACAGGTGCCTTTTCCTGCAAAAATTCAAATAAGCCAGGGCCTATCATGATGTTATGATCCTCACATACTTTTCATTACCAGGTTGAATGGGATGAACATGGGTATGGAGAAAGACCTGAGCGACTGAGCATATGGGATATTGAAACTCCAGAAAACACTCTAGTGTTCCCTTCTCCAGCATTGAATTCAAAGCGACAATGCCTTCCTAGTAATGGAGGTACTTCCTTACCATGCTCTAAATATATTTAGGATCATGTAGTAAGTTGAAACAATCCTTACCTTTTTTCACTTGCAGTGCCTGGGCTAGAAATTGGATATGCAAATATGTCATCATTTCCGAGGGAACAAGGAAATCCCTATGGTAGCTTGCTGCACATGCCAGCCATTGGATCAGAATTGGCTATGATGCTTCTCAATCAATCCGGCCAAAACCTTGGGAGTCCACTTAATTGTCACCAATCCTCATATTCTAGTATTATTCATAATGTTAAACAAAATTATGTCCCTTCTACAGCATGTGGTATTTCCACTGGTACGAGAAAGCAAGAAAGTATGCCTGCAAATGAAGCCCAGCAGCAGTTACATAATCCTAAGATGCAGAAAGTTGTTCTGGAAAGCTGTGAAATTCAGCCTGTCATTGATTCAAGTTGTGCATCAGAGTTGAATGTTACAGCAAGAGTGCCAACAAACGTAGATTCATACCCAAGTCAAAGTATTTCGGAGCAAAACAGCAAGGGTGAGCCTAGTGCCAAGACTGGTAGGAGCAAGAAGGGCTTCTCTGACAAAACCATTTCAGAGAAATCTGACCTTTCAGTACCTTCAAGGGTTTGTGACGACCAACAGCATGGTTTAGAAGGAAAACTGGTTGATTGTGATGCCAAACAAGTTAACTGTAGAACCAACGAAGATTCATCTGGTGCACTTACTCAAGGTAACTTTGCTGGACAGACACTAGATCAGCAGGTTGAACAAAATGGACTACTGTCACCACCGAAGATAGAATCATCAAAATCACCTGATGGAGGGAAGTCAGTTAACTCATTTCCAAACCAAGGTTGTTTTTCACAGTTCTTTGATGGTCTGGATTGGATGATTCAGCCTTCCTTTTACCAAGACTCCAATGGGATTCAATCAGTTAGTGCATCAGAGAACATTTTTAGTTCATCTTCAGATATACCTTCCACAATAAATTCTGATACTATGGAGACTTTTCAGAACTCTTGCCTTTCTGACTTCTTCCCTAATGCCATACAAGAGTTCGTCTGCAGCCCAGATCTAAATTCACTAACATTTGTTTCGCCTGAGATGCAAAATTTGGAGGTCCAACATGATGGAAGCAACTTGCCAAGCACATTCAGCTCTTACGTACAAATGAGCTTCTCTGAGGAGAGTGGAAATCAGAATGCAAGCTTAAGTGGGCTTCACCTGGAATCTATCCAGAGAAGCATGAAAAGCACCTCATGCTCTCAACCACAGATTACTGGGGGCTCCGATGTGGCGATGTACTCAAAGTTGCCAAGTTTAAAAGAATCTCAAGTCTTGTCTCTGCAAGAGATTCATAGCAGTTCCATGGGGACATCATCTTGCAGTATGGATGCAACCGAGTACAGCATCGATCGAGGTACGAAGCTAATGAAACCACCAGTGCGGACATATACAAAGGTATACATTCTACAAGACTATCAAGAAAGGAACATTTGTCAAATGCTTTTGATGTTGAACATAATATATTGTTTATGCTATCTTGTAATCCATGATAAATAGGTTCAAAAGCAAGGATCAGTTGGAAGATCTATTGATGTTACACGGTTTAGAGATTACCATGAGCTGAGGTCAGCCATCGCGTGCATGTTTGGTCTCCAAGGGAAACTGGAGCATCCTGTTAGTTCAGATTGGAAGCTTGTATATGTTGACTACGAAAATGATGTCCTTCTCGTCGGAGATGATCCATGGGAGTAAGTATAGGCATCGCCACATTGATTTCTTGACAATATCCAGCAGAACAATAGCATGCTATCTGCCCCTTACTTTGGTTCATGGCCATAGTAACTAGCTCATTCTAGTGTGCTTCTCTCTCGTCACAGGGAATTCATCAACTGTGTCAGATGCATCCGAATTTTATCGCCTTCAGAAGTGCAAGAGATGAGCGAGAATGGCATGCATGTCTTGAATGACTGTATCCAAACAGCTCAGTAAGGCTAATAATTATGGACGAAGCTGTAAATCGAAACAAAACAAAGCAAGAAATGGCGCACCTGAGAAGCTAAAGTTTTCCTCTGAATACTGTGCCTTAGTCAACGTTAGGCTGATTTACTACAGTGTATTTGGTAGAGACTGACGAGCAAACGTCTCAAGAAAGATATAGGCCATCTTTTAAAAGAAGACCGGGTGGAGAAGCTTAAGCTGTGATTACTGATAGGCTTCGATGTATGTCAGCCCCCACTGTTTGCTGCGAGCTTAGTACGATGATTGACTACCCTTGTAAATGTGGTGCTGTTGGATTTGATTAATTGTAAACTGCTGATGCAGATTCTCTGTTTGTCAGCTTAAGCTTTCAGGTTTCAGCCACTGCATTGGGCTCGCAGCTACCATCTTCGATTTGAGCTAACTTCATGGCAGCTGTGTCTGAATCCGAATCTGAAAGCCCTGGGACTTTGGTGCGGGTGTTAAGTTTTGATTACGCTAGCCACTTTTAAGATAAAATAGCAAGGTAAAGTTGAGTGGATTCTAGTTGAATTTTTGACATGGGCCTTTCAAATAGGAACTGTGCCCATGATGATCTACTCATCCATCCTGCATCCAAATCAGCGGGAGTTGTGTTGCCCACCGTGCCGACCTCCTCTTGACCACATCTCAACAAGAACCGTCCACGCGGGCCCAGAAGCAGCCATGACTAGCGATTCAGTTGATGCCTCTTCTCTGAAGATATTTTGAAGCGGCTAGAAATTCACAGGGCCTGTCCTGTGCAATGGAGCGTGCATGCAGCCACTAAGAGCAAGCCTAACCCACCTCTTAAACCTCTTCCTATCTTAAATTATAAGAAGAAATAAAAATTTGAGCTCCAATCCAACCCTTATAAGGAATCCCTATTCTAGGGAGACCCTTCTCACCCCTACATCTAGGGTTTTCTCCTTTCCTCCTACTATTTTCTTCAACATTTTTTATTCATTATTTCTATTTTTAGTAAATAATTCATAGGTGCAAAGTAATAATAATGTTTGGATAAATAATATGGGTGAGTAATAGGGAGTGTGGGTTGAAGATAAATTTGATATAGGGTCCCTCTAATTTTTACACCACCCCTAAATGAGTGATTTAGGGGAAAAATATAGGGGTTTGGATTAGAGTTGCTCTAACATGCACATCTCCAGTCAACAAAAAATACAGTGTCAAAACGTGCATGCTCACGCCATATAACAGTCACGTAACGTTAAACGATCGACCATCGGTTGGTGAAGATTAACTCAGCCGGTTGCGTATTGAACCGACCGCACTGGAGATTAAGGGTGGTCACGGCCTAGCGACAGCACTGCGATCAGTTCCCATTTCAGCAAGATAACATTGTAGAACAGATGGCAAATACTGTTCATCTTCACAAAATAAAGCGAATAGGTGTCGGTTGTTACTTTAGACAAAAATTTGAAACGAAAAAGGCAGTAGTACTAGTTCACAAGATAGAAGGAAGGAAAGGTGCATGTACCCCTCCTAGCTATGCCCTTAAGCATAAATCAAGAGAAATTTTACTATAAATAACATAGACAGTAAGTAGTGGCAGTAGAAATTAAATATAACCATCTATTCCTCAAGAGTATTTTAGACTTTTCTTATCCATTCATCAGAGGTAATTTAGACTTTTCTTAAATCATTCATAGTTTTGGTTTCACCGAATACCTGGTGATCTTTAGAGATTTCTTATATATTTATCCGACATTCATCATTATCACAGGACATGTTTAGGGCCATAGTAGGCTTGATGTGATTAGTCTCAGCGACTATATCCTTGATCCTGATCATCAACCGAGAAGGATTCCTACCTAGGGTTTGAAAAATCGACGAAAATCGCCGTATCAGTCCGACTTGAGATTTGAAACTAATCGGTAAACCGATGTAATTAAAATTTAAATTCAAAAAATTTGGAAAATTTGAAAAAAATTATCCATAATTTCCCTAAAATTAGTATTAATAGACTTTTGACATCTGGCGTGAAAGTTTTTTGAAAAAACAAATTTGGGAGACGTTTTTGCGCAAATCTGAATATAGATAATAGAAAAGGAAAACAAAGAAAAACTTTCGTGTATATAGATACGTATACATTCTAATTGTACATTTCAGATGCAATAATATAATTTTTGGTTCACGGTATTGATCCGAGATGTTTTTACGGAGTCGAAATTATGTCTTTGTTTCAAAGAAATGAACGGGGATAAAAGAGCATTAGTATAAGAGGTTATCATTTTGATTTTTGAGTACTCGCGTTACTTTCACTTGAATATTCAGTATTCTCTGCAACTTTTTTTCCCCTGCAGTTAGTTTTTGGACAGGGTCACGTTCACAAGGTTGGAACAGTTCCACAGCTCTTGAGGGATCTCACCGTGAAGGGAATTGATCGCCAAACCAAGACGACACAGACGATGCAGCCGGCCGATATGTAGTTATCTCCCCGAGTAGCATGTTGAAGTCCGGCCAGGTGAAGCGCCTGTAGAAAAGTGAGGTTGCCAATCACCGGGGAGATGGTGACTGAGGGCAGATACAGGGACAACACCCTGCCCGGGTGGCGACGGCTGCATGTCATGCCTACCCACCGGCAGAAGTCGGCGTTTGTGCGAAGAGCAGGAGCAGCAGGCGCAAATACACGGTAGAGACTGACGAGCAAACGTCTCAAGGACCGCTAAATAAATCTGAACACAATATGAGACCGAAACAAATCACCTCACATATTGATAGAAAGTTTTCGTGCAAGATATTTTTTTTCTACAAAATCATACAGTGAAAAGGTAATTTGTACTCTCTCCGTTCTTTTTTTTTAAGTAACATTTTTACCTTTTACAATCTCCGTGATGGGACGATGACAGTTATTTTGCTTTAACTTTTATTTTTATTACATACTAATACGATTATAATATTATAAAAGCATTTTTAACTACAGATTAATGATGTAAGTAGTTTTTATGTAGCCAATACAAATAGTTTTAAACGTAATAGTGGTCAAACATTAGAAAGTTTAACGACATGGATTCTAAGCGGTGTCACTTAAAAAAGAACTGGGAGATTATGCAAAATAAACATATATCAATGTTTTTCTCCTATCCGAGCGATGTTCTCACCGAAACATTAATCAACGCAACCAAAATGAACCAATTTGATGGAAACAGCACGCACAGCCTTGGGTTGGCCCAACTTTCACGGTTCTTGGCCAACATTGCAGCTGCTGATTGGGCGCAAATGTGAGCACGGATCGTTACCCGTGGTCGTTACAAATTGCATAACTTGCGACGGTTGATCCTGCTTTGAATTAAAGGGCTGTGATTGGATGAGCTCCACCGGATGCATGTCTCTAACTGGAATTAAGGAGTCGGGATGCGACACAGGGGCTATTTGGTTACCATCTCGTATGAGTCTGGCCGCGGAAGTCTGCATCGTCCTAGTCTGGCTCCAAAGAAACGGTCATAGAGCTCGTTTTCTATGAACCTGACTACGAGTGCTTTGTGCATCGTGCTGGCCTTGGCTCCGCACCGTGCGCAGAGGCAATCAAACAACCATCTTGCATGTGTGGGTGCAGACTTATGCGATACAACGAGTAACCAAACACTGGTTCTCTGACTCCTACGAGTCTGATCGTATGGAACCAAGCAACCAAACAGATCAAAGTACCTTGCCTGGTGGTTTGTGAGGTTTGGTAGGGAAGGAGGATCCATCCATCGGTAACAATTCACTATCTGGAATTAAGGCATCAAGACGCGACACAAAAGTACCTTGACCGGTGGGTGGTTCGTGAGGTTTGGTAGCAGGGCGGACTCGATGAAGCTCATGGCCGGGTGTTTAGTTGACGCCTAAAAAATAGGAAGAAATACTTTGTATATAATAGATGTATTAGGCATATATACCGAGAATTGGTCCAAATATTTCATATCTATACCTTTAATAGATTTCAGTTCATTCCCATGCTTCCCTCTCCCTCTGTCCCTTATTTGTCTTAAAAAAACTGTAGCCCAACAGAAGGTTCAAGGAGGACAATTAGATATTTTTTTAAAAAAAATAATATATTTTTTAATTCAAATTGCAAAAATATATTTCGATTGAAAAATATTGCAAAACTATACCTCTGTTGCCGTTGGAAACAACTAGAGGAAAATGTCGCCATATGATATGACGACAAAGAGTTATGTCGCCATTTGAACCGACGAGAACAGCTATGTTGGCGCCACGTGGACGAAAAAAAAACGGCCGGCCTTCATGTCGCCAAATGAAATAGTGATATAAGCCTCCTGATGCAAAAATCGACCGTTGGTTTGGCGACAAAGAGGGCGCGTCCCTTTGTCGCTAAACCGACTGGCGACAGAGATCGCAAAACGGTTACTGTTTGGTGTAAGGAGCTCATTGTTGCCAATTGAAATAGTGACAGGTTCCTATCGCCAAATGGTTTGGTGACAGAGGCCTGTCATCCTTTTATTTGGTGACAGAGAGGTCACATCAACGTTGACTCAGCTTTTTCTGTGTTTTGCGCTATTGTCGCCCAACCATACGCCGACAGATGTATAGTTTTGTAATTTTTTTAGATCAAAGTATATTTTTGCAATTTGAATAAAAAAATATATTATTTAAAAAAATTGTCAATTAGAGAGGTGGGTGAATATACGGTTTAAAATTCTTTTCACCAAAATTAAGCCTTATGTAGAATTTAAATCCAAGGTAGCAAGCGAACAGCACGAAGAGGGTTGGAAATTGCTTCAATTACACTCATTAATTGGTTAAATATTGAAATGAGTTGATTTTCAATTAAATTGGATTTTTCTCAGGCTAGCTCAACTTGCCAAATCGTGTGGTGACCCGTATAATTAGCCCAGGGTAACGATAAAAACATCGTCATTACTCTGAGTTAATTATACTAATCTCGGTATATTAGCTAATAGAGATATCAAGCGTACTCGACATTTTATCAATTAATATACTGTATTCAGAGTGTTGCAGTAGAATAATAATTAGAGACTAGAATGAAAACTTATTACAATCCATTGCCACGCAGGGCTAGAAGTCAAGCACATTAATTATACATAGAATCCAAGTACAACAAAAATATAATACATCTAACTAATTACTATGAAGATCACCAAAAGTTGGGTACGACCTAACAAACCACCTAGTCCTCCTGGTAGAACTCCTCGTAGTCCTGGTCTTGTGAGTAATCCTCACCCCACACCTCGTATAGTAGGTGGATTCATGTGAGTAATTCTCACCCTATGCCTCGTGTACTAGGTAAATTCATAGAATTCATGCTCTAAACAAAGGAGGATTTAAGCAAGAGTGAGTACAAAGAACTCAGCAAGTGTTAATAGCAAATGCAATATATGATTTTCTCTCATAATCATCTAGTGATCACCTTCCCTTAATTTTCAATTTTTACTAAAATTAGGTTTTTGGGTTTTCTTTTAAGGGTTGTATATTTTAGTTATGAAAATAACTACTAGCACTCGTATATGAGGCAGACTTAGCTTCCGTAGCCTCAAATTCAGGAGACAGTCATGAATTTATGATTTAATCCTGTACAGGTTTGTACCACTTTACCCATAGTGACCCTATCATGTGAGGCTCCAGAATGCTTACCACTATTCTAATATTAGATCTCCAACCCTGCTAACTCGAGCCAAAGACACATTTCCCAGACTGCCCCGCTTGACTCGTAGATAACAGTTGTACCCCGACGACCAGTCGGTAGTAACTCTACCCATGGCTTCAAATATAGTGTCATTCCAAAATCACTCATCTCTCCGGGCCTTTCATCTTACCCGGATTTGCACACTAGTTAACTACTAATACCTAATATAAAGATCATAACATCTTCATATGACAATATTTTCTAACCGATTTCACACACTATAATTGATACTAGATATACAGCTCATTGCCCGAGTGTAGTTATTCATCCTTATATCATATCCTACGTAGAGGGCCCCACCAACCTACATTCCTACTCATTGGCACCCTCTACCTACCATGTGTGTGTGTGTACACGTCATGGCTCCTTTCGTTGGATGACCCATTTCAACATATCAATAATTATTCTGCTTCATCAATCCAATTTTCCAATCATATCCGATTTGAGGTTTTATTTTAAAAAAATTTCCCCATGCATTAATGATACCACATATATGAAAACATTTAAAAATAATTTTACAAATATGATCAAAAGAAGCTTGCTTGAAGTAGAACTGAAATACTCGGCCTCACTCGAATTCTAAAGGTGGCCTTCTACTGGATTTAGTTCGATCCCTGAAATCATGAGATATTGAATTCATGTGACAATTGAATTATTGCGTATTTTATGGCGACCAACCTTTTTCTTGATTCTGATTAGGTTAATAAACAGGTGTTTTTGTGTTAAGTAATTTAATTTGACATACTTTATTTGGGTGTATTTTAACTTGGAAAGATTGGGACTTATCATATTTTAACTCGGCGTATTTTGATTTTTAGTCTGCGCATTGACTGAGGTGTGATTTCCTTTATTCTGATTCTTCTGGGATCATTAGCGATGCTTAAGTTCTTACTTAATTACCCACTTGTGCAAGTCCATATTCTGGTGTCATTTTATCATGATCATTGTTGTTATTATTAGCATTATTTTAATTATTTTTCTTTTCATTCCCCCCTTTTCTTCTCTCCTCCTCTTTTTCTTTCTTCTCCTTTCCCAATTTTTTCTTCCCACCAGTTGAGCCTTATCCTCAAGCCTACTCTTCTTCCCCTATTTCTTCTTCCCTCTCTCCCTTTTGCTCTGGCGTCACGCCACCCCGAGCTGGTCCTGCCATCGGGCTCTGGTTTTACGGCCATGCGGCTCCACTGCCCTGTGGCCCCGTTAGCTCGGCTCCACCCTGTGCTGGCCCCAACTTGCACCACCCTCTAGCCGGCCCTCGACTCGGTCTGTTCGCCTCTTTGGTGCCACCTGCGCCCCCAAGACCTTCGCTGACACCACCTCTTGTGCACTTAGTCCAGCCCCCCTCTGTTCATGCCTAGGCCGCCACTCCTCTGGGTCTCTGGGTCCGACTTCATATCTGTGCCATTGGTACCTGCCTTACTCTCTTCACTCCACTCTCTGAGCTAATTATTTAATTGAGATTTTTTATTAATTGCATGCTTGCTTCGTTTTGATTTGAGTAGTTCTTCATTAGTCGATGATGCTTTGAGAATGGAGCTAGCTAGTGGGTTGGTGGCACTGTGGCAAAACCTATAAGTATCTTAGTTGATAGGCACATACAGAGTTGCCCCCTTCCTTCTCCCTTGCTATTGCTACCACCTGAAACCATTAACGATCTTTGTGAGACCCCGTTCGGATGAACAGGAACCTCCATGTGATTACTGTGCTATTCCCTGGATCAGTAGCTAGCACTCACATGTTTACAACAATTGGAAATCACAACCATACATTAATTAATTAAGCGGAAACGATTATACAAATAAATATTACAACTCGAGAAATATAGCGACAAAAGAAGCAATTGCCTTGTAGTGTACCCATTCAATCCCGAGCAACCGACGAGCATAAACTTGAGATAGAACACGACGGAGAAAAACCCGCAACTGCGATGAACAACCGAAACCTCGCTAACTCATCCACCTACAATATAATTAGGCAAGGGTGAGTACTTTACGTACTCAAGAAGACTTGAGCAAACCTATAATACATGCGAGGCCATTTCAAAGGAAAGGCTACTACGTTAATTTGCATAAAGCAACTTTCATTTGTAAACCAAGTTATTTGCAAACGGAATTTATAAAAGCATTTGATTGATAACAATTAAGTAAAGCATAATAACACTCACGATCCTCCATGGCGTGGCGGCGAATCATAATTCACGAAATCCAACAATGTCGACCCTTTGACATAAAACACAGTTGCCAAAACAAATGAAACCAACCCTTTTGAAAATGATAAAACATTTAACTCGCGCAGAATTCACCAAGACACCCATGACCGCGGGTACGGCTAATCAATTAGATTTAAACTCTGCAGAGGTGTACAACTGTACCCACAAGGAATGATCAACTTTTGCCCGACACACTTCCTTAGGTGAGTCGTCAAGAAGACCATACATAGTCATTAAATTCCTAGACAAGGCTTTACACCGGCCGGGGCGTTAACCCCGCCAGAGAACTAGAAACACACACCCAAGCCGTGGATCCACATTCACACACACCCAACACAACGTTTCTAAACACGGCAGTATGCACCGTTACATTAGCAAGTAGACTGGCCGGAATACCCGTCGAGAATAGACCTGACCGGAA
This sequence comes from Guadua angustifolia, assembly GCA_036346375.1. Classification (NCBI taxonomy): domain Eukaryota; kingdom Viridiplantae; phylum Streptophyta; class Magnoliopsida; order Poales; family Poaceae; genus Guadua; species Guadua angustifolia. The sequence continues at coordinate 48,550,715 of CM070506.1, read as the reverse complement.
AACTCATGCAAGCTCCGCCTACCAATGAGCAAAGCCATGTCTAAACAATTTAATAGGCTAAAGGCTAACCCATCCTCACCCTCGTGGTTTGTACGGTTCTCGGATCAAGCTACCGATGTTCGGTCCTTAGTTGTGACACGGCGACACTTCACCCTACACTACGTGCATTTCCTTATTGCACTGTACGGCTATTGCCAATAATCGCCGCATCAAAGCATAGCTTTCTTTTGGGTTTTAATCAAAGTACCCACAACCAACAAAGATTGCTATTTTCAAGGTTTTCAGAAACAAATGTTGCTTTGATCATGTATATCATTGATTCTAAAACACGGCTAAGCATGAATAATATGAACGCATATACCCATGATGACATTAAGTAACGCCTAACCTTAATCTAAGGTTATCAAGGTTCACATGTTCATAATCATCAAAGGAGATTCACGAGACAACAGGTATAACTACCCAATCCACAAAATAGCAATTTACATAAAGTAAACACATGCATAAAATTATTTGATGCACAAAAGGAATACAAAATCTTGGATTCAATATGGTCAAGGGATGCTTGCCTTGCTTAATTATCGCTACTGACGGCGGCGAGGATGCGGTGATGAAGGCGATAGCCGGAATCGAGGCGTCGAGTTCTACGTCGATCAACGGAAACAAAGCAATTATAAACTTCAATAAGGGCAAAAGAAAGTTGATAGAAAGACAAATAAAACTCTTCATAAGAAACAGGGATTGCTCTTTTACGAATTTATTAATCTTATTTTACGAATTCAAGATGCTAAAATTGGTTAGATTTAATAGAATTAGTCATTAGTTGCAAGCTTTCATTGATTCACTATTCATAATATGAGTTTTTGGCAATCTTATTACTTATGGATTTTGCTTTATTAAGATTCAGATACGAAGCAAGATGAAATAAGAATATTTTCTTAGATTACTGCAGATCATAACTTAAAGATCATTTCTAAGCCGTTCTGTACTAAATTCGGTTTTTTTCAAGTAGCATTTAAGCATTTTGATTAAGATAGAATTGTATCAAATCCAATTTGTTGATAAGTTAACATTGAATAATACGATTTAAATTTAATATTGTTTGAAGAAAGGATACTTTTGAATATCGATTATAACCATGTTCAGTAATTCACGTAATGATAATAGTTTTACGATATAGTACATCAAATTTTAGAGGAGATATCATCATAATAATTTACAAGTCAAAATAATGAATTGCGAAGGATCTGAATGATAATGAGGAAAGGAGCTGTTAACATGACTATGAGGAAGGAAATACGGCAGAAGACTTTAAACTTCATAACTCGAGACAATTGAAGAAGCTAAGAATTAAGAAAGATATCATTCTATAAGAAGTTTTCATTGATTAATATTTGATTAAGATTTACTAACGTTATTAGATATATTTAGTTAATTTATTGTACATATTTTACTAAATAAATTCTTTAAGTCTAATTTATTCAACAATACAGATTAAAACAACTTTTATTGAAAAATATTTAAAATTAAACATTGCAAGTTAATATCTTAGAATTACTAAGTTAATTATCAATTTGATCATGGCAGAACCACTATGGTATTTCACGAAATTAGTGTAATGTAAATACTTAAAATTTATTAGAGTAAGCTTATGTGTAAATCCAAGTATATTTATAACAATTGCATTATTTTACAAGATTTATATACAGTAGTGAAATGGTTAATAGAATATTTAAAAGTAATCACCTTTGAAGGATCATTAATTTAATTAAACTAATATAAGGTTGCTTCTAACTAATTGTCATTAAAGTTTATAATTATTTATGCATTATAAATTTTCAAATTATGTTATAGATTAATTTATTATTAAATTCAAATAATTTTAACCTTTGAAAATGCTATTAAATAATTTTTAATTAATAGTAATTTAATTGAATTACTATCAATTCATAATTTTGATTAAGTTACAATCTATGTTACATCAATTAATTAATTAAGTTTTAATATGTTTTTTAATTCATGACATAATAATAACTTATTTACATTAATAATTTAATTTCCATAAATTAATAAAATTTATTAGATATCTATAATTATTAACTGAATGATTATGATATTGTTGAGAATCATTTCACATTAGTCGGAATGAAGCGATACAATTTAACTTATGACATACATATAATAAGATAAATCATAAATATATAAGCTAAAAAGTATTATGAAATATTGATAAATAATTATGAAGTTTAAGATTGAGCAATTATTATACTATAAGCTGCTAATTAGCTATCAGATTCATCATCAATTGTGAGTAGATTAGTATTATTAGAAATTGAGTTATAATGATATAAATGCAAATTTATTGTAGATAGAATAAGTCATTATTATACATCGATTAATAGAATTTGTAAATTATGATCAATTGATTTAATTAATCTAGATTTCAAATCGAATTGCGTGAAGAATTTAATTGCATAATTATTTCGATATCTTAATATTATAAATGTTGGCATGATTACTTCATGATAAGAATTTATATTGAGTTAGTAGATTATGATATTAATTGGATAATTGATTTTCATGATATATCAAAAATATAATTTGTAGATTCTATTAGATATTGTTATGTAATAAACTCTAGCTATAATTGTTAGATTGCAAGTTAATTATAACATTTTTAAAGTTAGATTACTATTATTAAATTTAGAATGTTAGATTAGTTTGCAATTGATATTTAATGCATTGAATTTTTAATTAGTAATCATAATTATCATAATTATAGAACAATATATGATATATTATTTCTGTTTACTTTAGATCATTAATAAAGTCATTGTATTAATTGAAGGTTATGTATCTAATTACTTTTTCTAATATATGAACAATTAATTTAGTTTATAATGTAAAAATTTTTATAATTTTAAATATATCTAACAATTTGAATTTCAAATTTTTATTATCATTTACATATAATTCATGGAATTATGTATTCTTAATATATTCATTAATTTTAATTGTCATTCGACAAATATATGAAAGTTATATATATTTATATTTGATTATACAATAAATGTATTTATATGAAAATTATGATTACTTAATTTGACTAATTAGTTTGATTCATGGTGAGTACGTTCATTAGGAAAAAATTATTGAAGAATTGACATTATCTTATGAATCGTTGAGGTAATTTGCTGTTTTTGACAAGATTTTAGTACGAATATTATCACATATGAATTCAATTTGATAATAAGTTGATAAATTGTCTAATTTGATTATATGATTTCTGATTCAGAAGTTTTATGATTGAATATTAATTAAATGTGCAATTAAAGCAATGGAATGTTGATTATTGTAAAATTGCAAGTTCAGTTCAGATGAATGAATTGTTTAATAATTTGTTAATTCCGTTTATAATATGTTAATATTGGTATGAAATTAAGTCTAATGACATCGTTTGGAATGATAGGAGTTTTCTTCTTGAATTATGTAAGGTTTACTCTATGAAATTTCTAATTAGGATTATTAATTTGAGTTTGGATTTGAGGAGTTCGTATTAATTATTGATTTCGTTGATTTATGAATTTACATGTGAATATATTCGATATGTTTGTTCATTATATATTGATTGTTTCAGATAATGATTGTTTAGATTAAATTAGCTATTTTGAATGAATTGAGATTGTTCTATATTAGATATTGTGAATATATGGGTTCTATAATTTTACATAAGTTCTTACTATTTTAGCTTTAGAATTATTTTGAATATTGAATGTTAATCTGAAATTTTAAGAATTCTAATTATTTTTATATTATATTTGATATTGGATTGTTTAGCATGTGATGATTTTTATGGTGACGATAGATTAATTTGAGTTATGGTTGAAATGAGTAGTTTGTGAGATTCCTGAGAATTTCTTTTTTCAATATATAGTGTCAAATTTTCACGATAGTGTTAGATTGTTGAATGCAATATGTTTAGAGATCATCAAATTAAAGATGCTGTAATTCAGTTGATTTCATTTTGGCAGATGAATTATTACTTAGAGTAATGATTGCCATTATGAGTTCATATTGTTAAAGTTTGGGAAATTAGATTCTGAATGTTAGAGGATGTAATTTTTGTAGTTTGAACAGATTTGTAACAAGTTAATGATGAATTAACTGTTTATTAAATGAAGTATAGAATTTGAGATTGGTGACATAATTATCATGTAAGCAAATGTAGTCAATCTTGAGTTAGTATTTATTAACATGATTATTGAATGTAGATGATTCAATTTATTAATTTGCTGAATAATGTTCATTTAAAATTGATATATTCAATTGTGTTGGTGAATCTTAATCAATGGTAACTTTATCATATTGCAGCATGATGAGTTTACATGTTGTTGGAAGTATAAGTATTAGAAGTTTAGCTTAGATTGTAATATAAAGTTATCATGAATTGAGCATTGTTGATGCAATTGATTTGAGCAATTAAGTATCGGCATATCTCATGATGTAGCATTAATGTAATCGGTTAGAATTGAGAATGATAATTTCAGGCAATGAATCGAAGTTGAATTGAATATGATTCTAACATGGTGTACATGATCTGATTCATGATTAGTAGAATGAACTAACAAGTCTAGAATTCTGATTCGTAAAACTGAATGTCAATCAAGAAATGTGAAATTAGTATGAGAGTTCAATCTAAGTCGATATCTTTAGTATAATATGTGACACTTGTGATGATTTCTTAAGTATTGAAGGTAGATTTGTGATTTGTTAAGATACATTAATGCAGTAGTAAGATTACCTTGATTAAGTATTCAATATCAATGTGAATATGATCTGAATTTAATACGATTGAAGCTAAACAATTTATACAGTAGATTCGTAAGTATTATTGGTCATTATTCATTTGATTGAATTACATTGTTCTATAAATTATGCTGAATATTATATGGTGATATTCTATTAAATTGTAATCTAGATATTTGCTTGATTAATGATGAATCAAGTCATTAATTTGAACAGTGAATATCAATTTAATTTTAGTTGTCATTGGTCATTATTAGAATATGCTATTCTAGATAGTTCTAAATTGTTGATAATATATTGATTATATAAATGTCGTTAAAGATTCTGATTTCTTAATAGTTGAATATGATTGAATTGACATAGTAGTTGATCTTTATTGATATTAGAAATTCGTATTGCATTTAAATTTGAAATAGATAGATTTTGAAATTAATGAGATTATTACATAGATTATCAATTAATAAGATTTAATCAATTTAACATGAGTAAGTAAATGATTTACTTATTAAATGTGGGTACTGATGTCCTTAAGATTTTGAGTTTTTCAGGATTAGTTGTACTTAGTATCGTATTTATAATTCATTCAGATTGCATTTATTAAGTATTTAGATGGATTCGATAGATTCTATTACTTATGATGATTTATCAGTGTATTCAATACTTAGACTTTGCAATAGTGTATGTACAGTTCTAAATAGTTATTCGATTGATATAGACAATTACTTTGATATGAATTATTTAGTATTTGTTAATCATTTGAATCTAGGATGTTTTGTAGACTTGATCATCTAGATATTACTAGAAGAATATGATTTTTGATCTTACTGAGTGTTTTGATGTTATCTTGCATTGATTGATAGCATTAGTGACTTTCGACATTTAACATGTAATTGAATAAGGATGAATTGCTATTGATGTTTTGAATTGTCTATTGATATGAAGATTTAGTATACTTTTCAAGTTGACATTAAATTTGATAGTACTTATGAAGTGATATTTTGTGAAGTGTTGACTAATGTCGTGATATTAATTAGTCATTTAGTCATGTGAAGAATACTGTCATTATTACTTATTTAGAATTAGATAATTGGAATGTTAATTGACTATTCATAGAGACATTAGAATGTTTAGGAATTTTCTAATTATTAATGAATGCTCTTAGTAGATACTTAGAATAGTTGTATGTTGTAATGTAGAATTTTGATGATTGCGGTTATTTCTTTGATTTATATCGTTATAAATGTTCATAGTATAGATAAGATAATTAGAGTTTCACTTAGGGATAATCTATACTACTGATAAGTTCTTGATGAAATTAGAAACAAGTAGTTCATATGGAATATATAGATAGTTGTTGCATAGGAATATTGCTGTTTCATATGTAGATTCTATATTATCTTGATATGTTAGATATTTAACATTTAGTTCGTAAGATTTACTCTATTGATAGTCAGATTTATATGTATGACGTTATTTCAGATGTTAGTTACTTCAATTTTGATAAATTATAGTGATTGTGAATTTATCCTAGAATATTGATTTTACATAATTTACATTACTCGATAATTTTAATAGAGAATTTATTTATATCTATTGTTACGTTTTTAATTGATTAAGTCGATAAGTATTAGTTGTATGTATTAATGATTTATAGTTAAGTTTTATGTCTGATTTATTTGCTGAATTCATTAAGTTCATAGTCGTTTAGACTTTTCTAAATTTGATAATGTTAGATTGCTATTTACAGTTGCTATGATCAATTGTAGAACAAATTTGAAATGCAATTCGAATATTATAATATTATGTCAAGATTGTATCAATTGATTCAATTGATAATTGATTCATTTTAATAGATTCGTCAAATTTACTAGAATGTGATGTAGATTAGATTCATTTAACATTGAGAATTAGAATTTGACGTAACTAATTAGAATTATAATTTAGCAAAGTGCTTAAGTTTATCATCAATTATTGATAACTAATTATAAGGAAATTAATTCTAGATTGTATAGAGTAAATTTGATAGATAATTTATAGTAGTAATATTCTATGTTATTAGCTTATATAGACATTTATTTCAATTATACTTTGTATAGCTACAGAATTACTTAGCATTTATATAGAAGTTTAGATGAAGATTAGATCAAGTATGATAAACATAATGTCTAATACTGAGTACAGCCAGTTGGAGATACTTTCGTCTAAGTAATTAGATCTAAGTTAATGTAGAATGTATCTATAGTCTATTAATAAATGAAGATCATTTACAACATATATATGAGAATTGAAATCGAGTAGTGCTATTAGTTGATGTAATGATATTGAAACTATTCTAAATGCATAGTTATAACTGTAGTTACGATATGAATAATTAACTTTCATCAATTAGATTAGAAAGTTATACTGAATACTTGTAAGGATATGATTATAGAAATTAATGCAAGTTTAAAATATGTTCTAAGTCATAATATATTTACATGTGCAATATACAATTGATTAGAATTGTATGTAATAACTTTATGATTAGAAATATATATCAATATTTTAATGCATTTGAAGTATAAATCGTACATGAAATATTAGATTGAAATTAGAGTATTAAATTTATATATGGTTAATAATTATCAAATAGCTAGTATTTTTTAACAAGTTATATTTACAATGAATATTAGACATTGAACATAGGTACTTATAATGATCATATGATAATAATTATGTAACAATAGTTATACAAGGCTAATATTTTATTACTACATTCAAGTATATTACTATCATCGTTAATCTTTATAATTACTACAAGACTTAAATTCGATTGAAATTAGACTAACGATCTACAAGTCTACAACACAACTTTGATAGATTATTCGAGCAAGAACGTAATTACAATTCAGTAGTACATCATATAACTAGAATTAATGAACTCTAATGAACATAGTAGATATAGATTAAATGTAAATACAATCATTGATTCAGATCAACATTCAATCTTAGAGTTTGATAGAAGTTTATTTCGATCATTGAATCTTCATAATGATAATGTCGATCTTTAGATTACCTGAATATTATGAACTCAAGATATGCAAGATCTGATATTTCCAATGAGTAACAGTTGCTTAACGAAACGCATAATAATTAAACACTTATAGTATTACAAGACTTAACGTGAGAAATATGAAACATTACATTAGTAATATTACGGATAGCGACATTAACATATGAATCGAATGCAATGACTTATCACATTCATCATACTATACGTAGGTAACATATTTCTTACATAACTTTACATCCTTAATCGGAATATTGCAACTAATAACTACATCTTCATATCTTACATATACAATTCATTAATAAAGTTATTAGTTAATCAGATCTATACAATTACATTGAACTTAACCATAGCGTACATTAATCAGTATTCAAATCACTTTATAAGTAACTCTGATAAACTAAATGACAATGTCAGAGATAAATCAACTCAATGAAGTATAGCAATTAATTATGCAGTATTAGCATTTATGCAGTAGATCAACTGATAATTATAGCGTCAATTGCTACTGCATTACGATTTACAACGTATTTCAATATCAATACTGTGCAGAATAGCAACTGATTACAAGCATAGATCTAATAGATAAGAAGATATAGTTCAATCATGACAATCAATTTATCAATTATACAATCAATTAAGAGTATAACTAGAACTTATGATGTATCTTAGTTTAAAGCTCTTATCATCTTAGTTACATATCATTAGTTCTAATTAATACCAGTAATTAGCTTTAAGTTGTCTAATTGTTTAAGTACGATCAAATCTATATTAATCTAATTATGTACTAGTTCTAATTCAGTTAACATAGATTTAAGCGTACGAACATACGAACTAAGTACGTTAAAGATTATTAATAGGTCAATTATATAGACTTAAGATATCATTAGATTAACATGAACGTAAATTCAACATGTCATTTAGTAAAGATATTGAATATTCTTTTCATAGCAATTCTAATGAATTATTGAAAGCATACCTTATAAGATATATGATTCGATCTATAGATTATTACAAATCAATCATAAAGTTAAATATTAATTGAAGCAAATCTTAATGATCTTTAATTGATATAATCTTAAATATCAATTGCAAATGATTATTTTATATTAGTTAAATGCTTAACATGATTAATTTTATGCATTACTCTTATACAGTATTCTATGATTAACATATGAATTAAATTTGCTAATTTATCTATTATGACAATTTTAAGTTATTAATAATTAAGTTATGATCTCAAATTATTAAATCTATTGTCATCTAGATAAAATGATATTTGCTAACAATAGCAATCAAATTACATTTGAAAATATAATATATTCTGAATAAGGTCATTAATTGATCATATATGATTAAATTAGCTATATAAAGCTGTGCATATAGCATTAATGAATCAGATTAATTAGATATTAAGTATAAAGTCTATGAAATTAAATATTTATTTACATATTAGTAATTTGAATTAGATACTTAGATATGTACTATGATACATATACTAATGTGTAATCAAATTCTGATACATTATTACAATTTGATAACATTTAGGATTTTGACAACTAGATTACATTACTATGATTGATTGGAATTTAATTTCATGTTAAGTATGTCTTAAAGATCATATTCATCTTTACATAGCTATCGATTTAATATATTATTGGTTTACGCTTGATAACATCGTTATAATTAAATATTACATTAATTTTGCTATGATATGATTATATTATTCATAAGATCTAATCATATGATTCGAATGTACATATAACTAGTACTAATTACATTTAAGCTTCATAACATACAGATGATGCAATATTTATCATGATCTTATTATGTACAATTGCAATTCATTATGATAATATTAGTGATATATGAGCAAGATTCTAAGTAAATTAGTATTAGAATATGTAATGACTTTCAGATTATAGAATTATCTGTATTGCAAATATAGCTAATGTATACATAATTCTAGAGTATATTCAGCATTCAATATGTATTCTCATACTTAAATTGCACTAGATTGTAATTACTTATGATATCGATAATGGCATATTGGAAATTGAAGTATTCATGTCTTATGAATTATATAATACGTTAAATTATTGCTACTATGATGCTAATTGCGATTATGATGATTACTTGATATGAAGTTGCATAAATGGCATTGATCTTAATTGGAATTAACTAGTTTATGATATGTATAATATTTGAATTTTGAAGTATTATTTGAAGATTCTTGAATGTAGATGAGATTCAAGAGCTTGGTTATGTATGTTAAGCAGATGAGATTAGATTAGTGATTATGTGAGATTTAGCTATCAGAAGCAATTTATGTTCTCATAATGAGAGTTGCAATGGTTAGAATGTATACTAGATATAAAGTCGCATGTGATGAAGTTTGACTGATGCATTTTATTGATTAGAATGCATGTCAGATGTCAGATTTAATGGTATATCATGATCAATTAGGCTTAATGTCAATTGGCGATTGGCTATTGAGATGGTTAATGAATCTTAGAAAGTAGATTGATGAGCTATGTAATTGATGCTTTACTGTATAAAGTAGATATTTCATCTATAAGTACATGGATGTGAAGGATTTGCATTGTAATGATACAGTATGATATTATATTAGATTATGAATAGCTATTATGCATAGATGTATATATGTATTATTTGATTTTATAGCATGGTATTGATGTAAATTATATGAGAATATTAATTGTCTATAGTGCATTATTTAGCTTTAATGCAGTTAATTTTTTCGACATATAATCTAGGCTAGATTATTAATCTGTTTTAGTGACAAATTGGAATATCATTACAACTGGTAATTGATTTAGAATCATTGTTAATCTAGTCAATACTAGTTATTACTTTGACTATGAATTTTCTATTTCATGATTGTCATATAATATTAATTTATAATATTATCGAATTCATGTAATAATTTATTAATCGATATTTGATTTATAATGCCTATTAGAATTATTTATTATTAAATTATATATATGTACGATTATATTTTTATTAGATAATATATAAATTTAATTTGATCTATTCTATCATAAAATTTATGCTAATATTTATTAATCTATAATTAATTTATTACATTGATGTTATATCTAATTGATTTTCATGAATTAGTATTATCTTATCAGTTCGAATAGAATCGATGTATGATACAAATTGATTTTATTCGAATCTTAGCATTATTGATTTAACTGTGATCTGCTATGTAGCTTATGATTCACTGTATTGGGATTTGATTCATAGCATTATTGATACGTTTCGAATGATTTGTCTTGACTTGATTTGAAAGTATATCTGAATGTAGTATTACTGATGCTGACATCGATGTTGAAGTTCTGCCATATTGCTTTGCATTTATTGTAATTTAGGCGAGATCTTAGCTTCAGGATTATGGAAATGACTTGATGGACTGCACGTATTGATGATTGCAATGACTTGCTTTAGATGTTCGAATGCGTATACTGGCTTGATACATGAATATTCATAGAATGTGTGTATTGGCACTTGAGATCGTATAGTCTTCATGTATCAGATGGATCATAGTTACTAAGGATATAGATCGTGAACTTGATTAGACGCCAAGAAAGATTTGAGCTCTAGTTTTTAGTTCATGCAAAGTCTACATTTTGCAAATATAGTAGCTTTTGGAAGTAAGATTTTGAATTCTCATATTCCAATACTAACGACCATTCTATCTAAGGTTTATCCTACGGTCAAGATATAGCTCGATACCAACTCTGTGAGACCCCGTTCGGATGAACAGGAACCTCCATGTGATTACTGTGCTATTCCCTGGATCAGTAGCTAGCACTCACATGTTTACAACAATTGGAAATCACAACCATACATTAATTAATTAAGCGGAAACGATTATACAAATAAATATTACAACTCAGAGAAATATAGCAGCAAAAGAAGCAATTGCCTTGTAGTGTACCCATTCAATCCCGCAGGCAACTGACCAGGCATAAACTTCAGATAGAACACGACGGAGAAAAACCCGCAACCTGCGATGAACAACTTCGAAACCTCGCTAACTCATCCACCTACAATATAATTAGGCAAGGGTGAGTACTTTACGTACTCAGCAAGACTTGAGCAAACCTATAATACATGCAGGCCATTTCAAAGGAAAGGCTACTACAGTTAATTTGCATAAAGCAACTTTCATTTGTAAACCAAGTTATTTGCAAACGGAATTTATAAAAGCATTTGATTGATAACAATTAAGTAAAGCATAATAACACTCACAGTCCTCCATGACGTGAGCGGCGAATCATGAATTCCTGAAATCCAACAATGTCAGCCCTTTGACATAAAACACAGTTGCCAAAACAAATGAAACCAACCCTTTTGAAAATGATAAAACATTTAACTCGCGCAGAATTCACCAAGACACCCATGACCGCGGGTACGGCTAATCAATTAGATTTAAACTCTGCAGAGGTGTACAACTGTACCCACAAGGAATGATCAACTTTTGCCCGACACACTTCCTTAGGTGAGTCGTCAAGAAGACCATACATAGTCATTAAATTCCTAGACAAGGCTTTACACCAGCCCGGGACGTTAACCCCCGCCGTAGAACTAGAAACACACACCCAAGCCGTGGATCCACATTCACACACACCCAACACAACGTTTCTAAACACGGCAGGGCGTACACCGTTACATTAGCAAGTAGACCTGACCGGAATACCCGTCAGAATAGACTGACCGAAAACTCGTGCAAGCTCCGCGCTACCAATGAGCAAAGCCATGTCTAAACAATTTAATAGGCTAAGGCTAACCCATCCTCACCCTCGTGGTTTGTACGGTTTCTGGATCAAGCTACACGATGTTCGGTCCTTAGTTGTGACACGGGCGACACTTCACCCTACACTACGTGCATTTCCTTATTGCACAGCCGGCTATTGCCAATAATCGCCCGCATCAAAGCATAGCTTTCTTTTGGGTTTTTAATCAAAGTACCCACAACCAACAGTGCTATTTTCAAGGTTTTCAGGAAACAAATGTTGCTTTGATCATGTATATCATTGATTCTAAAACACGGCTAAGCATGAATAATATGAACGCATATACCCATGATGACATTAAGTAACGCCTAACCTTAATCTAAGGTTATCAAGGTTCACATGTTCATAATCATCAAAGGAGATTCACGAGACAACAGGTATAACTACCCAATCCACAAAATAGCAATTTACATAAAGTAAACACATGCATAAAATTATTTGATGCACAAAAGGAATACAAAATACTGGATTCAATATGGTCAAGGGATGCTTGCCTTGCTTAATTATCGCTACTTATTTACGGCATTTACGAGGATGCGGTGATGAAGGCGATGACGGAATCGAGGCGTCGAGTTCTACACGTCGATCAACTAAACAAAGCAATTATAAACTTCAATAAGGGCAAAAGAAAGTTGATAGAAAGACAAATAAAACTCTTCATAAGAAAGGGATTGCTCTTTTACTTAATTTATTAATCTTATTTTACTTAATTCAAGATGCTAAAATTGGTTAGATTTAATAGAATTAGTCATTAGTTGCAAGCTTTCATTGATTCACTATTCATAATATGAGTTTTTGGCAATCTTATTACTTATGGATTTTGCTTTATTAAGATTCGAGATCTGAAGCAAGATGAAATAAGAATATTTTCTTAGATTCTGCAGATCATAACTTAAAGATCATTTCTAAGCCGTTCATACTAAATTCGGTTTTAAATGAGTTGCTTTGCGAGTTAATGAAGAAGGCTTAATTGATCACATTGGACTATGAACGATTAAATCTTTATCTTTAATTGATTTTGCTTAGAATTGGGTTTACACAAGTTAGATTTATTGATTTAGGCTACTGATAACATATTCGTGATATTTGAGAAGGTTCTGGTGATAAAAATATCTTAATTATAGACTTCTTCACTTCTACCGATTCATATTATTAAGTTCAGGAAACTTAACACTTAAGGTTATTTAGCTATTAGGTTTTGCATGCAAAACATGATGAAATATGGTTATTTCTTCATACTAAGATGATTTATACTTTGTATAACAATCCTAAGCTAATTCCATGAATTTTAGGCTTTAGCTGATACATTATAATCATTGTTGAAAAGGCTTAAGTGGCATTGCAAAGTTGACATTATTCGGAATCGGCCAAAAGTAAATCAAAAGGTTAATCACTTAAGGGTTTTGATCTGATGAGATAAATAGGCAAACCTTAATGGAATATGATTCTTTTTACAGATCATGGTAGTATAAACTTTGTACAATGTTACTAAACTAGTTTTACGTATTTTAATATTTGGATGAGTTATTTTATCTGTTGTTGAAATAGCCTAAATGATCACATTTGCAAACCTTAAATCGGCCAAGTTTCGTCTTGAGTTTGCGATTACAATATACATGATCTTTAATTCATTTTTCAGGCGTTAATAGTAAACAATCCTAGAAATGTTTTACAACTATTTTTACATTATTTTGACTTTAACCGCAGTTGATTAACTATTTATTTGCTACGGCAGTTTGCACTTTCTTGCATTCAAAGAATGCAAGATAAGTTTCACTTTTAATATTTTTACATAATTGGTTCTCTATCGATTCCGAGAACGCATATAAATTAATTTATTGTTTTATGAGGTATTCGCTACTATTCTTACTAATGACCATACTAGAGTTTATTGATGTTTGCAAACAAATAATATAAACTTAATTCAACAATTAAGAATTTTTACATGTTTGAGTTTATTATGATTCCAGACACATATAAATTTATTTAATGATTTTTGAACTCATATTTTCTATGTAAGAAATAATATACATAATTGAGTTTATTCTTAACTTTAATTTTAATAATTGCTTTGTGACTCAACAATTAAATGTATTGGATATTTGAATACATCCTGATCCTAGAATCACATTAATATTTATTTCACCATTTCATTATTTATTATTCATAAGTTCCCATTAAAACCATATTAGCATTAGAATCAAAATTTAATATAAATATTAATCCTGTACTTCAAAATTTAAATATTTTTGTATATTTATTTTCTTCTGGATTTTAGATGAATATGGAAATTTGTCCTACTGAATTTTGATTTAAATTGCAACAGATATTCAACATTGAATTTTATTTGGTATGGAAATAGAAATGGGAAAATGAAAATACGTTTTCAATTGGGAGGAAGCGCCTTTTTCCATTTCTCTGGAGCTTTTCCTAGCGCCACTGACATGGGGGTCCCGGTCGGCAGTGAGGGAGAGCAGAGGAGCTTCTAGGGCATGGCGGCGACGACTCTCCGGCGAAGCTCGGCGACGGCGACTGCACAGAGACCAAGAACTCGGCGAGGCGCAGCTGGAGGCGGAGTTGATTCACTGGAAGAGTTACCGGAACGGGCTGCCTTCAAGCTCCAGCGGCGGCGGAAATGGCGGCGGTGGGGAGAAGATGACCAGGGCGATTAGAGATCGAATCGGTGGGCTTTTAAGCAACAATGGAGGCTAAGGGTTCCGTTTTTGAGGTTTACCTGGGAGGGGAAGCTTCGAGGAGCTCCGCCCACGGTTGGCCGGACATGGGGAAGAAGGCGCAGCGGCGGCGGCCTGATTTCACATGAAGGAGACCGAATATTATTGAGGGCTTTTGCTCAGTGGAGATTGGGGATGCTCTAGCCCAAAAGGATTTGGAAATGGATCATTATTCCGTGCGAATCAGTTTCGGCTTGAGCTCTGAATCTCCTTGGCAATGGCGGAACAGGAGGGAGTTTCATGCTCTGGCTGGAGGGGAAAGAAGGAAGAGTGGGGGAGGAAGTAGAGCGATGCTTCGGTGATAGCCAGGTGCGAGTACTAATCGAGGAAAGTGGAGAATGAGCCGGTTTGGTTGGGATTGGCTCGGTTGTGAGCTTCTCCAGAGGCGACAAAGGAAATGGCAAGCTGGCGGCTTAGCTTCTGCGGTATGGCGCGAGATGGCTGAGGACGAACGTGGCAGCAATCGTGGCTGTGATGAGCTAAGGATGATGCTGGGGACTTGACCAATTGAGCAGGCGATGCATTGAACGGGGATGGTCAAGGTGCACTGGCTTCGGGTGAGTCTCGCTCGGTCGCAAACACAGGGAGAAGAAACAACTGACAGGCGGGGCCAGGGTCCACTGATCAGTGAGGTTGGCGCCAAAACGAAATGGTCCCAGCTCAGATGGTTCTAGACTCTGATTTTCTTGTGCTACCAAATCATGGTAGAAATTGATCAAACTTTTTGACCATGGTCTTATGGCTGTGACAAACCTTTGGTAGAAGTTTCGGACTGAAATACATTATGGATAAATAATGAAAATTCTGACAGTGAGCACTGCCCAGATTTTCTCAATTCGGATTTCAATTTAATTAAGGGTCTAGATGATATTATTTATTTTTGATAATTTGTTTTTCAGATGGATTGGATCCAATAATACTTATGTAAAATTTTCAGCTCAAACTATGGTTCCATTATTTTATAAAAATTCTGACATTGCAATTTCTAGATTTTCAGGGTTTCTGTTTTTAAATTTTTATAAGTCCTAAATTACAATATTAATTCATAATATTTTTACCAGAGGTATATATGGAATTGAGGTTTCCATGGTAATTTTTACAGCTCCATATGAGGTTTATAAATATTTTATAAATTCTGACAATGCTTTGTTTTGATTTAAAAGTTATCTTTCCATTTTATCTCTTCATTTCTTTATGCATAAAATTTCAATTGCTGGCTAAAATGATTAAATGGAATGATTAGGGTTCTCATGACAAATTTTCCGAAATTTTACTTTTTGTTTCATGGCCTTTTCTCCTTTACTTGATTTTACTTGCAACACAAAATCCAAGAAAATCAAATAAAAATCAATAATGCCAAGAAAACTCAGAAAGAATAATATTCAAATTCAAATTACTGATTTTTATTTTATTAAAATTTTGGGATGTTACAGATCTACCCCCCTTACAAAAATCTCAATTTTAGATTTGGCGGGTCTAAGGAAAATTATTTCTAAAAGAAGTCAGGAAACTCCTTCTCGAGTCGGTCTTCTCGTTTCCAAGTTGCTTCTTCTTCAGAATGATCGCTTTGTTGACTCTTGATCGTCTTGCAGAATTCATTACGAGTGTGGCGTTTAGTTTCTTTTAAGATTTTTAATCAGATGCTCCCGGTAAGTTAAATTGAGTTGTAGGACGATTTCATCTAGCTGGGTGAGTTCAGAAGGAAGACGAAGATATTTCCTTAATTGCGTTACATAGAAGACATTCTGAACACTAGAGCTAAGATGACAACTCTAATTTATATGTTTTTTTTTCATCTTCAACGACACGATATGGCTTAATATTTCGTGGTGCCAGGTTATCTCGGATTTGGAAACGGCGAATACCACAAATCTTGCAATTCTCGAGAACGAGATAGATTTGGGAATTCTTTATCGGAGGTGACTTTGTCGTTTGGTTGACACTTCGTCTTCATTGCCGTTGCTTTACTGGATCTTCGTCTTGCGATTCTAAGTTAATGTGCGAGAAATAGAGAAGAATCCTATTTGAGTTTCAGGTAAGTAGACGAGAGATACTAATACTTTCTATATACCTCTTTTAATTGAATAACTAGGATTGTCGATAAAGGTAGCTTAACCCATAAGGTGGCATGTGGTATGTTTACAATTTTTGAGGTGAGAGATAGGTTGCATTGTCATTAGATTCATCTGGGAAGAATCGAACATTAATTCCAACTGGGATATCTGAATACAATGATTGACTTATATAGTTCGACATTAGTTGATGAAATGAGCCGAAAATAAGGGTCATTTCGGATTGACTTTAGATTAGAAACAAGATAGCAATAATTCTGGGATTGGGTTGAGGTAGAAAAATTAATAAGTGATCCTGATGATTTGATTCGCTTAATTACCTTGGCAGACAGAGGGTTTTGATTTTCTTTGGTTTTAGCAACTATGAAGGAATGAAATGTATAGGATCAAAAGATTGATTGCAAGTACTGAATACACAAGGAACGTACTCAATACCACATTAAGAGTCGGGTACAATTACACTAAAAAGATGTTTATATTCGCAGTCTTTGACATCAAGGGGGTTGCTTTAGGCACTTGATGTTTTCTTAGGTTTTTAAGATAGCTTGGAAGCTACTGATGTCTTTCTTGTCGAGGTGAAGTAGAATTTTTCTTGGGTGGATGTTGGCGAGGTACCTAAGTTCTTCTCGATTGATACAAGTGACATTATCCGTTTTATTCGAAACAACAAAAAGGGTGTTTGCCAATATTATAGAACAGGTAACTAGGAAGTGACTAGGATCAAAGAATAGATCATGGAACTAAACTTGAATCCTGGCAGAGTTCAATTACATAAATATCTTACCTAGTACTACAGGTAATAAACTTCTTCGCGAACTAGTGCTACAGGTAAATGCCATGAATGACTGGCTTGACCTTTTTGGGTTGGATTAATATACATCTAAGGAATTATTTGTTCGCAGATCCTGGGACATGTGGGTTATGGGCCCACCACGCTTCCGCTGCGCGACTCTGATTTAGGTAATTGTTTGTTTTCAAATTCTTGAGGTCACCTTTGAGATTGTTACATAGCTGCTCGGGTTGAGAATGATATGGAGTTTGCTTCTTGCTTTAGGCAACAGTTGGCGTAATACTTGTGTTTACCATAGCAAAGGCAGATAATATTGTCTTTCCGATTTTTAGTACCGGACAATTATTCATTGGTATTGCTGGAGGGATGATCTGATGATTGAGATTGAGAATAAAGATCAGCGGAATTCTATTGGGAACAAGTATTCTTGCTCGAGCGCCTTTTCTTTATTTGATTCCTTTAGACAACCAGTTTCAGATTTTTATTCCTCCTAGTTTTGAGAATTATAAACTTGACTGATGTAACTTTTGGTATAGTTATGGTTGTAGGATATATTTATTCAACTTGCGGACGTTGTTTAGCAACATGGTTCCTTTTCGTGACAGTTGAATTACTCACACTTTTCTCGTAGTATCTTGTTCAGTTAGTTGTATGCTTAATATTATTTTCCTTAGGAATTTTAGCCTGTTGTTCCTTAGGACATTATTTAGCCCAATGACTTTCTTTCTTAAATAAGAACATGCCATTGGAGATTGTCATTTACTACTTTATTAGTGAAGGTAGTTAGGATCAAGTGTTGTTTCTTTAATTCCTTAAGTGATATTTCCGGTGTGGCCGGTTTTCTTTCTCTTTTGATAGCCAAATTTTGAGCAATCAAGGAACGGAATTTCCATTTGTTGAGGCCGAATCAGAGTGGTAATTATTGAATCAAGGGGGTATTGTGATGGGCAATGATCTTGACTTTTGCAAAGGTAACTAGTGATATTGGTTATAGAACATTTTCCAGGAGAATAACTTTCTTCATAACTGGAACAACTGATTTCACTCTCATTAGTAGCATGCCTCATTTCTCCCTAGCAAGTGCAATCATGATCTTCGGATTGGCTGGGTTGACAACATTTCAAAGAACAATGTATAGGTATCAAATAATGTATAGAAGTAGGTTTTTAGTCTAAGCCATTTCCTTTCTCAGCAAGAATTACGCCAATGTTGGAAATATTTTATGCTAGTTTGCTAAAACAAAAGGTGTGCGTTTGGTAATTTTGTTCAATTATGGTGAGCATTTACACCATGGTTACAGGTTCTAACATTTTTTTTTTCAACACTGAGAAAGTGGAGAATTATAACGATTGCTATGTAAGGGAAAGGCTTTAGCTAAACACTAAAGATTTGGTGGGACTTAGATAGGATTATCATTTTTTTTTTGCAGTTGAATGACTTGCGGGATCTCACAAATTAGATGAGGAGTGTTAGCAATTTATACCGAGAATCATTAGCAAGAAGAAGTTAATTTAAAGAGAGATACAGAGCATGTTAAAATACTTGGAGTGAATGAAAGGATGCATTTTAACCAAGATTATTTGGGGAGAACCGAAGGTCAATTATAAAGGCTAAAGATTTTATTATTAATTACTTTTAGTAGATGTATTAGTGAATTATGTCGCAGGCGTCCTGCAACGATATTTATTAGAGTAAAGTTATTTAGATGAAATTCTGTTGGGTTTCACAGCAACGTTTCGTTCTTTAAAATATTATTTTAGGAAAGGTTTCTATGCGCGGACTAAGTGGTTTTTAGTTCAGTGTATAAGGCAACATTTCGTTCTTTAAAATCTTTTTAATTAAAATTTTCTTATTAAGCAGGGTTAACGCATCGCAAATTTCAACCTAGTGGTTTATCATTCACGAGAGTAACCCGAAAGAACACGAAAAGTTTACAACCAAAATTTCAACAATACAGAAATAATATGTATATATTTAACTTAATATGTAGGAAGGGTATCTAAGGTTTTCCTTCTACGGGCCATACGTAGTTGTGCATAAACAGCTTACTATGCAGCTAAAACATTATGCCGCTCGTATAATACTATCTTTTATTGTAGGCTATTCAGCGATGAGTTTCTTTTAATCTTCGCACCACTTGTTGTGTTAGTCTTCCGATGCTTCGATGAAGTCAGAGAAGTTGTGATGCTTGTTACTTCCATCTTCTTGAAGTTGCTGATGCAAACATCACGATGTTGCTGACTCGTTGCTTAAATTATTCTCAACCAATTTGTTGGTAGTTTTCATTTCGCAATAAGATAAGGAGAGAAATACTTTTAGAAAGAACAATTCAGAGTGGAGAAAGAAAATTCTACAGGAGAAAAGAATACATAGATAAGGAGATTAAATTCTATAGATGGGAAAATAGCATATGTGCAATCGATGCTATGAGTAACATTAATTGTACACATACTCTTTTTATATTTCTTATAGAAACTAAATTTCGATTTTTTTTTTCCGCTTTTCATTTTATCATTCTTTCAAGGTTTCTATTCGAAGAATACTTTTCTCGTTCCAACTCATTTTTATGACATATAATTTAAGCGAAGTGGTGAAGTGAGTTTTGAGGCAGGGTTAAAAGTTATTATTAGAACATTTAAGTTTTAACTAGCCTAAAGTAGCATAAGCCAGTTTAATGTTACTAATTTGATAAGATTTTAAACTTGGTTTATATGTGAATGGTGTGATCTCAAGCAAAGCTAAGAGTAGTAATAGAGACTATACTACTAATCTTGATAAGGTTTTATTTTTGAGAAATGGTTACATAGGTAAGAAACTGCATGAGAGGAGGTAGGTTCATAAAAGTTCTATGGAGGAAGATCTGAGACTATGTTATGATTTTTTTCATTTATCCTATGGTTTGAGATTTCCATATTCATACATAAGGACAATTGAGTATGAAACTTTAACCTGGGGGTTAAGTTCACACAGAAATAAGTCCTGACATTCAAAATAAAAACCATCTTCAAATAGCGAGACATAACGACAACATATGTTGCTCTATATAACTAGAGCAGAATAATATGCTACGCGTAAGGGTTCTTATCTTAAAGTAGATCCTAGTATATTCTAATCTTCTACCCTTTTACCGGTGGGTGTCATTGTCTCTTTATGAAACAGAATCTTCAAGTTGTGCTTCCGTTTTGTCAAAGTGGCGAAGCGTTGTCTAACTTCCTTGAGATGGTTGTCGTAGACATTGTAGGCTTCATTGGCCGGTTGAAGCATGGCAGCGACATGTCTCGATCATCTCCAGAACCAACAGCGAAGATAACCACTAGCGACAATTTCTTTTTGAGATAAGGGGAATTTGTTTACAAATCCAAATGAATGTAGGGTAAGAGTAGAATCTTAAGAATGGGAAAAGAATAGCAGAGTCTACATTTTGCAAATATAGTAGCTTTTGGAAGTAAGATTTTGAATTCTCATATTCCAATACTAACGACCATTCTATCTAAGGTTTATCCTACGGTCAGTATAGCTCTGATACCAACTCTGTGAGACCCCGTTCGGATGAACAGGAACCTCCATGTGATTACTGTGCTATTCCCTGGATCAGTAGCTAGCACTCACATGTTTACAACAATTGGAAATCACAACCATACATTAATTAATTAAGCGGAAACGATTATACAAATAAATATTACAACTCGAGAAATATAGCGACAAAAAAGCAATTGCCTTGTAGTGTACCCATTCAATCCCGCAGTAACCGACTGCATAAACTTCAGATAGAACACGACGGAGAAAAACCCGCAACCTGCGATGAACAACTTCGAAACCTCGCTAACTCATCCACCTACAATATAATTAGGCAAGGGTGAGTACTTTACGTACTCAGCAAGACTTGAGCAAACCTATAATACATGCAGGCCATTTCAAAGGAAAGGCTACTACAGTTAATTTGCATAAAGCAACTTTCATTTGTAAACCAAGTTATTTGCAAACGGAATTTATAAAAGCATTTGATTGATAACAATTAAGTAAAGCATAATAACACTCACGATCCTCCATGACGTGAGCGGCGAATCATGAATTCACGAAATCCAACAATGTCACCCTTTGACATAAAAACACGATTACCAAAACAAATGAAAGCAACCCTTTTGAAAATGATAAAACATTTAACTCGCGCAGAATTCACCAAGACACCCATGACCGCGGGTACGGCTAATCAATTAGATTTAAACTCTGCAGAGGTGTACAACTGTACCCACAAGGAATGATCAACTTTTGCCCGACACACTTCCTTAGGTGAGTCGTCAAGAAGACCATACATAGTCATTAAATTCCTAGACAAGGCTTTACACCAGCCCGGGACGTTAACCCCGCCAGAGAACTAGAAACACACACCCAAGCCGTGGATCCACATTCACACACACCAACACAACATTTCTAAACACGGCAGGCGCACACCGCTACATTAGCAAGTAGACTGACCGAATACCCCGTCAGGGTAGACCTGACCGGAAAACCTGTGCAAGCTCCCGCCTACCAATGAGCAAAGCCATGTCTAAACAATTTAATAGGCTAAGGCTAACCCATCCTCACCCTCGTGGTTTGTACGGATTTCTCGGATCAAGCTACACGATGTTCGGTCCTTAGTTGTGACACGGGCGACACTTCACCCTACACTACGTGCATTTCCTTATTGCACAGCCGGCTATTGCCAATAATCGCCCGCATCAAAGCATAGCTTTCTTTTGGGTTTTTAATCAAAGTACCCACAACCAACAGTGCTATTTTCAAGGTTTTCAGGAAACAAATGTTGCTTTGATCATGTATATCATTGATTCTAAAACACGGCTAAGCATGAATAATATGAACGCATATACCCATGATGACATTAAGTAACGCCTAACCTTAATCTAAGGTTATCAAGGTTCACATGTTCATAATCATCAAAGGAGATTCACGAGACAACAGGTATAACTACCCAATCCACAAAATAGCAATTTACATAAAGTAAACACATGCATAAAATTATTTGATGCACAAAAGGAATACAAAATACTGGATTCAATATGGTCAAGGGATGCTTGCCTTGCTTAATTACTGCTTACGACGACGACGAGGATGCGGCTGATGAAGGCGATGACGGAATCAGAGGCGTCGAGTTCTACACGTCGATCAACGGAAACAAAGCAATTATAAACTTCAATAAGGGCAAAAAGAAAGTTGATAGAAAGACAAATAAAACTCTTCATAAGAAACAGGGATTGCTCTTTTACGAATTTATTAATCTTATTTTACGAATTCAAGATGCTAAAATTGGTTAGATTTAATAGAATTAGTCATTAGTTGCAAGCTTTCATTGATTCACTATTCATAATATGAGTTTTTGGCAATCTTATTACTTATGGATTTTGCTTTATTAAGATTCAGATACGAAGCAAGATGAAATAAGAATATTTTCTTAGATTACTGCAGATCATAACTTAAAGATCATTTCTAAGCCGTTCTGTACTAAATTCGGTTTTAAATGAGTTGCTTTGCGAGTTAATGAAGAAGGCTTAATTGATCACATTGGACTATGAACGATTAAATCTTTATCTTTAATTGATTTTGCTTAGAATTGGGTTTACACAAGTTAGATTTATTGATTTAGGCTACTGATAACATATTCGTGATATTTGAGAAGGTTCTGGTGATAAAAATATCTTAATTATAGACTTCTTCACTTCTACCGATTCAATTATTAAGTTCAGGAAACTTAACACTTAAGGTTATTTAGCTATTAGGTTTTGCATGCAAAACATGATGAAATATGGTTATTTCTTCATACTAAGATGATTTATACTTTGTATAACAATCCTAAGCTAATTCCATGAATTTTAGGCTTTAGCTGATACATTATAATCATTGTTGAAAAGGCTTAAGTGGCATTGCAAAGTTGACATTATTCGAATCGGCCAAAAGTAAATCAAAAGGTTAATCACTTAAGGGTTTTGATCTGATGAGATAAATAGGCAAACCTTAATGGAATATGATTCTTTTTACAGATCATGGTAGTATAAACTTTGTACAATGTTACTAAACTAGTTTTACGTATTTTAATATTTGGATGAGTTATTTTATCTGTTGTTGAAATAGCCTAAATGATCACATTTGCAAACCTTAAATCGGCCAAGTTTCGTCTTGAGTTTGCGATTACAATATACATGATCTTTAATTCATTTTTCAGGCGTTAATAGTAAACAATCCTAGAAATGTTTTACAACTATTTTTACATTATTTTGACTTTAACCGCAGTTGATTAACTATTTATTTGCTACGGCAGTTTGCACTTTCTTGCATTCAAAGAATGCAAGATAAGTTTCACTTTTAATATTTTTACATAATTGGTTCTCTATCGATTCCAGGAACTGCATATAAATTAATTTATTGTTTTATGAGGTATTCTGCTACTATTCTTACTAATGACCATACTAGAGTTTATTGATGTTTGCAAACAAATAATATAAACTTAATTCAACAATTAAGAATTTTTACATGTTTGAGTTTATTATGATTCCAGGACACATATAAATTTATTTAATGATTTTTGAACTCATATTTTCTATGTAAGAAATAATATACATAATTGAGTTTATTCTTAACTTTAATTTTAATAATTGCTTTGTGACTCAACAATTAAATGTATTGGATATTTGAATACATCCTGATCCTAGAATCACATTAATATTTATTTCACCATTTCATTATTTATTATTCATAAGTTCCCATTAAAACCATATTAGCATTAGAATCAAAATTTAATATAAATATTAATCCTGTACTTCAAAATTTAAATATTTTTGTATATTTATTTTCTTCGGATTTTAGATGAATATGGAAATTTGTCCTCTGAATTTTGATTTAAATTGCAACAGATATTCAACATTGAATTTTATTTGGTATGGAAATAGAAATGGGAAAATGAAAATACGTTTTCAATTGGGAGGAAGCGCCTTTTCCATTTCTCTCGAGCTTTTCCTAGCGCCATTGACATGGGGGTCCCCGGCGAGTGAGGAGAGCAGAGGAGCTTCTAGGGCATGGCGGCGACGACTCGTGAAGCTCGGCGATGGCGATGCACAGAGACCAAGAACTCGGGCGCACTGGAGGCGGAGTTGATTCAACTGGAAGAGTTACGAACAGGGCCGCCTTCAAGCTCCAAATGGCGGCGAAATGGCGGTGGGGAGAAGATGACCAGGGCGATTAGAGATCGAATCGGTGGGCTTTTAAGCAACAATGGAGGCTAAGGGTTCCGTTTTTGAGGTTTACAGGAGGAAGCTGAGAGCTCCGCCCACGGTTGGCCGGACATGGGGAAGAAGGCGCAGCGGCGGCGGCCTGATTTCACATGAAGGAGACCGAATATTATTGAGGGCTTTTGCTCAGTGGAGATTGGGGATGCTCTAGCCCAAAAGGATTTGGAAATGGATCATTATTCCGTCGAATCAGTTTGACGAGCTCAATCTCCTTGGCAATGGCGAACAGAGGGAGTTTCATGCTCTGCCGGAGGGAAAGAAGGAAGAGTGGGGGAGGAAGTAGAGCGATGCTTCGGTGATAGCCAGGTGCGAGTACTAATCGAGGAAAGTGGAGAATGAGCCGGTTTGGTTGGGATTGGCTCGGTTGTGAGCTTCTCCAGAGGCGACAAAGGAAATGGCAAGCTGGCGGGCTTAGCTTCTGCGGTATGGCGCGAGATGGCTGAGGACGAACGTGGCAGCAATCGTGGCTGTGATGAGCTAAGGATGATGCTGGGGACTTGACCAATTGAGCAGGCGATGCATTGAACGGGGATGGTCAAGGTGCACTGGCTTCGGGTGAGTCTCGCTCGGTCGCAAACACAGGGAGAAGAAACAGCTGACAGGCGGGGCCAGGGTCCACTGATCAGTGAGGTTGGCGCCAAAACGAAATGGTCCCAGCTCAGATGGTTCTAGACTCTGATTTTCTTGTGCTACCAAATCATGGTAGAAATTGATCAAACTTTTTTACCATGGTCTTATGGCAGTGAAAAACCTTTGGTAGAAGTTTCGGACTGAAATACATTATGGATAAATAATGAAAATTCTGACAGTGAGCACTGCCCAGATTTTCTCAATTCGGATTTCAATTTAATTAAGGGTCTATATTATATTATTTATTTTTGATAATTTGTTTTTCAGATGGATTGGATCTAATAATACTTATGTTAAATTTTCAGCTCAAACTATGGTTCCATTATTTTATAAAAATTCTGACATTGCAATTTCTAGATTTTCAGGGTTTCTGTTTTTAAATTTTTATAAGTCCTAAATGACAATATTAATTCATAATATTTTTACCAGAGGTATATATGGCATTGAGGTTTCCATGGTAATTTTTACAGCTCCATATGAGGTTTATAAATATTTTATAAATTCTGACAATGCTTTGTTTTGATTTAAAAGTTATCTTTCCATTTTATCTCTTCATTTCTTTATGCATAAAATTTCAATTGCTGGCTAAAATGATTAAATGGAATGATTAGGGTTCTCATGACAAATTTTCCGAAATTTTACTTTTTGTTTCATGGCCTTTTCTCCTTTACTTGATTTTACTTGCAACACAAAATCCAAGAAAATCAAATAAAAATCAATAATGCCAAGAAAACTCAGAAAGAATAATATTCAAATTCAAATTACTGATTTTTATTTTATTAAAATTTTGGGATGTTACATCTTGATCCAAATATTGTTTGCTTCTTACTTCTTTTGACTATATGCTCCTAGTATTGACAAAATGCATGGTTTTGCACCTCTGATGTTGATATTCGGTGGGTGGTTTGTGCTACGGTCAGTGATGGCGACATTGGTGCTGGGATGGATGCGGATGTGCCTAACTTCTTGGACCTGATCTTCCTCCTGTCTTGCCCTTCCTTCTGGCTTGGTCGGCTTTGGGGAGGATCCCTGACTTGGGGGTTACTTCTAGTCCCCTCCTTGATTCAGCTCGGGGACTTCCTCTTAGCTGGTGCTTGGCTCCAGGGGATTGGGGAAAGTGGAGGTAGAGAAGTAAGGAACTGAGGGAGGGGCTTCGGCCGACTTCTGGATGTGGGGGAAAATGGGTTGGGGATAGGCTAGTGCTGGCTCATCTCCTCTAAAATCGTGCCGAGACATCTTTTCATTGTGGGTGATATTTTGGCACTATTTATGCTACGCTTGGGTCACCGATGATACCCTGTCTAGCGAGAGGTGCCGATTTAGCCCCAAACGAATTTGGTATCTCGATGAGTGATACCTAGTTACCTACTCATGAAAGGGTCTGACAACACACTAAGATTCTTTTTAAGATTCTGCTTTTATTGTTTTTTGGTTATATATAAGTGTATGGATGACTAACATGGGTGGGATTGCAGTCGAAGATCATTGGAAGCTTAGTTTTTAGGAATTTTGACAATCCTTGTAATCTTTATTGTTGAAGGAATTAAATATTCATGTAAATTGCAATAGGTGATTGTTGAATGACTTCCAATTGTTAAATGGAATAATTATGGTTCTTCATTGCATACTTTAATCTCTGCGAATGATTAAATTTGATGATGACAAAGTTTGTTGTTTGATTGAATTATGAGAGTTATTAAGTTTGTTTATGATCTGATTTGCATGACTAATAATCTAGGTTATTTCAAATCTATTCTAAAAGTACTTCCAAACTATAAATAAACTGATTTAAAAATGGGTCAATTTCAAAAAAAGAAACTCGATAAGACGAGGTTAGCTCGATACGCCCTGCTAGTCCCCATTCCCAAGTCCTATATTCCTAATTCAACATATTTTTCTTAATTGCTTTACAATTTCTCTAAATTATTTTAGATATTAGCTCTAGTACGAACTTCTACTTTGATTTTCCTAAAAAAAACTTATACTTTGAATTTTAATACTATGACCACCATTTTCCATTAAATAATTTTTTATAACTCCAAATACCTATCCTGGAAATAATATGTCTGACATTTTTTTGGTAAGGAGGGATTCGCTAGTATCCATCCATGAGTAACAATTTAGTGGTATCATTGTGAACCAGAGTGTGACACATAGGCTAATGTAGTATAGGGACATGGGTGTGCAGATGTACACCCAATTTTTTTGGCAAAAATCTCAATATATAGTAAGTATATTATGTGTATATACTAGTAAGTGGGCTCAAAAATACGTATTTCAACCTTAAAGTCCATTTCATCCTAGCACAATCACTCCCTCTCCCAATCTTCTCCACGCAGCTCAATCTCCAAGATTCGTCTTCCTCATTCCTCAAGTCCAATAACTAACTCCCCCTCCATTCCTCACACCCATACTCCCTCACTCTCTCAATGACAGTGATGCAGGCGGTAACCCGACAACGACGGACGAGGGCCATGGGACAGATGCAAGCCAGCGGGGAGGTGGGGAATTGGATGAGCACCAAGTAACCATCGGCACCGACGAAAGGGCGGAGGCAAAAAGGTAGGCAGGTGCAAGAAGTGGTGCGTGGTAGGACAGCCATGGCCCTTGTAGTTGCAGTGTGCACTGACTCGGGGATGTTGAGTGCGACACTAAGACGGCTAGTATGTCAGGGCGGTGGTATCCAGCGGGGCAAGGAGCAACGTGTTGCGTGTTGCATGACAGCCCTATGCCACAGCGATCATCGAGTCAGGGATAGAAGATGTGACATCGGCAGCGACCGATAGGGCAAGAAGCGGTGCTAAAACAATAGGCAACAACTAAGCATTCGGCATGGGCGCATGGGCAACCACACAAGTGAATTTTATTCTTAATTCTCAACTTTGAAATCCCCAATTCACAACTCTATCAACGTTATGTTAACTTGTAATGGTGAATCATGATTTTTAAAATGTAACACGTTTGATCGCGGAATCTCGCGGATCTGCTAAAATTATACGGCCTGATGTGAATCCGCTTCTTGATTTAATTCATGACTTTGAAACATAAGCGTCGCCTGGATGTTTTATTCCAAACAACATCCAAATTTCTGACCTTTTGATTCACCCCACGATTCGTGCTTTGGCATTAACGTCCTCTGCAGCAAGTTCATCTTCTTCTCTGGTGAAATTAGGGATCGGGTCACTGGAGTTAGGGTTGAGGTTCATCGATATCTGAATCTTAGATTTCAGATGGAAGGTGGCGGACTGTGGACCACACATGCGGATGCACGAATCTCAAAGCAATTAGACGGTGGAAAATCTTGCTGATTTTTAGGAACAAATCAACCAGTAGATCGCTAGATAGACCCAATATTTTTTTGTTAGATATCACATAAAATTGATACCGTATACAAATATAGCCATGATTAATCAACTATATGAGTTTGAATACAACAGAACTATCGTAATTTAACAAGTCACTTTATCGGATAGTCGAACAAAGTTGTAAAAGTACATTCAATTTTAACAGTACATATAGCAAAAAGTTACGGAACTTAAAATGATACTGAAGTGCATCTAGGCACTTATGTTATTTTGGTGATTAATGACAAACGCATATAATGACAATCTATGTAATTATGTAAATGCTTGACTTAGTGCTTAACAAATGATAAACCTCTAATATGATTATATTGCTATGAGACTAACATGTTTGTTGCCAAGTTGAGTATTAGTCTCATCTATTTAGAGGAAAATCAAGTGGGATGGGTAAACAAAGATAAAGTATGCAATCTCGGTATCCCTTTTATATTTATTATTGCATTCCTCTTGTGCAAATGCATAGTGAACTCCAAGTAACATGTTGATTATATATATGCACATTGGTTCATGTCATATTTATTTGTGCATATATATTCATTTGAGTTCATTATATGCTTTGCTTTTAGTATGCATGTATTAACTAGAGTTAAACTTCACATTGCTATAGATTGACTTGGTGCATGCATGTCTTAGTTGTGTATCTTCTCATGCACTTCTCTTAGTGAAGTTTAATCTAGAGTTGGATCACATATTTACTCTTATTCCAAATATTATTTGCACATGTACAATTCGTGTATATTCTATCATGTGTTTCATTTAAGTAAAGACTGTGATGCTTGCCATGATTTAATTGATTTATCATATTGGCAATTATCTCTCTAGTGCATATAGATCAATTACATATTCATCATGATGTACTTAGTAGAGAACATTTCTTATGTTAAGTATTTCCATTTATATTATGCTTCTTTATATGAAACACTTGTGGTAATCAATTGCTCATAAATATCAACTTGTTTATATCTATTGAGCTTTTGGGACTAATGTCTTTCATGAGTGGTTTGGAAAGAATTAGGTCCCGTGTGTGTATGATGACCAAGATATCTTGGAGGATGACCGTTAAGCCGAGGTCAATAAGACGGTGGTGTCACCAAGAGTTGAGGACTAAGTCAAGATCGATTTGGCGTGGAGATTGTCAGAGAAGATGATAAAGTCAAGGTTGATAGGACGAGAGTCTCATGAGGTGAATCGAGTCAAGTTGGACAAGGCAAAGATGTCATCAATTATATGGCGAAGGTCTTCATGCACCGGCATTAAGAAAGAAGACGGCAAGTGACTATTTCTAGACTTGTATTATCTTTGATTTAATTTGAGTCTAAGGATTACCGTACTATTAAGAGGGATGCGACGTCGAATGACTTTTAGATGTGTCAAGTGCTCAAGTGATCCATCCTTGTGAAACTTAGAGGGAGAGAAGTGTTAGTAGAGTCAGAAAGTGAGAGTTTAAGGTCTCTCTTGGATTCTTTGTAAATTCTGCTCATATCCTTTGGGGTTTAGGCAGTGATATCTTCTGGGTTATGTAGCCCTCGTTCTTAGCTTTCCGTAGAGTCCAAGATCACTGAAATTAGAGTCCGGAGTCAAAAGTTATGCTTGCTTTCGTCGGGCTGCTCAGTCCTACTCGGACTATCCGAATTAGGTTCTGAGTATCCGAACCTTCGGACTGTCCGAATAAATCTTCAGACTATTCGAGCTGGGTCTCTCTGTCTCAGTTTTCTTAACCCATTCGGAGTATCCGAACATAGGTTCGGACTATCCGAACTGACTCAAACCTGAGCAAAACAACTAGTTTTTGGGACCTCTATTTAAAGCCCCCTCCTTCCTAACTTCAAAAGAGGCCATTACCCTGCTGATTTGAGGAGCCATCTCCTTGTTCTTGAGCCTCCAAAACACCTCTTTACTCTTAGATCTAAGTGATCCCCTTGGTGAAAAGGGTTGGGAAGAGTTTGAGGAGTGAGGTGCTAGGGTTGAGTGGAATTTGAGTTGTTGGGCGCTTGAGTTCATCCCAAAGTTCGTTCTTCATGAGCATTTGTTACTCTTGGAGGTTGAGGACTCCTAGACGGCTAGGAGGTCGCCTACGAGCCACCGGTGCTTTGTGTGGTTGGCCGTGGGAAGCTTGTGAAGGCCGATTCCGCCTCCGCACGGGAAGGAATCAAGGAGTAAAGACCGGCGAGTGCATTTGTGCAACACCAGGAGGAAGAGGGTTGAAAGAGACCCAGGCTCAAGTGTGACCAAGCCGCCTCAACGGAGACGTAGGATCCCCTCAAGGATCCGAACTTCGGGTTAAAATTCTAGAGTCTTGATTCTTGGATTTCCTCTTCACCCTTATTGTGATTGTTTTTAAATCTTGGTGATTTAAGTGGTGATTTGCTTAGTGTGAAGGATATTGTTAGATATTAATCTCCTGCAGGTATTTTAGGGTAACTTACTCCATTTGGTGCAGGTGATATCCTCTAAATAGCCTATATTTACTTTTTGCATATTTTGCTCTGAAACACTCGGACTATCCGAATAGAACATCGGACTATCCGAATCACTCGGACAGTCCGAAGGTACTATTCTCCGCTGTGATTTAGTTTTAAAATTTTAATTCACCTATTCACCCCCCTCTAGGCGATATCTCCGGTCCTTTCAGATACATAAGTAATATCACAATAACATAACATTAGAATGATATGAAAGTAATATCACAATAACATAGCATGATTCTATGTCTCCATGAAAGAAACAATAAGACAAATAGACTCTCCTCCACTCATCACACCAAAATCCGAACTAGAGAATAAGACAAGGATCTATTTGTAAGAAAGCCCTTTCCCTATTTAAACCTCCCTCTAGATTCTCTTGAGTCCTCGAACACGAAGCGTACCACCATCTCAGCTTTTAGCCACGAACACCCATCCTTTTGGGAAATCAAAACCACCGCCTCCTCTTACTCCTTGGCTCCTTCCCATCACTACTATGGCCCACCGCCTCCACCTACTCCTCGCTGTCACAAAGCTATGTATGTAAAAATTAAGTTGACTATGGAATTTTACCATAAGCACTAGAAATGAATAAATTTGTCAGAGATCATTTTGACTGTATGCAAATGAAATTTAGGTTTGTAGCTAAAAATATGACCCCACTCCTTTTTCTCGTTTTCTGTTCTTTTTCTCCTTTTTCCTCTCTTCTTTCACCTTTTTTCCCCCTTCCGAGCCTCTCTTTTCTTTTCTTTTCTTTTCTTTCTTCCCTCTTTTTCTTTTCCCATTTTTTTCCCTTTCTTCCTTTTCTTTCATTTTCTCCTCCCCTTTTTTTCCTGGCCATGCACTTGTCTCTGGCATTCTTTTTCTCCTTCCTTCTTTCCTTATCCTCATCTCTCATTTCTTTCATCTTCTCCCACAGAGTTGGCCGGCTCTCTTCCTTAGCCTCCTCCCTTCTTTTCTCCTGGTGCCGGCTCGGCCGCTTGAGCTGGCCCTGTGCCGGCCACCTAGACCTCAGCTAGGCCTTATGCCGCACCTCCCCGAGGGCCGTGTCACTGGACTCGGCATGATGGCTACCACCTAGGAGACTATTTCGACCACCTCCTGCGCTGGGCCACGGGAGCCCCGTGTCGTGTCACCCCCTTCGTGGCTCGCTTGCACGCGCCCTGGTCATCCACACCGGCGTCAGCTCCAGCCACACCCCACCGATCTACGCCTTTCATGTCACTTGGCCTGCATCGTCGTGCCTTGGCGTTCGCGTCCTAGCCTCACGCTGCCTAAGCCCAACTGTCAACATCCAGACCCACCACCCCGAGCTCCCAGGGCTCCCCCACCCTACAGCTGCCGCAATCAACATCCTCATGGTCATTGTTGGGCTCCTCTTCGGCGTTGGTTGTGGTGCGCTTACCGCCGCTTCCATGTACCACACCTGGTCCATCCTAGCCGGCGTTGCCGCATCCTCCCACTACAATGAGCTCTATGACGAAAAGGACTATGACCAGGCATTCGACTCTGCACCGCATCTTAGCAGCGCCGCTGGCCGAGGGTCCCCAGGCACAGGGGATCATGGGGGAGCGCCGGTGGCGACTCCCAGATCTACGCAAGGGGAGAGGAGGGGACGAGGTATGTGGGGCACTAGCCAGCGTGCTCGGGCAGCCGGGTCATATATCCGATTTAGTTTATCTGGATATATCTAAAAATAAGTTCAGAATATTCCGATCCGATGGATAGTGCTCTCTCAAATCCGAATCCAAAACAAAATATCTGAAACCAATTTAGAATCCAAGAACTATCCAAATCTGATCTAAGAGAAAATATCTGGTACAACCAAGCCTAACGGTGCAACCACGGTACAACCTAACTAAAAAAAGTTTCAAAATTTTTTGAAAAAAATCATGGATATACATCTCAGCTTACCCCATCTACATATAAAATTTCATGATCAAATTCGTCCTGTGCTAAGAGTAATAAAAAAGACAAACTTGATCATGAACAGAATCGTTCTGCTCATGATCAACTTTGTCTTTTTGTAACTTCTAGCACAGGACGAATTTGATCATGAAATTTTATATGTAGATGGGGTAAGTTGAGATGTACATCCATGATTTTTTTCAGAATTTTTTGAAATTTTTTTTAGTTGGATTGCACCGTAGTTGTACGAAACATTTGATTGCACAGGATATGTTCCCCTGATCTAAATACATTGAGTCGATTGGTCTGTCGAAAATTGTCGGAACCGATTGTACCACTAACGAGGAGTGATTCCATCGAAAGAAACTGGGTTGTGGTGCACACGATCTTTGGATTTCAATTGCACATCTACAAAGGTGAACGCACGTGCAATACGCAACCAATAAGAAGGAACCTGACGTGAAAGCACGCTCTAATAAAATGCGAATAGAAAAGGGGAGCATTTGGCCGAG
This sequence comes from Guadua angustifolia, assembly GCA_036346375.1. NCBI lineage: Eukaryota > Viridiplantae > Streptophyta > Magnoliopsida > Poales > Poaceae > Guadua > Guadua angustifolia. The sequence continues at coordinate 48,516,283 of CM070506.1, read as the reverse complement.
CAAGTATATATATATATGGACGTCACAATTGTTCGTTCCTTTTTGCACTGCATGATCTGTGCTACCGTACGTAGCAGGGGCCGAGTTGCGAAATTTTTAATAGGGTGTACACTTACATACATATAATTTTATAATATTTTATAATAGTTTTATAGTATCATAAATTTAATAATTATATTTGAAATTTATTAAAATATAATACAAAAAGCTTTAAAGTTTTACAAATCTCAAACCACTAGAACCAGAATCAGTTTAATTAATAAATTTAATCCAGTAAAGTGTAATATGTCGACGTTTTTCAAAATGAACACCCCACATGCTTTCGCTCTTGTAGACTTGTAGATTGAGCGCAAGCGATGACTGTGCTTATCTAGTTCCCTATACCTCTTTTTTTTCAAATCTAACCTATACATAAATGCATTTGTAAAAATAAACTACTTTCCCACTGTGAAAAGCATAGCAGGTGACACCTATTTCTTGCTGCACTTGGGGAGCGCGGGAGGTGACGACCGCAGCGGCAGCGCTCGTGAGCTTGAGATCAGGATGCGTCGCCATGCTTAGAGACCGCAAGAGAATGCCTTCCGCACTATCCGAACGCAACACTATGTGTTCTGCACTCTCGCCTACCTACACGCTCACACCCACATGGCCGCCTGCATGCCCGTTGTGCTCGTCTGGCTATCCACGCGCTTGTCTACCCTCGCCTACGCGGCTACTCACCACGCTCGCTCTACAGCGGCACCGACAACCTCACACGCTCCCTGGGCATGACAGTGGATAGTTGTCGCCAGTGGCGAAGCTAGAGAGAAATAGAGGGGGGTGCGAGCATAAAGAAGTGATGAAAAATATTTATCTAATGAAGAACATTTGGATGGGAAAAGAAACATAAACATAGACAAAATACATAATTTGATTTCGAGTCTTTAACACCTTCTGTGATTGATCCACCTAAAATCTACGTTCTTTCATTTTCATGAGGCGAGGGGGGTGCAGCATGTTGGGCTGAGGGGGGTGCATATAGGGCCAAGATATGGGGGTAATAACTAAATTTTTTTTGAGGAGGGTGCATCTGCACCCCATGGGCCATATGTGGCTTCGCCCCTGGTTGTCGCATGCCGGGTCTTTAGTGACAGGGGATAGATCATTTTGTAAATACATTTGCAAGGGTCTAGTTTTTTTTTTTAAAAAAGAGCTACAGTAATCAAGATGAGCACAGTGTTCAAAGCACGCAGCTGATCACCGCGCAGGGGCAGATGCCGCGCGCGTACGCCATCCTACTGCTGCCTGCCACGTTCCACTCGTTCTGGCACGGCATCGGTGCGCTACTGATGCTAAACGCCACGGCCCACGGACGCTCAAGCCGAGACGAACCGAGAAAATGAGAGCCCTTGCGTCTTCCTGTGGCGTGCGTGGACCGGTCCGCGCGCGTGGTGGTACCGGTGTGCGGTCGATCGATCGATCACGGTCAGTGCCCATCCGCGCGCACATGGCCGGCGGGTATCATCTGCATGCTCATGCACCGCCTCTCGCACGCGCGCAGCCACCGGCACATATCACCTTTCCTGCTGTTCGCAAAACCACTGGCCTCTGCTACTCGATGTGCGAAAATTAAAGTTAATTATCTCTCTTTTTTTTTTGCCTCGGTCCGTTGGCGCGAGTGAGTCCGCCCGGCTACGTTCGAGCCTCAGCTCACGCGGACACGCACGAAGGTGAGGATTGCGCGTATGTGTGCATGAGTGTGAGCGTGTGTGAGTGGGGTGCGTGTGTGTTATATAGCTCGCTTGTTGTTTCTCTTTTTTATAGTGAAATGCCAGTGCTTCTGATCAATTTTTTTTAAAAAATTATCTCTCTTATTTTTCACTTGATATCTCTTAAAATTTTCTATAATTTAACCGTCAATATGTTTAGTCATATAAGGACCATATTATTAGCTTTGTTATTAATAATATAATTATAATATTATTAGCAACAGTCAAAATCAAATTTTAGAGACGGTAAAAAGTAAAAGATCAATTAAAAATAACGGAGGGAGCACGTGTGGCCATGGGGCACCGTACATGCATCTCTCTCTACCTATGAGTTAGCGACTTAGCGTACATGAAGCAACTGTGGCGAGGTTAATTTATTGGTATAAAGAAAAGTGTAAATGTAAGCAAGCTGGTAGCCTGGTATAGAGTTGTAGCATCCATGCCCTCCTGTTGGAAGTACGAAGACGCTGGAGATTGTAGCGTGGGGAATGTTGGAGAGGTAGATCTCAACCGTACCGAGAACGGATGTGCCCTGACCGTGCAACACCAAATTTTAATAAATACTAGTTATGTGTCCGTATGATATATTAAAAACTTAATTTACGATAAAAAAATTTATTTGTAAAGGACACTAACTATATTTGAATGATACTGTTCACTCTGAATATGCAATCGTTGAATGTTTAAATTAATTCATCGAATCATACAAATTCCAAACATCTGTTTACAAACTCAAGCTTAAAATTATCTTTGATTTCATAATTTAAAGGCCCTCACGTTACAAAATATTTTGTAAATTTTAGATGCGCATAAGTACTACTTATATATAAACACAACCAATAGTATACAAGGTTATATAAAAAACTTATTTGAAATGCATGATTTTTTTCATATAAAACAATGTAATTTTCAAACTATACAATGAACATATCATCAAATATGACTCCAAACCATATCATGAACATCAATTTTTTTGGCACATTAAGTAATATAGCTAGTAAATAAACTAAATCTTAAGCATCAATTAGGTGGACATAACATGAAGCATATGGAATCTAAAATTAAAAAACCTTTATGTTTCAATGTCGTCTTGTGTTAATAACTCAACTACTGGTTCGCAACATCAATATTGTTCTCTACAGTATCACCCTGCGTAGCCTTGACACCAAGAAACAACTCACCATTCTCCACGAATATAGTACGTAAATATGTATTCACAAGAACACCGACAGACGATATAACCAGTGGAAATCTTCGATCACAGGGACCTGATCTCCTCGCCAACAGGCGCAGGCTTGCCCACTACCTGTGCATGGGCTACAGCAGAGGCACGTACTGTTGAGGGGGTGGATGCGTGTACAGCTACAGCGGCGGGGGCGCATATTGCGAAGGAAGTTGCTGCTATGATTAACCCCATATCACCGGCGGAGAAGCGTATGGGGGACCCAGCTGGTAGTACCGCGGCGGCGCCCCGAGGACCTGCAGTGTTGGGGCGTGCTGCTCATTCATCAGCGACAGCATCGCATCTCACCCCCGGTGAGGCGGTTGCGGCCGCGAAACCCTAAAATGTAGGAGAGGGGAGATGAGAGAGGATTTAGGATTTCCACGACTCGATGTATGGAGACTGGAGAGAGAGATGACGGCAGAAAGAGTGGAACAGGTTAAATCCCCTCCCATCTTAACCGTGCATATCATATCTAATGGATTAGATACTTTAGAGAAGAACAGACAACTAACAACTTCTAATTAGAAGTGATAGAGATTAGAGCGGCAAATTTGGACATGAAGCGAACATTCCAACAAGCCCGTACACACCGTAGTCGCTAGAACCCCCATGCTGGTACCGCTACGTAACGAATTACCAGTCCAAACTTTAAACAAACCAATCAAAGTCCAATTGGAGTCGAACTCTTGCTATCTCCAAACATAGAAGTCCACCTCAACATTGATCAGCGACTCGTGTGTATTAGCATCATCGAAACTAGCTTCATATATTATTACGTTGCCTTTCTTTTGTTATACATCTTTGAAACAATATCTGTGCATGAGAGGGGTCTGAACTCTGGATCCCTTGGGTGGTTATTCACATGTGTTATTCTCAATGACATGTGCGGAATCTGGATCCTGTAGAGACGAAGAAAGCTGCAGTATGTATCTAACGCTGCTGTAGGTACTGTTCCATGGAGAGAAAAACGATACTACTACCTTGACGACCATGATTGGTAGAAGGAACACATTCACAACTACACATACAATGGAGCGACAAGACAGTACGAGATAGATAGAGCAGATAGGGGATCGAGCCATATAGCCCGTATAGGCTGCCTGCCTGCTGTGTAGCTAGCAAAAGTTCGTAACCTGCAGCTGCTGTCCGGCAGCTGTTCATTTCGCAAACTTTGGTGCAGCCACGGGATCGAAAAATATGCATGTTCAATTCATCGATCAATCATCCATCTACAAGGCCGAAGTTCTCTGCCCGACCGTGATTTTCCTGCAGACCCAGCAGTCCAACACCACACGCTGCAATGCAATACCTACCGACAACTACTTAAATTTAGCAGCATGCATATTCCTGCGTGCATGCATGCCTCTTTTTCTGCATCGTATGTGAAATCATTGTGGTATTTTCTTGACCTAGCTGTTTGAAGCAGAAATACATCAGAATAACTTCAACTTAAGCATTCCATATTTTCGGATATGTTATAAAAATTTTCTCTACAGATGTTGTACACATCGAAAAAAATATTGCATGCTTAGAAAAAAATGTTGCAAGCGTTGAAAAAATATTGCAAGAGGCGCGATGAAATAAACAATGATCGGACGTCCGATTGCTAGTAATCGCCGAAATACATATAGGAGTAGCAGGAGTACTACTTTTCTGCAAGCATGCTAATTTGCAACTCATTGCGATGATGATAAAAAATCTGTCATTAATGGATACAACGAAGCTCATTTTTATTCGAACGATTAAAGCTCCGACTAGCCCAGTCAATATGATCAGTAACTTTGGTCCATATTGGTCGTTCCCGACCAGTGAATAATCATCTCGACCAGTTCACTGGTCGGGGATAAGCAGTTATCACCGCACATGTCTCCGTGCAGACAGTTATCTGACAAGTACGCGTAACTATCCGGAAGTTATATTGGAAAAGGCACTTTTGGCGAGAAGACATCATTTGGCGCAAAAACACCTCTCAATTATATGACGCCCCTATAGAGAACAACTGCCGCCTCTTCATCCAGCATAAATAGAGAGCCTATCTATACCAAAAGGAGATATCTAAGGGCATTGGCAATTAGCATTCACAATCAGAACAAATAATTGTAATCATTTTGTAATTTGTATACTCTGTGGAGCCGCTTGGCTAATAAAGAGGTAATCCCCACATATTATTTTCCTCATCTTGTTTACTAGGAGCCCATAATCATATTTTTTATAAACTCGATTAAAATATTCTAGGCCTTAGACATCAACATTTGGCGCTAGAAGGAGACCCGTTTGGTAATCAAAGTAAAGGAATCCCTCACTGACTACGCTGATCTCGATGAAAATGACTATCAGACGGAAGAAGATTGTAAATGTGATTTATATTCGAGTTTGTTTCGAAACATAATTGGCAAAGATCCAGCGAAGGTTGAAGTGGAAGAATAATCATCCAAAGAATTAAGAGGTAAATCTTCACTATTCCTCCAAAGAAGTTCGGAGGAAGATGCCCACAAGTACATTCCATGGAGATTGATAATGAACATGCTCCAAAAGGTAGTAATAACTTCTTGAAAGTTCACCTCGAATATTATCTTCAAAGCTTGGATTATACCCCATTATCGATAAAGACGAAGGACTGCACCTTCAGATGCTCGGTTTTCACGCTAATGCGGTTACCAAGGAGACCGAGGAACAAACTAGTGGAACGCAAAGAGCATGATGCTCGAGAAAGAGTCGAAAAACCACTCAAAATGAATATGAGCGACTGTCACCTCGCTGCACTATAGAAACGAGTGGAAAAGCAAAAATTTGTTGACAAGGCCAAATGCATGTACTATAGAGGTCAACTGGCACCTCGCGAAAATTCGATGTCTCTAGAGGATAGCTTCATCATGCTCATCCAATTACACCACCACCTCCAAAGGGCGCCCATAAGAGACTTGAATCTAGCTCCAAATGGTTCACAAGAGGTTATTCTCATCAAAAGAATTCAGATTTTATCAAATGCAATTCTTAATCATCTAATGAAGGAGAAAATTTATTCAATGCAACAACTATAAGATCCCTTCGTTGATTTACAATAAGCTACAAATGAAGTGCAAGTTAGGTCTTCATCCACAAGGTCTCGCACCAATTCCCGTGTGGAAGGATCTTCGCTTGGTCGGCGCTAGCAAAGAATTACCCCCCACTGAAGGGTTGATCCAAGTCGAAAAAGCGTTTTTGAATGCCTCACCCTAGATGAAGTTCCTAATCGTGGTCAGCGATGACCTCATTCTAATGAATATATAGGCCAAGTTTGTAACGCATAATCACGCTCGGTCTTTATATAGGATGCAAAGCTTTCACCCTAGGCTCAAAAATGTTACCCGCCCGAAAAATTGAAGTCAGGATCTTTGGAGAGTTTTAACGGAGCTCAAAATTCTTACAAGCTTGTACCACCACCATCCAAGTTGCTCGAGTTGATGAAAAGGTAATGGCCAACTACCTCCTGCCTGTTTTAAAAGGATCAGCACGAACTTGGTTGTTCAATCAACCAAAGGGTTCTATCTTCAGTTGAAAAATCTTGTGCCATACAATTTTAAATAATTTTAAAAGTTGCTATGCTAAGCCTGGTAAAAAGGATGATTTACATTGTCTTCGCCAAACTTCTGGTGAAAATTTATGTCAGTTCATCAAAAGGTTTGTAGAAGTTCACAATACTATTCCAAATATATCTGACGATTCTGTAATTCGTGCATTTAAACAGGCTGTTTGATATAAGTGATTTATAGAAAACCTTAACATTCATCCACCTTCCACCATATCATAGTTGTTCGAAATGGTTGATCGGTATTCAAATGCGGGTGAGTCCATTGAATGAAACGGTATGGTCGATAAGGGCCATACTTTGCCATAACCTAGCCTGCTAGAGTCAAAAGACAAGAAGTCTAAAAGACCTCCAAATCAAGACCGTATGGGAAGAATAATAAAAGAACAAAAAGAACTTTCAACAAGAAGTCGCAAGCATCTCGTAATGACATGCATACTCCAAGGAAGGCACCTTGAAAGAAAACAAATGGGTCGATAGGATGGCCAAAGCTATTTGTAAAAACCCGTATGATGAATGACAATGATCGCTAGTGTCCATTGCACAAAGCACCGTGGCATAACATGAAAAATTGCCGTCCTTAGCAAAGACGATAGAAGACTTTTATTCTGGTAAAGGTCCTTTGCCGACCCCACCAAAAGTACAAAATAATAAGGATGCAGATGGTAATGAAGATATGTGTTACAAAAAGCTGATAATCATGTCAACATAATATTTGGAGGATCATCTACATATGTTTCAAAGAGACAGTTCAAGACTACTTGGAGGGTGTCAACAACATTAACAATCGAATGTAAAAGGCTTGAATATCCAAAGTAGTCATCGTTGCCATCACTTTCAATAAACAAGACTATCCAAAAGGTATGTCGATTTCTCAAAAACTTCCTTTAGTGGTTTCTCCTACAATTAGCAATTGCAAAGTTGAAAGAATTTTAGTTAATGGAGGTAGTTCTCTGATTTACTTTTTATTCATACATTGGATAAAATGCAAATTCCCATTCTAAGAATAGACCTATCACAAATCCATTTTTTGTGATTGTGCCTGGTCCGTCGATAACCCTAGTGGGACAGATAGTGTTACCTGTCACCTTGGGAGACGCTAATAATTTTAAAACAAAGTTAATATTATTTGAAGTTGTTGATTTTGAATTAGCATACAATGCCATTTTAGCTAGGCCTTCACTAACAAAATTTATGGCAGCTATTCATCATGCTTACCAGACCATAAAGATACCTGGTCTGAAAAGTGTAATTAGTATACAAGGTAACCAAGTTGCTGTATTTAATTGTGACTACAAGTTGCTTGAAATTGTCGATCAATTACCATTAAGCGATACTAATGATGCAGAAAGTCTCGCTCAAAGAAGTATATTTCTTGAATATTTGTCTAAACCTTCTATAGACATATTCATAAAAAAACTCCCGACCATTACAGAGGTCGAGTCCTTGAGCATAATTCAGATTGGGTTAAACCATTTAGAGCCTATCTAGAAAATGGGACACTGTCTCGAGAATGTTCATGAAAAAGACAGACTAGTTTGGAAGCTCGAATGTATAAAATTCTCAACAATACTCTTTATATAAAGGAAACACATGGTATTCTAATACGATGTGTAACCCAAGAGTAGGGAAAAATATTGCTTAATGCATGGGGCTTATGTAGAGCACACGCTTCACATAGAACTATGGTCGAAAAAGCTTTTCAACAAGGTTTTTATGAGTCCACCTTTATAATATGCCATGCACCTTGTAAAACTTGTGAGCAATACCAATTTCATACTCAATTAGTACATTTAACTGGTAATCAATTACAAACTATACCTTTGTCATGGCCATTTGCAACATGGGGTATTGACATAGTAGGTCCTTTACCAAGAGCAACTAATGGATTTAAATTCTTATTTGTTGCGATCGACACGTTCTCAAAATGGACCTGAAGTTGTACCTATAGTTTCCATTATGGCTCATGCAGCAAAAAAATTCTTTGTGCAAAATATAGTCATTAGATTTGGTGTACGTGGTTGGTTAATTATTGATAATGGATCAAAGTTCGTCTGCTGGTCTGCTTTTCAAGATTATAGCGATGAAATAGGCATAAAATTTGCTACACTTCAGCTTGTTCATCCTCGAGCAATAGAGCAGTTGAACGAGTTAATGACCAAATTATAAAAGGTATAAAGAATGAGTGTTTGATCATTTTACCAAATGCTCGAGTCTTAGGTAGACATCCTCTACTATGTGCTCTAGGCCATACATACAACGCACCACTAGAGCAATAGGAGAAACACCTTTTAACTAGTTTACGGTCAAGTCGTGTTGCCAAATGAGATTAATTAGGATTCTACAGGTGAGTTGTCGGGCATGCTGGAGGTGAGTATTGAGATGCACTTTTCACATATTGCAATCACGTACACAATGCTCTCAATAATTCTTCATTTGCTACGTGCTCATAGGCACGATTCTTCCTGCGTCTGCCTTCACTCGCACCTAACGACTATGGGGGCAGGGTGATGATCCAGATCAGGAGGACTACGAGTACGACTCCGTAGCAAGGTTCCTCGTCGATCCATATGAGCCTGGATCATCACAGCTATAGGGAGCACCACCACAGACGCAGCCTTCTCAGCCCGAGTACGCCACACCTCCAGCTAGATCACAGCGGGTCCACCGCGCGCCAACGCAGTTGACGTTCTCGTAGGGCCAGGTTCAGAGGAGTCCTACCACCATGAGGAGTTGCCTGTAAACAGGGCGGCAGAGTTTCTTTTGTTTTTTATTGTTGGTAGTATACTATGTACTTAGTTAATCATTCAAATATGTTGTACGCGTACTATTGTATTTGCATTCTTCGTACTTTTAATCTTATGTACTTAGTTAATCCTTTCATCGTTTTGTCACACCTAGCGATTGGACAACACACACCTAGTCGCTTTGTCGTAATGATTGGATAACACATCGCACCCCACTTTTCGATCAAACGACAACACCTGCACCCTTTTTTAGATCGAATGACAACACGCCGCACCCCGCTTTTCAGATCAAACAACTACACGCCGCACCCCGCTTTTTAGACTAAAATGACCTCACCGAGGACCACGGCACCGTGGCCATGTGTGCCTCTTCCGATTTTCGCAACTTCATGCCGGGACAACGTCCGGCCAGCTCGCCCATAGATGAGTGGTAGCCCGCGTTGCATAGGTTGCCCGTGATTTTTCGCGTATTTTCTGGGCCGTATCCGGTGAGCCACGTGAGACTACAAAAACCCCTAAGTGGTCACGATTTTCGCGGTTTCGTGGCCACGTGTGCCTCTTCCAATTTTCACAACTTCGTGCCGGGGCAACGTTCGGCCAGCTCACCCATAGATGAGTGGTAGCCCGCGTTGCGTAGGTCGCCCGTGATTTTTCATGTATTTTCTGGGGCATATCCGATGACCCCGCGAGACTACGAAAACCCCTAAGTGGTCACGATTTTCGCGGTTTCGTGGCCACGTGTGCCTCTTCCGATTTTCGCAATTTCGTGCCGGGCAACGTCTGGCCAACTCACCCATAGATGAGTGGTAGCCCGCATTGCGTAGGTCACCCATGATTTTTCGCGTATTTTTTGGGCCTTATCCGATGGGCCCCGTGAGGCTACGAAAACCCCTAAGTGTCCACTATTTCTCAAATCACATGTTACTGCAGAAAATAAGGTAAGCCACACTCTTTATTATGATATAAAACTGGGATGCGCACTACAAACAAGGAAAATAATGGTTACAATTTCACGTCTACTGAGTGGAACGAGACCACTTCCCTTTCGCCTATGCCTCCGGTGGGGCTTCTCTGGCACGATGTGCCCTCTCTCGTTTCCTCTCTCTCTCGGCCTCCTTCTCCTACGCTTCCTTTCGACGTGCCTCCTCGCGTGCGGCGTCACGCTGCGCTTGAAGCTGCCGCATGAACTCCTCTTCCCGGTTGGCTTGATTAAGGAGCCTTTGGTCTTTGGAGTTGATCTCTATGTCAAACCACTGCTCAAATTCACAGAGTGACGGAGGCGACTGCATGAAACATAAATTAGCAATGTTTCACTTACAAATATTACGAAACACGTATGATTGTTACCAGCTGGCGATTCTTTAGGCTCTTCATCGGCGGGTCGAATTCGTAGTTGCGGCACTTTCAATATCTCCTTTTCCAAGTTGGAATTTTCCAAGACTGGACAAGTCTGCAAGGATCTTCGCACAGACACATCAGTGGGACAACTCCGAACGGTATGAAGAGGTCCTGGTACACGATGTTGCGCGGCCACTCCGAAGCACCTCCCTCTTCTTTCGCCTTCCCCTTTCCCTTTCCACTTGCACACTTCGGCATCTTTTTTCCTTTTCTCCTTCTTTTCTCTCTTTTCTTCCTTCTTCTCTCCCTTTCTTCTTTTCTCTGGCTGGTTGATTGAACACAGCTATCGCTTTATAGAGCAGGAGCTCTCTGTCGCTTGTTGGTGGGGTGACAGGGGCGCCCCCCTGTCGCCCGACCATCGGGGGATTTACTCCCTGTTGCCATTTGATCAGCGACAGAGGTCAGTCGACGTGGCCTCGTCATCATCAATTTTATGCATGAGCCCTCGTCAGCCTGCTGGTTTGGTTATATTTGTATTTCGCCCAACCAACTAGCAACAGGGTATATTTCGTAATTTTTTTTCGTGGTATATTTTTGAAATTTTGAATAAAAATGTATTATTTAAAAAATTCAACACCGAGAAGTCATTTTATCTTAGAACTTAAAATAAGTGCTCCCAAAATATCATGGCTTTTCCTATTCCTAGTATATCGATAGAAATAGTGGAAAAGACGAATTGATGCGGGAATGCGAAGGAAAGCTTCACAAAGGTGAGAGAAAACACTCAAAATCAGAATAGAATTTGGAGAAAGATGGTGAAGCTCAATCTCATAATGATCTAGCACATCAGCCAAAAACTCACTCTCGAGAAGGCAAAATCATAACTTCACCAAGGCACTGGCTTCGTATCTTCCCCGCTAGGGTCCTATCGCATCATTTCACAAGAAGAGATCAAACCTTGATCCTCAATATCCTTAATCCTTGTAGCGACCCCCATTTTTACATAAATGCAAAAATGGAAATCTCATGTGCGCACAATACTAATCCCTGGATCAGTAGCTAGTACGCACATTTACAACAATTGATATCACATACATACTCTTTATTACAAATAATAATGGTAATATACGTAATATGATCTTACAATTCAGAGTATTGCAGCGGAAAGAATCAAAGGTCTTGTAGTGTGCCCATCCAACCTTCAGGCAACTGACAAAGTATAATCCCTAGAAAAACTCGTTAACATTCCCGAATCCTGCGTCGAATAAGTTTCGTCGAGCTATTCTGATTCTTCACCTAAAAACCACGAATAAGCAAGGGTGAGTACTTGCGTACTTAGCAAGACTTTTTCAAATCCTATAATATATGCAGGCCATTTCAAAGGAAAGGCTTCTACGGTTAATTTTCATAAAGCCAATTTAAATTGTAAAACAAGTAGTAGTTGCAAAACGGAATTTATAAAAGCAAGTTGACTGATATAAAAGTAATAAACAAGTAAGGTATAAGTAATAACTCACATTCCTCCATGACATGAGTATCGAATCATCCATTGCCATCACATGGCCCAAATCTGAGATAAATACTTTCCAACAAATGTATCCAATCCATTTTGAAAATATCAAAACTGCTAACTATATATGTGATGATTTTACCAAGTGCCCATGACCGCGGGCGCGGCTAATCGATTAGTTTTACACTCTGCAGAGTTGTACAGCTTTACCCACAAGACATGACTTAACTCTTTGTGCAAGCTATTAGCACACTTCCTTTGGTGTGCCGCAGAGAGTCATGACATAACCGTTACATTACTTAACCCTAACTTTGCACCAGCACGGGACGAAAACCCACAATATGGCAGAAGAACTCAGAGCATAGAAATGATGGAACTTCCCCCACAGAGTGGCGTACACCGTTGTATCAAGAACGCTTGATCCATGATCACCTCGGTGGGACATCCTTTGAACAATCCATTAAGAAACAACAGTACTACTCCAGCCTACCAATGTGCAAAGCTAGTTTTAAGTAACTTAATAGGTTAAGACTGTCCCATACCAGTACTTGTGGTTGTATGGTTATCTTGGCCTGAAAACAACCCATAGTTCGGTCCTTAATCTGACACGGACAATAATCTCCCCCTACACTACGTGCAAATCCATGCACCTCCGGCTATTGCCAATAATTGCCCGCATCAAAATAATAGTTTTATTTTCATTTTTAACCAAAATACCAATAACCATCATCATGTCTCAATATTTCCAAGTTTCATCTGATCAATGTTTCTAATTGATTTATCCCAAGTCTAAAGCATGGCTAAGCATGATTATTAACCATCGCATATACCCAAATTGACATCATATCTTGTCTAACCATAATTCTAGGGTTGTCAAGGTTCACATGTCAATACTAAGGGAATTTCATAGGACAGAGGTATATCTACCAGTACACACAAAGTAGCAGCATTTAATGAATATACGCATGCAATAAAAACATTTAATGAAAACATTTATAAAACTGGGATCAACATGATCAAAGGGGGTGCTTGCCTTGCTTATTGTTGTTTACATCGAAGTCGTAGTCATGTCGGCACTGTCGACGATGGAAGTAGTGACGTCGGGTTCTACACGTCACGAACGAAGAACATAACAAATAACGAATAACAAGATTTCAATAAGGACAAAAATAAATCAGATGGAAATCCAAATATAAATAAATCATAGAAAGCAGGCATGATTTAAAGTTGGGTTCTTATTTATAACGGTGTTATGCTAGGGTTTATTTGTACTTTTTAAATTCAAATATAACATCAACTGAGTTTGAATATTAAATATTTTTACACAAATGAGTTTATTATGGATTCAGGAGCATGTATAAATTATTTTATCATTTTAGGATTTATGATGCACAATTTTTATTAAGGAACAATAATAGAGTTTATTTAAATTTCTATTTCAAATAAATCAAACCAAGCATGATAATTAAATATTTTTGTATATTCAGGTTCCTAATTTCATAAGGATTCTAAAAAATTTATTTTATTTAATTTAGAGTTTGTTTGCATAAATTCTATGTATAGCATGTTTTTCATCCTATTCTTTAAATTTAAATTTAAATTATACACAGAGTTGAAATTCAAAATATTTTTGTATATTCTAAATCTACATGAATTTAGATGAATTTAAAATTTATTTCACTTTATTTTGACTGTTGGTTCAAAAGTTACAAGCATTTGAAGTTATTCGGTTTGGAAATTGTCGAAAATAGAATATTGCCAAATAAGGAAAGTGCGCTTCTCACCGAGGATTACGCTTTCCTTTTGGGCTGAGGCTGGATTGAAGGCTGACAGATGGGTCCCAGATGGCAGACTCTAGTGAGGAAGTGGTCGACACCGAGGGCCTGCATGGTCAACCGACTGGAGAGCGCGAGAGGTCGACCGGTTGGTCCCACATGGCGTGACAGAGGCAAAGCAACGGCCATCGGCTCACGCCGACGGTGAACCGAGGCCGAGAGGATTTACGGTTCCACCATGGGCTTCAAAGACATGATTGCGCACCTGTGGAGGTCCTTCGGTGGTTGGAGACGGCCGAGGTGGGTCGCCACCGAGAGCCAATGCGCAAGGCCATGGCCGAGGCGAGTCAAGAACTACCGGTGATTCCTCATAAACAATGGACGGGTGAGTATCAGTGACCTCTAGTGGTTCCATTTTAGCCTTCAATTGAAAAGGAGAGTAAGCGGGAGAGGGTTCTCACCGTGAGCATCCATGGCGGAACGGATGAACATGGTGCGACTGCTCTCTGGAGAAGAAGGATCCAAATTGGCACTGGGGTAGGATTCTAGGAGTCATAAGGAAGATACTGGTCTGATGGTTTGGGCTAATTCGGTGTGTAGCGGTGCGCGCATGGTTTCTCTCCTTTTCGGGTCTTGCCGGCTTTGGAGAAGATGACAGTGCTAGCTGCACAGGGGAGATCGAGGTTCAGGGGTGAGTAGGGATGGCTGTGTTGGTCTCTGGAGGCTAGTCACACTGGATTATATAGCTGAGCTGAGATGGTTCGGCAGAGGCTTCGAGTGGACAAGGAACGGCGAGGCGGTGCGGGAGTATTTGCCAAGGCAGCGAAAACGCCGATATTTCTTTGCCGTGGCAAGGATTGGCAGGGCTCTGGTAAGCAAGTTGGCTAGCCAGCTCTTGCCAATTAGTGCCGTGGTAGCATGTTGGTGGATAAGGCTTTGCCGTGGCAGCGATTCAGCAGGGAGGAAAGAACGGCCGAAGTTTTGTGGGGGATTCAGCGCACGGCAGGGGCGTAGCAGTCGTGGCAACAGCGTGGCAGAGGTGAGTCAGAGTCGGCCTTGGGCGAGAAGTTGCGACGCAAGAGAGAGAAGAGAGGAAGAGAGCAGAAGAAAGAAGAAGGGTGAAGAAGGCACAGGAGAGGTGGCTGGCGTGTGGGGCGTTGCTGGCCGGGCGAAGTTGGCAGGGGACAGCTGGATCGGGTGATGGATCGGACGGCTGAGATTTGGCCAGTGCATAGGGCTAGGCCCACATGTAAGTGAATGAAGAAGACAATTCTAGGGAGACTTCTACACAGAGCCGGATTGATCTGCTATATTTATACAGCAAACCAACTCAAGATTTTATTAAACTTTTTGCAGATGTTGGTCAGGTGAAGATAAGGGCTCAGAAAAAATTTTAGATAAAAACTCTTTGTAATTATTTTATTAAAATTCTGACAGTACAATGTTTAAATTTCTGATTATTCTGTTTTTGATTTATTAAAGTGTCCAAATGATTTTATTTATTTTTGAAACTTTGTTTTTCAAATTTATTTGAGTTAATAATGCTTCTTTAAAATTTTTAGATTTTTATCTTTGATAATTAAATTATAAAAATTCTGACATTGCTATTTACGATTTATTTACTTTCTGCTTTTTGAATTTCTAAAATTCACTAATGTAAGTTTTAATTTTTGATATTTTTAACAGAGATATATAAGGTTGTCAGGATTTTAGGGTAAAAATATCATGATTAAGCTTTTAATATTGCTATTCACAATTTTCTTAAAATTAGAATGCATGAAAATGAGAAAAGGACATTGTTTTAAATTAAAATTTTGATTTAAACTGAAAATTTTATTCAATTCCATTTTTAAATTCAAAAACTTTTATTTTTCCTAATTTTGTATTTTTCGGAATGTTACAATCCTCCCTTCGGAGGATTGATTTGTCCATGGTCGATTGTTGGAGGAAAAGAAAAGGATTGAAGGCAATAGCTCAGAAATTGCAAAAGGCTTAAGAACTTACTTCTACGCTCAAAGATAGAAAAGGCATAAGGAATCAAAGAGAATTTACCCCTTTATATAACCAAACTTGTGTCGGTTTTGGACACCATTTCGGTTTTCAAGAAAAGATAAAAACTTCCTTTTATTGTAAATAATAATTGACACTTGATTGATGTTCTCAAATTTCCTTTTAGATCTTTAGACTTTTCACCTCTTTTTCTTGATCATACTCTTCATCATAACTGATGGGCGAAGAAAAAATAACAAAAGATGAAAAGCTTCAAGAACTAAGAAAAAATTGAAAATAATATAATTTGAAGAAATCAGGAATATTATCCTCAAACTCCTTTTTAGATATTGAAGCTTTTCACCTCCTTTCCCTGGTCATACTCTTCATCGCAATTAATGCGAAAAGAAACAAGGACGAAAGATGAAAAGCTTCAACTACTAAGAAAAGTTTGAAAGCAATTTTTTTAATTTAGAAGTCTGAAAGTATGAAGTATACAAGGGAAGCTTTCTTCTCCTTTATATGCATTACACATTAAAAACGGTTAGCGCCAGTTCAGTTACTAAGAGAAGAGCAAAGATTTCTCATTTTATTAGCACTTAAAACAGTTAGATAATTGGTACATAACCCCTTGAGGTCACAAAAGATGAAAAGTCTTGAGTAATAAACTCTTATTTTTCAAAACTTGGGGGCTAAATGACAAGGATTAAAGTTTGTCATTTATTTGAACCCTCAATTGTTCGTGACTATACTATATTAATGGGTCTACCATACATAAAACTCATAACGTATAAAAGGAAGCCCACTCTTATCCGAACAGTTAATTCTTTGACTAGTTCACTCAAAGTGGTCAATAACGTTGCTTTGCATTGGTCGTCCTTGATTAGTAAAATAGTCACCCCGACCAGTTAACTGATCAAAGACAAACAGTTATCCTCATGTCTCCGTGAGGACAGTTATTTGATAGTTGCGCGTAACTACCCGAAAGTTATCTATAGAAAATGTACCCTTTGCGAGAAGACACTATTTAACGAGAAGACACCTCTTGGTTACACGACAACCCTAGGGGGACAACTGTCACCGCTTCATCCAGCGTAAATAGGGAACCTATCTATACCAAAAGGAGAGATCTGAGAACATCAACAATTAGTATTTGTAATCATGATAGATAATTATAATCATTCTCAATCAGATACTCGTGGAACCGCTTGATTAATAAAGAAGCAATCCCATATATTGTTTTTCTCATTTTGTTTACTAAGAGCCCACAATTATATTTTCATAAGTTTGATTAGGAGATCTTAGGTAAAGACATCGACACATGATTTTGCTTGTATCATGTATATGAAGTACTAGACTACTAGTAGCTAGACGATATATATGACGTACAAGTTGGAGTATGAAATCGCAAGATTGCGACCAGAGATTGAAATCTCGTTTTTCTAAATTTCACCCGTGGCCGAAGAACAAAATCTCGGTGAGATTTAGAAATTTCGGATGAACCGCAAAAATGAATTTTTAAATTTGGTTTTTTTTTTCTATCAAGATTTCCGAGATCTTGGCGAAATTTATGAGATCTCGACAAAAGTTTACCTAGCTAAAATTAGCCTAAACAATGTTAAAAATTTTGAAATTTTTGTGAAGATTTATGACGCATCATTTATATTCCCATAAAAATTTTAGATAATTATAAAATCTGAGAAATTTTAAAAATTCAAATATCGCAACTATCCCGATAAAACACTAATCGGCAAGTTTGAAGCGAATGAAAAATGAAACAAACCATGTTAAAAAATTTTGATTTTTTTCATGATTATGATGCATTAATAACATTCCCATAAAATTTTTAGATAATGATCAAACTTCATGAATTTTTAAAAATTCAGACAGTGCTATTGTCCTGATAAAAGTCATACTGGCAAATTTCAACCAAATGAAAAATAGTACAAATCACTTTAGAAAATTTTTAAATTTTTTTTGGATGTTCTTGATATATCATTAATATTTTTAAAAATTTTATATGATTATCAAGCTTCAAGAAGTTACAAAATTCTGACAGTACTACGTCGTGATAAAAACCTGATAATCGATACATAGATTTGCTTTAATAATTAAAAAAGGTTTAAATTTTTTGAAAATTTTGCAAAAAGGTTCTAAGGAAATGCTTAAGATCTCATAAAAATTTTAAATCATGATCACACTCCAGTGAATTTATAAAATTCTTACAATTGCAATGTATCATTTATGTTCTTTCTGCTTTTTGATTTTTGAAATATAACAAATGAAGTTCACTGCATACATAGATTTGATTGAGCAAAAAAAATTTAATTTTTCAAAAAATTTATATAATGGTGCTAAGGTAATTCTTAAGCTCTAATAAAAATTTTGGATCATGATCACACTTTATAAAATTTTGACAAGGTCATCATCCCAATTATATTCATTCGGTTTTTATTTTTAAATATAACAAATGAATTTAAATTATTTTTAAATCTTTTATGTATGATCCTACACTTCTTAGGATGGTATCATAAATTTTTCACATCATGATAAATCATGTAAACTTTTATAAAAATTTGATAGTATTTCTGTAGTTTAAAAAAATGTCTCAAAATTTTGTTTTTCACAAATTTTCATAGGAGATGACTTTCTTAAGTGTTATTGATCAATTTCCGGTCAAAAAAGTTAAAAACCGGTCAAAAGCTCCGAGATCTTGGCAAGAAATGGTGAGATCTCACCGAGATTACTGTAGTAATTTAAATTTTTCTAATATTTTTACTTCGATTGGTATTTCAAAATTTATCCACATCTGATAAGCGAGATCTCGCGAAATTTCAACGAGATTTTAATCTACGATTGCAGCAAGCACCAGCTGACCAGCAATCCCGATTAGTGCGGAAGACTGCAGTGCAGCTTCTGGTGAATCTTTTTCAGATTATGCTGAGAGGTGAATGAGGTCTGGTCTAGCAGTAGCAGGCTAGCAGCTTAAAAGCAGACGAGAAATGAAACGACATGAAGTAAATAAAGATGGACAGATATACAGTAGTAGTAGGCTACTGAAAACTGCCTAGTAATCGGGGATTGGCTATTGCTTGTGTACATTACTTTTCAGTGTAACCTCGGGAACGTACGCACGTATATATGCGTACGTACGTCTTCGCGCGCCATGATCGATCAGCTCACTGAATATAAACACAGATTCCTAGCTAGCAATAGCATTACTACTAGGACGTGCTTACTGCAGCTGATTTGATGGGTGCTTTTCTCTACCTGTCCATCGAGTTCATCGGTTTAATCCCCAGCTTCTTTCTCTTCCTGCGCACGAACGTAAAAAAAAAAAAAGGAAATCATGTTGTTCTACATGGCCGTAAATACCTTTTGTAAATCCTGTTCTCTTTCACGTGTAATTATAAATATAGTCAAATCTAAAGGCTGAACCTTGGATCAGTTGGCAAGAGCGCTGGTCAAGCGCTGTCCAAATGTGTTGGAGCAAAGCTGAGTGCATGCGTAAGTGGGTGTACGTTTGTAACTTAGCTATTATTTTTCTTAAATGAAATGCTGAAAGTTTTGACCAATTTTTTTAATAAAATAGTCATATCCTTCATCGCGAAAGCGCCATAAGATAACACGTATCACCTTTTACACTTCTGCACCGTAGAAGCGTCAACCGAGTTCATCGATAACTTACTCTTCTGGTGTGCTCTGAACATGTCACCTTCGAATGCTTTTATGATAAGAAATAAAGATATTTTTATAATTATATTTTAATGGAGACTATAATTATTTTAAAAATTTACATAGACTAAAAAGTGACGAACTCACGGAAAGGTGGCGGATATT
Source organism: Guadua angustifolia (assembly GCA_036346375.1). Classification (NCBI taxonomy): domain Eukaryota; kingdom Viridiplantae; phylum Streptophyta; class Magnoliopsida; order Poales; family Poaceae; genus Guadua; species Guadua angustifolia. The sequence continues at coordinate 48,496,543 of CM070506.1, read as the reverse complement.
TTGCGGCCCTTTGCTGCGCAAGCTACCGCACGTTCTGCTTGCATGTACCTTTTCTAACATCCATTATATTGTTTCATTTTCATGTTATAATTGGTGCACTATTGTAAACTGTGTGGAAAGCTAGTGCAATCCATAGTTTAATTCATCGTGTAAGGGTCGTTGTCAAACTCGTATTATTTAGATTTGACGCATCATATCGTATTGATTACATTTATGTTTTATCTGTTTTGGGTGGTCACGTTGATCTATATTATAGTTTTGGTCACATCATCTCCTCACGTACGCGTATCCTTCCTTGCAATAACATAAAATTAAAATAAAATGCAAGCATACTTTTGTTTAAAGTAAAAAAAATCGAGGCAATAATTACACAATTTAGAAAACGCTACTGTATAAATATATACTCGCTTTGTCCAAGTTTATAAGGTGTATTTCTTTTTTTATACATAGACAAGAACATATTAAAAATGAATATATTACCTCTAATTATTGTCACCAAGCACTATACTTAATATATGTACTTCCTCCGATTCACAAAAACCTGTCGGTTTAGGATACATGCATGTAGTCATACTTTTGAACTTTAGCTATTGATATCTTTTTAAATATTTAGATTGGATGTATGAAAATCATATGTGTAGATTCGTCTTGAAATGCACTTTTATAATATTACTATTTTATTAGATTTTTAAAATATATTACAATAGAAATTAGTGCTTAAAGTTGAGTTTTAGAGACCGTGTCGATGTCCAAAACGATAACTATTTATGACCGGAAGAAGTATTAAAGAATATAAAATAAAGATAGATATTTATCAGGGGCATAGAGGGAACATTATATTAATTTTACATTGGGATATGAAATATGCTCTATATTTGTCGATAAGATCATTACAAAAAATACACTTTATAAAATTGGACCAAGGGAGTACTACTCGTCCGATTCCAAATGTATGTCATTTTGAACATTGACATATACATAGCCTCTAAGATGACACTTTGACCATCAAATTTCTATAAAAATTAATATGTTGTTTAAAATAAAAATAACTGTATATCATAAAAGTATGGACCAAGGGAGTACTACTCGTCCGATTCCAAATGTATGTCATTTTGAACATTGACATATACATAGCCTCTAAGATGACACTTTGACCATCAAATTTCTATAAAAATATGTTGTTTAAAATAAAAATAACTGTATATTATAAAAGTATATTTCATGATCGATATCTAGTAATACCAATTTTATGTTGTCAGTCTAATTGGTAAATAGTTGTATATTGATGATTAAACTTAAAAATATTTAACCGACACAAATTCTAAAGTAACCTAGATTTGAAATAGAAGGTATTACGATGCTAAGCATCTGCAGTAGCCATAAAATGTCTCTTAGGTGTGTGTTTGGTTGCTTGTACAAGTGTTACATGTATGAGATGGTTAAAAAAAAGTCATATATGTGTTTTGTTGTTTGAACGGAACCAGCCTATCTTAAATGATGGAATACAAATTTTAAAAATATTCCCTACAGATACTAAACCATTCTATTCACTTAAAATAATAGAACCAAATAGTATAGGACCATTCCATCCCGTTTAACCTCATCCTACCAACTAAACACTTACTTTGGAATGCGATTTGGGCATATACATATACATGTATATATACATATGTATACATATACGTAGGCAACATATCCAGTGAAAACTCCGTAAAACTTATGTGTATATGTACACGTGTGTGTATATGTATGTATGTATGTATGTATGTTAATTTGTCCGATTGTCCCAGCATTCAATTCGGAGCTAGCAAGAGTTCTCTCAAGTTTGGGTTATTGAAAGCATCATTTGTTTGTCAGACCAAACCTGCAGGTCTAAACCGCAGAACTAGAAACTTCTTAGATTCTGTTTTGAAAGTAAGAATTTTGCTGGAATTTCACATAAAACTAGTATAAATCCTATGGAATTTCTCCATTTCGGGGCCTTAATACCCTCCAACTCCTGCGGTTGGATCGATTTTCTTGAATTCTTTCTTAGCCTTAGATGTCCTTCCTATCATATATTCTCAAACAGGAGACAGAAAGAATTTCCATGCATTCGGTTAATTCGGTTTTTGATTCGGTTTATGTAGTTTAAAAAAATTTGATTTTTAAAAATTGCAAACCGAACTAAACCGAACCAATTCAAAAACCGAACCGAATAAATTTGATTCGGTTTTTCGGTTAACCGAATAACCAAGAATCAGAAGACTCCCATCATTCCCACGCACCGTTGCTATAGTGTAAGAAGAAGCTTCCCCTCCCCCATCACCCGCCTACTTGGATCTCTGCCTCATCTTTCGACGCTTCCTCTTGAGCCTCCTCATTCTCTTGTTCTTCCACTGCACATCATTGGAAACAAATGTATGCCCATCAGTATGCAATTCTAACATTCGGCTAAATGCATAATGATTTGGTGATAGCAATTCCTCACAAGAATGAGCAGATAACGAAAAGGAAAAGTTATTTGTCAAATGTTATTTGGGATCAGAAGTAAGAGTGTTTCATTTTAATTCATCACAGGATATCAAAAACACGGACCAAATGTTCTTCTTTATGTCCTAACCTACATCAATTTTGATAGTAACCAGCTAGTGCTACATAAACAAGATATGACCTCAGACTTGCATCCTACATGATGTAACAAGCACAACGCTGCCCTAAAAAGAAGAATAACGCTATTCTTAGACTAATCTATCTAGAAATAAACAAAGCAAATATGTAGTGGATTTGGCATTCAGAATGAGTAGGAGGAATTTCTCATCAAATAGATAGAAAACAATTGTCTTCCTCATCATGCCAATACCATCGACACAATCATAGTAAGAAGATGAACTAAAAAACAGCAAAAGAGATAAACAAGCAAAGGAAAAAAAATACTAATCGGTGTTCTCTCAGACAAATGCCTCGATTGTCCCTATAGTTTAATGGAATGGATTAGATTGGACTTGTCATCTGTGTTTCATCATCACGGAGAACCGGATGAGCTCCTCGTCGATGGGGTGGAACCAGAACCCGAGCGGCAGTGTCTTGAGCTCTATGACCATCATCTCCTCCCCGCCTCGATGAAACAATTTATTTGGTTTTCGAATTTAAAAAATCGAACCATAAATCAAAAACCAAATAGTACCAAAATAAAAATCGAACCGAAAACCAAAATAATCAGTTAATTCGATTCGATTCGGTTTAAAAGTAGTGCCCACCTCTTGTCTGCTCCCCTCAACCACATCTTTTTTTTTCGTTCGCTCCCCATTTTTTCTCATAACTAGCTGATCAACTTCTCAACCCAGATAGCAGCTGTGCTCTAGCAGTCTAGCTCCCATACTCGCTTCAATGTCGCAGTGACCGTTTTGCCTGGCTCCAGTATTATATTCCATGTGGCCACAGATATGTTCTCCACTCCTCTCCCTGTCATACAAAACAAGAAACACTTGATGGTTTAACTGAAGTTTACACAAGCTCTTGCAGACTCCCAAATATTCAATGCATCTCTCTCTCACTCACAGAGAAAGCAGGGAACAGGCCCTAAATAGGAAGGACCTGAGTTCTTTAGGGACAGATAGGCACAGGGAAGAAAGGGAAAGAGAGAGAGAGTTTCTCTAGGGTAATCATGCTCCTCTTTTTGATACAGGGAGAGGAGGAGATCAAAGTTACATCACTGAGAAGATATCACAAGGGAAGGCTAGCTGCATGCGTTCTGTGCTGTGGGAAGGAAGTAACCAGCTGGTACCACTAGCCACCCTGCATGGCTTTTGTCCCTCATGCAGGGATAGGTATCTGCTACCCTACGCATCTGTCTACATGCTTGACATAGACACAAAACATTACACTAGTGCATGCAAAAGGCTATGAGACCTCTTATTTTGATCTCAGCTGAGTCTGCCTGCTTCCCTTGACTGACTCGGTGATTTTCCCATTCTGTAGCGGCTCCTCAAGCCAAAGTAATGTGGCGATCTCATGATCTGCGCTTCTGCAGAAGGCTCAAGTCGAACGGAGTTAATGCTATGTGTCCCAAGTCCCAACTGATCGCTGGAGTTCATGTGTGATAGGGTACTGTGCTGGCCGGCGCATATCCGTGCTACATGACTAGGCAGCCCCTCCCATGCATGTAATCCAAACCACTGGATGCTAGCGACTAAGTAGTCAGTGAACAACCTTGTCATATTCAAGCATATATTAGAGACAAAATCAATCTCATAGCACAATGCACCTCAACTACGCATTTCTAGCTCTCCTAGACCATTTTTTTCCGACTCTAACTCTCATATGAATGTAATTATAAAAATAACTCTAGCTTTGACCGTAAAAGCTCCATCTGTCACACTGTGGGACTATAATAGAAGCTACTGAGCTTAGGAACCATGGCAAGAATCTGTTGCGGGCACAACAGCTCCCTACCAAGCATGCATTCCTAGGTAGGAATATTTGCCCACTTAATTAATGATTGACTAATCAATTTCTTGACAATTAGTCCATTAATCAAATAATTAATCTATTAATTAATTAGCCCATTTAGCGCCTACCGAGCATGTGTTCCTCGACAGCTCCTGCCACAGTTTATAGTGTGGTAGGTGGTATGTATCACCTGCCGCTTTCTACTGTCAAAGAGGTGGTTATTTTTATAATTATATTTACATGGAGTTAGATTTGCGAAAAATTGGTCTGAGCAGGCTTGAAATGCAGAGGTTTCCTCGACTACATGCATTTGTTGAAGTAGGCCGTTTTGGTAGAATATGTTTTATGCAGGTGCTATGTAGTACAAAACAATAATACTTGCATGGGTGTAAGAGTGTGCCACATGGAGTGTGCTTCTCTTAAAAAAAGGCCAAAGAAAGAAAGATGCATGCTACCAAATCCACATGCTGAGGAGATCAAACCAGTTGGAAAAATATACAGGAGAATCGATATTGCATGTATGTTGGGCATCTGCAGTGCACCAAAATGAGATGTCAGGCAATTTAGGAAGAAAGGAGAGCAAGAAAGCCTGATGCTTGCAATAAAATGGCACATAAACTGTCAAGTTTGTGTGCTACAGTACCCCCGTACGTGCGCATGCAGTGCCTTGGTACTGAGAAAGGGGTACTCTTGCGCGGTCGGTTAGATCAATGCGCGCAAAATGCTGGATGCTACCGCGCGCGTACCTACGGGTCGATATCCGCCCATGAATCAATCATGACAGAATATCCTCGTGTTCCTAAGGGAGGTATGAAATTGGAACAGCGAGAAATGCTTAGGCCCTGTTTGTTTCAGCTTAGGCTTTTTGGCTTTTGGCTTAAAGCCAGCTTTTTGGCTTAATGAGCTTTTAAGCCATTTGCTTTTAAGTCAAGGCACGTTGTTTGGCATCTTGGCTTTTTTATGGGTTGCATAGTGTAGCTTATTGTTGAAAAATCTAAAATACCCTTTTATATTGTGAGGAAGAGGGAGAGGGAGACGCTCTTGAAAACAAAAGAAGTTTCATTTATACTAGATAGGAACCCGCGCTACGCCGCTCCGTACAATAGGGTTCTTTTTGTAAAATTATCGGTAGAAGGGTCTGGATGTAATTTTTTGTTTTTGCAAAACTACCCACCGTAGGACCCAACCGCGAATATACAGACTACGGAGCTTTTTTTCACAAACGAAAAACTAAAGGTGGAGAACCCATACGTGAATATACGAAACTATATGGCTCTTTTTGCAAAATTACTGATAGAAGGGCCTGGATGTAATTTTTTTGTTTTCGCAAAACTACCCACCGGAGGACTTGTTTGCGAATATATACAGACTACAGTTTTTTTGCAAAATAACCAGCCAGAGGACCTAAACGTAATTACGAAATTTATGGAGGGCTTTTTCAAAAAAAAATAGCTACACGTGGCCACGGTTGGCCTTCAATTCTCCCCGCCGAGATAAGTTATATGGATGGCATTGGTGGGTAAATATGTTACAACTTCAATGGCAAATATAAATTTCAATCATAAAAGCCAAAAAAGCCACCTCACATTGGCTTTTAGCTTTTAGTTCATAGGAGGCTTTTGGCTTTTTTAAGCGCGGCTTAAAAGCTATCTGTTTGTTTTAGCTTTTGGCTTTTCGGCTTTTAAGCCAGAAAAAAGTCAAACAAACAGGGCCTTAGAATGAGCAGGCTAATCTTAGTCTTTGATGTACAATAAAACCATCTAAGTTTACTATTAGTCTATATATATATTAGATTTATTCTATGTAAAAGAGTAAGAAAAGAGGAGAGATAAGAGAGTCGGCTCTTAGAGTAAGTACAATAACAAAATCCACTACTTACTCTATCTCTCATCCATGTTATTTAGAGTAAGTAAAAGAGTCAGTACAATAATCATCTCTAAAGTTGTCGATCTCTAGATACTGTACAACAACTATCTCTTCTCTCTTGTACATAGCTAATCTATTTTGTTTCTCGTGCCATGCTAGCTCTTCTCGAGAGCAAGTACAATAAGGTCACCTCAGCTTACTATTAGACTGTATACGTCAGCTTTATCCCTATGTGGAAAAGTGAGAAAAAAAAGAAGAAAAAAGAGATCTGACTTTTATTTAGTAGCTAGCTTTACACGAGAATATAGGTAGATTATTTATATATAAGAGAGAAGACATAGTTATTACACAGTATCTAGAAACAACCTTTAGAAACAGTTATTATACAAGCTAACTTTTAGATTATTCTAGATTATATAAATAATAGATAGAGTAAGTAGTATGCTTTACTATTGTACTTCTCTAAAAGATGACTTTTCTTTTTTCTCACTATTCCACAAAGGATAAAGTTCATGTGTATAGGCTAAAAGTAAATTAAGATGGTCTTGCTGTATATGCCCTTATGTACGAGAAACAAGATAGATTAGTTATGTATAAGATAGAAGAGATAGTTATTATATAGTAATCTAGAGATAACCGTTAGATCGAGATAGTTACTTTACAAGTTAACTCTATTGCTTATTCTAAATGATATGGATAAGAGATAAAGTAACTAATGGGCTTTGTTACCATAGTTGCTTTTATCATGCCTAAATTAAATATCTGAACTATAAATTGCTGCTGCGTGCCACCCATGGTGAGTAGCGTTAGCAAGATAATGTGTACGATTATTCCGACCTGAATGACATTCAAAGTGCAAACCTCTCAGGACTAGGAGCTAGCCCATCTGAAAAACGGACTATTTCACGAGAAATTTTCATCACACAGAACAAATTCTCCGAAACTCTTTTGGAAACCCTTCATCCGAACGGTGCTCAGATCAGGGTTTCAAATTTCATCGAAAACCGCTCGGATTTCATAAGTTTTGCTTGTATCGTGTCGGTTCGAAAAGCATACCGTTTGGTTTACCGCTCAAATTCAAATTCAAATTCAGAAATTTTGAGAAATTAAAAAAAAACATTATCCAAAAATTCCCTAAATTTAGTATTAATAGCTTTATGACCTCTTATGTGATTTTTTTTGAAAAACGAAGTTTGAAGAAAAGTTTCTTAAAAGAATTTATTTATATTTATCTAATTTTTAGCCTGTTACCAATTTTCGATAAAACCGTTCAAAATTTGCCGCTTTTCGAGTAGTTTTCAAACATTTTGTTCAAATTTTGGTCCACTTTTGACTAGACTTCAAATTTGTTTGACTCTCAAAAAATATTTGTTTTTTCACAAATTTTGGTACCGCTAACTCGTCGAAAACCGCGGTCGAAATGGCGTGGTTAACCCTGCTCAGATTGTCCGTTTTGACCCGGGGTCGAGGAAGACGCTAATTAACCACCTCTTCATTTCTTTTCCAAGCATTCAAACGTTCTGGGAAGACAAGTCCACATCTTTTGGATCCTCCGCCATGGGAAAACAAGAACCAAATCAAATACTATGACTTCACAACCTGGGTTGGGCTGATGATCAGGATTGCCCGTTTTGCCCCAGTGTCGAGGAAGACATTCACCACCTCTTCATTTCTTGTCCGAGCATTCAAGCGTTCTGGAGTGTGCATGCTCCTCAGACGGTTTGCCCCCAAGAACTCGAAGCTCCTTTGCAGTTCTGCATCGCTGGTTGCCGGCCATCTCACCGAAATGGGCCTCTACTATCTTACTTCTTGCCCTCTGGGTGATCTGGAAGCGCACGAATAGGAAAACCTTCGATCACATGCATCGACCTGGACACCGCGGCTACTCTCCAACTCCTCAACAAACACATTGCGGTTTGGAAAGTGCGTGGATCCTCCCGTGAGGCCGTGACGACCCGGGGGCGCCGCCGCGCGACGACGCCCTGTCATGGTGTTCAACTCGTCGGTGTAATTTCTTAAGTTCTCGTTGGGCCATGCATGTTGCCTCCCTAGCATTGAACAAACAGTTTTGAACTAATCAACTGTTTTTCACTGGTCGATTTGGTGCAAGATGACACACCAAAATTTTCCAGTCAATCTGACCAACAAATCGACATTATTATTCACGCACGAAAAGCAGTAGTCAAGATTGAAGAACCACATCAACTCTCACATCATACTTATGGGTTTGCCCCGATCGAAATACAAAATCCAGTTGAGAAGTGATTCCATGTATGAACATGCATGGTCTCCTGGGCTGTGCGCGCGCGCGAGAGAGAGAGAGAGAGAGAGAGAGCAGCTAGCAGGGCTAAGCTATGTCAGTGAGGAGCAAGCAAAAGCAGTTTAGATGCCATAAGGAGGCTCCTGCATTCTACACCATCTGCGTAGTCCCCACATGCCTCATCCTTCTCCTCTCCTTCACCCCGGGTGTCAACTTCGTCATTTGTCCCTCTCCAAAAGATATCTCCATGATTCTCTCAGACAGCCGCAACCTATATCACCCTAGCTTAAACTAGTCCTAGATACTACCTCTTTATATACCCTCATGTCTCTCCTCCAACTCCAAGCCCAAGGGCCCAAAGCCCCAAACCCTTCCTTCTTCTTGCTACTGCTCCCACTATACCTTGTTCTTCTTGCCATGGATCACACGAACATTCCCATGCAGCAGCGTAGGCAGACCAATGGAGAAGGGGCGGCGGGCAATGTGGGTGGCAGGAGTGGCGGTGGAGGAGGCGGCGCCGCCGCCGGTGGTGGCAGTGTGCCGGCGTGCCGGCCGAGCGGGACGCGGTGGACGCCGACGTCGGAGCAGATAAGGATCCTGCGAGAGCTCTACTACAACTGCGGCATCCGGTCGCCCAACTCGGAGCAGATCCAGCGCATCGCCGCCATGCTGCGCCAGTACGGCAGGATCGAGGGCAAGAACGTCTTCTACTGGTTCCAGAACCACAAGGCCCGCGAGCGCCAGAAGAAGCGCCTCACCACCCTCGACGTCAACACCTCCTCCATCGCCGCCGCCGCTGACGTTACCCACCTCGGCGTCCTCTCGTCGTCTTCAGGTGGATTTGCACGCTAGCTGCTCTTTCATCCTCTTGCTTCGTGCTGCACTACGTACATTTCTTGCATTGCTTGGCTGGCTCATGGTTCGTGAGAACCGAGCTTTGACTCGGCGGCCAGAGCGTTGCGGTGGCACGCAGGCCACCGGGTTCAAGCTTTGCTTGTCCGGGTGCTCACGGCGTTGTGATCTTTCGTATGGGGTGTGAGTGCGTGCATGCGTAGGGTGTGTGCGTTCATGTTCATGTTTGTAGCTTCGCGGTTGTTCTTTTCTTCTACAGTAAATGTCAGAGTTTCTGAAATAAATGGTGGATCGCCGCATGTGCTCATGTGTAGGTGCGGCGGCTCCCACCTCCCCCAGCTCGTACGCCGGCAATGGCGCCACCGCTGCGGTGCAGCTGGAGGAAAGTACTAATTGTTGGGACAGTAGTGCCATGGTCACCGAGAAAAGCTTCCTGCTGCAGGTAATCAATTAACTGGGCAACATACACTGACACATTGCAATTCCGCTACTGCACGCCGATCGAGTTCCGATGCTATATATCTACACCGTCGTGTGCAGGACTACATGGGTGTGAGCAGCAGCGGCGCCGCCGCGGTGGCTCCGACGCCGTGGGCACACTTCTCCTCGGATCAGAGGGCGATGACGACGCGGGAGCCCGACACGCTTCCGCTCTTCCCGACCGGCGGCGGCAGCCGACCGCGGCACGCAGGCACAGGCGAAGGCGGTCAAGAAAGCGTCGTCCACGGCAGCTACCTGTCCAACTTCCAGTGCTGGGGTGCTGCTAATGCTACTGCAACTGCTACTACCATTGCAGTGCAGCAACATCAACTGCTGCAGCTGCAAGACCAGCACAGCTTTTACAGCAGCAACCAGCTGCCCAGCCAAGATGCAATACCATCAGCAGCAGCAGGCACCTCCCTGGAGCTCACTCTCAGCTCCTATTTCTCTCCTTACCCTGCAGGCTCCATGTGAGAGCGGTGCTGCCATGCCTACTGCTAGCTCACTGGGAGCAAAGAGTGTGTTTCACCGAGAGTACTGGTGTCCTTGTCCTAGCTACTAGCTAGTTAGAATCATATATAGAAGCATGTCTGAATGATATATAGTATTTATATGGGGTTGCAGCTGCATATGCATTAACATGCTACCTGCAGTTCTGTGGTCCTGAGCTGGTAGTGTGTGCACTGCATGCTAAACTACAATAGGTGGTGCAGTGTGAGTTTAGTGGCTGGGTGGTTCTAATGTGATTGGGACAAGAGCACATTTGTGTCAAAACTACTCTCCCTTTGGTGGCTTCCAGTCTCCAGATAAAGGAAAAGTTACCTTTCTGTCTGCTTGCTTGGTTGCTCACCTGTTTGAGATTTCTCCTTTTTAGTTTCAGCAGGGAGTACAATTTCACTACCGCTGCCGGTTTATCATTTCAGCCTTTCAGGTAAGGTAATGGTATGCCAGGGGACCACTTTGGTTGAATTGTTGGCTAGTGTTCTAACAAAAGAATCCTTTCCGGTCAACACATTTACTATGGGCTTTGGTATCTTGGGGGAAATGTTCTTATTTAGTCGCATAGGTTGGTTCGTTTGATTTAATCTGTTTGATAATTGATCTAACAAATCCTATGTTTGTAACCATTGTCACGCATTTCATAATGTCATACACGAGTATGAGATTCTATGCATCACCTTTCCAATACAATTTACACGGCTCTTAAAGCAAGCGAAAGGATAAGTAATCACAATCTACCCTTCATTCATATTTTAATATTTGTGTAACTTTTAAATAGTAATACACATAAGCAGCTCCCGTCATACATTGGTTAGCTGGTCTAAACAGTAGAGGCTGTATATTTTTTGCAAGATGTGTATGACTTGATTATAAACTTGTCAAACTTCTGTGCCCAAAATGAAACGGGAGTTCACCTAGGCTAGCTGACTTGAAAAATCAGATAATTGAATTGAAAGAGTGCATTATTGTAGCACTTCCTACTAGCACTTACATGACTTAAGAGTAGCTGCGAAACAAGAACATAAGTCATGCGTGTGGAACATTACGTACTGCTTTAGCACAAAAACCTCTGCAACTTCTGCAGTACCGCCTGTCATTGACGAGCATTGCTTCCATAAAATATGCTTCCATTTTCTTGACATAGCTAAAGCTTGGTGAGCTCTCCGTTTCTGAAGTAATCATGCTACTTCCTGTGAGAAATTGCTCATACTCATGCCTTGGCAGCGGCTTTAAGGATTTCTCTGGCTCAGAAATCATAAGGTGAGATCACAATTTCCTGCTAAGACCATGGAAGAAACGGTGTTTTCTTCTTCTTGAATGCTTCTGATGTACTCTGGACATGATGTGTGGTGCGAAACAAACCTGGATCAACAGAGCACAGAAACGAAGTCATGCAACTTCAGTAAGCTGATCTTCACTTGCTACCTGAGATAACTAATTACATTATGTGATATGTCTGCAAGAGGATGCACTAGTTGTCAAACTACCTTATTTGGTCATACGACAGATTCCACCAGTCCATCTTAAGAATGAAATGGAGACAAACATTTTTTCCAAAAAATAAATAATTAAATATCCATAAACCATAAGAGATGTGTGGTTCCTGAACTAGGCTTCTTATGTTACTATGCGTACCAAGAAATTCTGGCAAACTAAAAGGAAGAAATTGTGTCATTCCCCAATAGAAGAACTACCTTGGAGTTATTGCGAACGCCATGAGAAGAAAGTGCAGAATTGTCATCTATCAACTTCTCATTGTGATGTGTCAGGCAGTAGTTATCCCAAATATGCTTCCTGGAACAAACAGAAGTATTATGATAAAGGGCACACAAGTCAATAAAATACATAAATCAGAGTTTGATAATTTTTCATTATCCTTAACAATGGGAAATAGTGACAAACAAAAGGCTCACACATGCCACCAACCAAAAGTATATCAGTTCTCCTGAGTACAGAAAGTGATAAAAACATGGAGATTTACGGCCATTATAATAGAGTTGAACTATAAAATGCAGCAAGAAAGCTTTGCGCACAAGTAGCTTACATGTGCAACAAAACTGCCAAGAACCACATGAATCATGACGCTTTAGAAATTTGAACTATATAATTCAAGACAAGATGGCTTAATAAGTAGGTACCAGCTGGAAGACCAAGATAGCACCTTCAGGGGGCTTTTGTACCAGGCTACCAGCTATTATACAAGTGAAGCTAACATTACCACAAAAGGCCATATTATTAAGCCCAATTAATAATTTAACATCAGTAAGAAAGAATCTCTAACTAGTTTTACGTTGGAGCTTTTAATAGAACTCACATGTGGGCTTAGACCTAATAGTCGCAAAAGCAGAAACATGTTATGGATTTTTTTTTTTCAGCATGTAACTTCTGTTTGTACATCAATAAAAGAAGTTGAGCCTTGCAAAATCTATAGTTTATCATAACAACACTGCAATCCTCATATTACATAGTAACCTTTCTCCAACAAATAGGCACCATACTTTCTGACAATTTAGTGGTACTATAAATACTAATGTCAGGAACTCTTTCCAGTGAGCACTACGTCTAATGTTGTAGGTAAAAGTAAAAGTGTTATCAGATATCAAACAGGCAAACTATGTATTATCCTAGACAAGCTTATAACCACACAACTGGAGCTTCATGGAATCAAGGAAATGGGATCATACTTTAGAATGCACCTGAAAATTCCTGGGAGAAGGATAGCAATACCATGATCATAAGTTGTAAGCAGTGTACAAAGAATTGGCTCATGCACTTCTAAATAATTGTAAGGCAAAATTTGGCAGCACTTTGTTTATATATATTGAGCTCAAACTATTTCTACAAGACAATATTAGAATATTATGTTTCCTTAGTTCCAACTAAGTGATTAACAGAAACTAAGACAGGAACCTCAAACAAACTTTAGCTTGTATTCTTAATGTATAGAGTTAAGTCGCAATACAAATCGATCTCATATAGAAGTATCTTGTGACTTCCAGCGTATTTACATCATCACATCCATCTACACTAGTACATTTGGATTGATCGATTATGCCTGAGTCCCCATTGTGGGAGATATTAAATAGCAAAGATTCATTGGCAGCATTTCGAAGAACGTTTAGTAATTAGAACAACTCAGTTTATGAGGTTAGCATGAGTCAAGTAGATGCCATGGACACTTAATTTGTCAGAGAACATCATCCACAGTAGAAACCAATTAGAAGCATGCCATTGTTTAAAGAGAGAAGTTGGTTGGCTTACCATGAGATATGACGATGGCCCATCTGTTCTTGCTCTATCTCATTTATCTTCTTCCTGATAGCCAGCTTCAAATCCTTGACCGTAGCAGAGTTCAATACGGCAACATCTTTTCACAAACAAAACAAAAGGAATTGAGGCGGATTAAGACGTTATACAAGATTTTGAGGATCAATTGGATGCAAATGTAAGGAAACAAAGAACAAAATGTGAGACTGGGGCGGAACGCATACCAAACGAGGTGTTGTCCAGCTTGACGACGGTTACCCTCATGGCGCTGCCGAGCTCGAGGTTGATCAGCGTGTCTACGTCGGCGAGTGAGGGTTTCCTGGGTACGTCGGCGAGTATGGGGTCGTCGAGGAGGGCGGAGAGCATGGACTGGAGCCTCGCCTGCTTGGCCTCGCTGCTCTGGTAAGCGGCGACCTCCTCGGGGTTCCTAGGGATCGAATCCATCGCTTCCTCCGTCGCAGATAACGATTCCATCGGGTTCTATCGCAGAGTGCCGCGGCGACGGGCGCTCGACAGTCGACGGCGGCGGCGGCGGCGGGGGTGGCGCGCTGGGAACTCACAACGAGAGGGGCCGAAAAGGGTTGTGCTATGGATAAGCCGACAGGTGGGTCCCAGCCCCAATGGCACAAAATACGCTAGACTAGGAACGCCGTTACAGCCGTCCGATTGGATTGACTTAGCGATTTGGACGGAGATCCCCATCGTGCCATCTACAAGCTTCTAGTAGCGTCGGGCGCCGCCGCGAGCGCTGCCTGCCTCGTCGCCGTCGTCTCGGCGCGTCGCCTGCGAGGAGCACGGAGCAAGCACCACCGCACCGTGCGCATCCTCCCCAGGGTACGTGACCACCGAACCCTCAAACTTCTCCGGGTGATCTATGGTTCCGTTCCGCCACTAGAAACATGCCCTAGAATCGACACGGCTCGAGCATGCATCTGTAGGGTTGGTCGGTAACGCGGGCGGAACTTTTGCTTGAGCCGCCCGACTTCACTGCCGGGCGGCCGTGCGATTTGGAGCCGGTGCGTCGCTAGTCTCCATAGCTAAATCGCGCTCGTCTAATCCGTTTTGTCTCTTCAATTCGCCCCAACTGGTGAGTCATGAACTCATGATCGGTGCGGGACAAGGGGGAAGCAATTCCAAGGAAAATGCTGTGGGCTGTTCATAATAAGTTTTCACCCTTACTAGCGATTCTGTGGCTCGTAAATTTTGGTACTGCGGTGTGATAATCAACAACGAATAGATCCACTAGACTGCAATATGTATGTTGTATGTCTGCAACAACAAATTTGTGCGTAACTAGGTGATCAGTCTGATTGGAAATGCTGTGGGGCAGCTTCCAACTTCTAGATTAGTATATTGAAGAATTATACCCTTTGAACCGCATTTCACCCTGTCAACATACCAGACCTACTGGGTGTATCGCAGTGTGGCATTCAGAGTTGTAAGTTGTCCCGCCATCAGTTATTTTCTAGCCCCGCCACCAGTAGGTGAGAATATATGCTATGCTGTGGCTAGTAGAAACATGTGCCTAAATGTCCATAATTCAGTATGCTTTTATGATGTCATTCCCTTGCACTGAATTGGACATTTTTTTATGATGATAGAGATCGCTAGCTTAAGGGTGCATTTGGTTGGTAGGATGAAGTTGAATGGGATGGAATGATCCTGTACCATTTGGTTTCATTGTTTTAGGTGAATGGAATGGCTCAGCATCATCTATAGGGAATATTCCTCAAATTTGTATTCCACTGTCTAGAATGGGATGGTTCCATTCAAGCAACCAAATACAACCTAAAAGTATGTGATGTTGCATCTGCTGGTGATGTCACTTTGGAAGATATCCATGAAAATATGTTTGAAGACCACCTGGTGATGTTAAATTAATCTATCGGAATAGTGTTGGTGGAATTTGGACCCATACCCACTGGGTTGTGTCAATTTTGATTGTAAGTCGTAGTACTATACTTCCTTTTATTCAAGGGAAAATTTTGGTCTTGTGTTCATTTATAAACCTGGTTGACACATAATGTAGAGCTTGAGGAATTACTGCTTTTCAGAGAGCTTCCAGTGTTAGGAATGAATAATTGAACTGATCTTTGCTTCTCTTGGGGATACTACATCTACATTGGTCATATTTGCAACAAATAATTGAATTAACAATTTGCATGAATAATTGATTGACAATTTGCTCCTCATAGGGATACTTCACTAACAAATGGCTGTCTGTTTGTTATTCCTGTTACGTACAGAATGACTGCTTGATTCTAATAAATATTGCATCCTACTGTGGTTTTGCAGGTTAGTATCTGACAGCCATGGCGAAGCATCATCCTGATCTCATCATGTGCCGTAAGCAGCCTGGCATTGCAATTGGTCGCCTGTGTGAGAAATGCGATGGCAAGTGTGTCATCTGTGACTCATATGTGCGCCCATGTACGCTTGTCCGGGTCTGCGATGAATGCAACTATGGGTCCTTCCAGGGAAGGTGTGTCATCTGCGGAGGGGTTGGCATCTCAGATGCTTACTACTGCAAGGAGTGTACACAGCAGGAGAAAGACAGAGATGGATGCCCCAAAATTGTCAACCTTGGAAGCGCCAAGACAGATCTCTTCTATGAGCGTAAGAAGTATGGTTTTAAGAAGAGATGATCAAGATGGTGGATTTTTCAGGTTCGTATTGGTCTCATTTGTGTGTTTTGTCACACCGATATCATGGGTAGTTAGTTGATGAACTGACACTAATATGAGAATACACCCTGCTGTGGTCTGTAATAACTATTTCTATCGTATGGTCTTAAGACACCAAGACTATGATTTTAATGACCCTGAATGCTGACTTAAATGTGAACTGAGGTGGCCTTTCCTATCATATAATTGCCTGGGCTGTTCTATCGACCTGGTTCGGTTGTCATCTGAAAAAAGTCACTAGTTTGTGAATTGCAGCTGTGCATGCCTGGTGTGCTTGTCACAGATTCAACTGGAAATGATCTGATCATTGGGTGAGCACATGGAAATAACGTGTATGTAGATTCAGAATTTTGTACTTCTAGGAAATAAAGCGTGGTCATGTTCTCAACTTCCCATGTGGCATCGGCTTTTGGGCTTTTATTCTTAACGCGACTTTGAAGATACATGCAAGGTTTAATCATAGTTCAAGAATCATATTCTAGAATCACTTTGTTTCGAAAATCTCGTAAAAGCTAAAACAAACAGTGCCTTTCTTAACGAAAGATACTTGAAAGGTTCTACTCATAGTTCAAAAACTTCCAAAATCTCAAAAATCTCGCCGAGAAATCTCGGATCCAAATTCTGCCTTTAAATTAAATTGCTACAAGGCCAAAATCTTAGGTTTTTGGCCGTTTTTATGGCCAAATTTGATCCAATAACTCTGAAAGTCATCTTCCATGAAAATTCGTTGAAAAACCAAAATTTTGAGACATTTTAAAATTTCAGCAGAAACACTATCGGATTTTTATAAAATTGTACAAGCTTGATCATATTCTAAAAAATTTATAGTACTATCTTTAGTAGTGTAGGATCTTACCCAAAAAAATTCAAAATAATTGAACTTCATTTGTTATCTTTAAAAAAAATCAAAAACATAATGAACATAATTGAGCAATAACTTTGTCAAAATTTTATAAATTTTCTTGAGTATGATTGTGATACAAAATTTTTATGAGAGTTTAAGGATTGTCTTAGCACTATTCTCTAAAATTTTCAACTTTTTTTGTTTGCTCAATCAAATCTACGTAAGCATTGAACTTCATTTGTTATATTTCAAAAATCAAAAACAAAAAAAACATAAATGGTACAATGCCCTTGTAAGAATTTTATAAATTAACTGGAATGTGATCATGATTTAAAATTTCTATGAGATCTTAAGAATTTTCTTAGAACCATTCTATAAAATTTTCAAAAATTTGAAACATTTTCTGATTGCTGAATCAAATTTATGTATTGATTATCATGTTTTTAGCAAGACTTAGCAATGTTAGAATTTTTAGAACTTCTTGAGTCTTGATCATTATATAAAAATTTTACAAAAATATTAATGATACATAAGGGTCATCTACAATTTTTTTTAAAATTTTCTAACATGGTTTGAACCATTTTTTATTTTGTTGAAGTTTGCTAGTAAGACTTTTATCAGGACAATAAACACTGGCCAAATTTTTTAAAAAAAGTTATGAAGCTTGATCATTATTTGAAAATTTTATGGGAACATTAGTGATGCATAATAACCATGTATAAAAATTTTAAAATTTTATAACATGGTTTGCTCTATTTTTTATTCGGTTCAAACTTACCGGTCAACGTTTTATCAGGATAGTAGCAATATTTGAACTTTAAAAAATTCCTCAGCTTTGATAATCATCTAAAATTTTTATAGGAATATCACTGATATGTCAGGAACCTTCACAAAAAATTTCAAAAAAATTTGACAACGTTTGAGCTATTTTTCGCTTGATACAAATTCACTGAAATCTCAGTAAATCTCATGTAGTTTTTGGGAATTTCGATCAAAATTTCAATTTTTCACCGGTAGAAATAAAACTAGATTTGAATTTTTGTTTTTGAATTTATTCCAAAATTTACCTGAAATTCCGAGGTCTTGGTGAATTTATGCATAGTAGATAACTAGGTAGAGAAGAGCGATGCCACGCCTGAAAAAATTTAATTTGAGTTTTTTTCTCACAAAAAAATGTAATTTCATTTTTGTCAGCAGTGCTTTTTTTTAAAAAAAAATTGACTAGCTAAGAACCATCGATTAAGTAGAAAAGAACACGATGTCGCACCGCACGAAAAAATCTAATCGAGTTTTTTCCTAAAAACGTAATTTTGTTTTTCTCACCAATGTTTTTTTTAAATTAGTTTACTAGGAGCTATCGGGAAATTTGTGTAACCACGTTTTTTCTATAAGGACTTAATCCAAAATCTCTTAGGTTTAAAGAATAGGGTTAAAAATTGACTAATAGTCCAGGTTTAAAGTAATGATGTCCGTGTCAAATCTGTGAAAGCACATTTTTTACAAAATAACCGACCTAAACGTAATCTAAAATTTTTTGGGTTGAAAGAACCAACACATGTGTCAAATTTGCAAAACTACAAAGTCCTTTTCAAAAAATAACCAATGGAAAGACTCATTTGTGTTTTTGTTGCAAAATAACCGAACCTAAACATAGTTTCAAATCTTTCAGGCTAAAAGAACCGGCAACCATGTCAAATTTATGGGATTTTTTTTGCAAAATAACCAGTGGAAGAACCTATTCACGATTTTGAAATCTTCTGGGTCAAAAGAAATGGCATGCGGATCGAATTTGAGGAATTACAGGATCCTTTCTACAAAATAACCTGTGGAAGGACATGTTCGCGATTCCAAAATTTATGAGGTCGTTTTACAAAATAACTGATAAAAGGACCTATCCGCAATTTCTAATTTTTTGGAGGGCTTTTTCAAAAAAAAGGTGATGTTGCTACTGTGGTTGCGCCTAAAGTCTTCCACGCTTAATAGATACTAGAAATACGATCGCGGCGTGCCACGCCGTGTTTGCTGCTTTCCCATGTGCGTATTTGAAGAGCCTGAAGATCAATGCAAATACTGGAATCGTAATTACAGACAAATGAGGATAATAAAATAAAATGGCCACAATGTCATTTGGAGGTGAAAATCTGATGTCAAACCTCCGGAGAAAACTCGATATTGCCAAGATGGAGAATGGCTGCTAATGTGCAAAATATAGCATCCTAAATAAAGTACAACATACACATTCATTTCTAAAAATGGGAGAAAAAAAGGAAAACCGCAGACTAAAGTATTGCGTGCAATGATTTTCAATGGGTGTCTTTTTCCAAGTAGCATCTAATATATTTACATGTAGTAAGGAACCTGATTGCTTCTACTAATTCAATGGGTGTTTTTTTCCAAGTAACATCTAATATGTATACATGCAGTAAGGAACCTCATTGCTTCTACTACTTCGAACAATATCCATCGCCCTTTTGTCTTCCGGTACTTATTTTCATTATTTGTCCCTTTCAATTCGTATGTCTTGCTTTGATTCAAGCAATGGAAATGGCTTAGAGCCCAAGACTCTAGCTCCACATTCTTCAGACAGAAACAATGCAAATCAAAGTTTTAATGCTGCATGGGCATGGGACCAACATGTATATCTAGCTGGGATAGGTTGAACCGAAATAAAATAGATCTAAGCACCATATTTATATCCACAAGACCACAAACCTCTAGAATACTAAGGCTTCCATCCTTAAATATGATTTATTTTAGAACATGTACAATCAAAATCGTCAAACATTCACCACTAATATATAAGGAAGAATCTAGTTTCATCACTTGAGAATAACAATAGCAGACATGCCATTAGAAGTCCTTTCAAAGTACTATCTATGTTTGCTTAACAAACATAATAGCACCATTATTTCAGCAAATAAAGACATTATGCAGTATTTGTTCTCTGAGATGCAAAATATTTTTAGAAAGCTAATCCATACATGTGTTAGCAACATTAAACAGCTTAGAACAAATAGCAAGGACAATGCAATTTCGCCATTCTTGTAATATAAATGCACGTCATCACAAGTACATACCAATTAAATTTAAAACTAATTAAATAGAAAAAATGTGAAGGTGTAAGTCACAACGGAATATGATTGTAAAATTAAATCTAAGTATGTCCTTCAAGAACTAATGCAAACTTTACCAACTTCACAGAAAATTCTAAAGCCATTTTGTAATGAAACACGTATAATGTTTACACAAACTGTTGGTTCCTTTTCCACAGAAGCTGTCTAAGTAAATAATCTAAATACCAACTGCTAGTCAGGCTGAACTGACAGCAAGCTAAGCTCTGCCCAAAATGGGAGAACCATAGGCCTAATGAATTCTAATGGTAAACTAAACAGTTATAACAATAACTTTATAGGCGGCACGTAGGGAATGCAAATGCTGTGATATATACCTAAGCGCAGTTCCAATGGTCATGCAGGAGAATTCTTCATAAATAAGGTAGATGAAACAATTATTTGCTAGTTCAGAGTGGTTAGCATCACTGATCTGCATCTAAAAAGCGATAGATTTGATCAGGAAGCAAAAAATCTGTTATCCGAATACAACTTTGACATGTATGCATGTATAATGAGTTTGGCAAGCTGAAGGTATGTAAGTAAATAATCTAAATGGAAACTGCTATTCAGACTGAACTGACAGCAAGCTAAGCTCTACTTAAAAAGGCAACACAGGAACAGCTCCACCAAGGGGCATCCAAATTTGTAAAATGAAAGTTAGGGATGGGATTTACACACCGTGTATGCGACTGCAAAACACAGGATGGTTCCTTAGCCAAACGTGTATGGCAAAGTACATAATGTAAGTTCAACCTTCATTAGTTATGGTTTTGGTGTTAATGACAAATCTAATCTTGCGTTAATGACAAATCTAATATTGAGTTAATCCCCTAATGCGATATTGTTATTAATGACAAATCTTATATCAAGACTAACATGTTTGTTTAGAATATCTTTGATTAGTCTCATCGCATTGAAAAATGAAAAACCCAAGGTATGTTTGCATATTCATCTTAATATTAGTTGCATACTTTGGAGTCAAGTTAAAATATGAATGTCCCGTTATATTAACCACAAAACGTGCATCATGTTCCCAATCCATATATTACATGGATGCACACACTTAGGGGAGTTCGTGGTTTAACTTGATAGTTTCATTGTATTGATCTATTCTTTATTGACACATATAAGGATCAAGACAAAGAAACTAAATCCTTAAGTATATATTTGAATTGCCTAGTTATAAGTATACTCATGGTAATATAGGATATACTCCAATACGATCAATTTGAATATGTGCATATTATCTTCAAGTAAATCATATTTATGCACATATACATGTGGGGTGTATTCTATAGTTGTGGATTTAGAGTAATGATCATTTCCATACAATTTACATATAATGGATCATTACTTTTCATCAACGTGAGTATATGAAAACTTGTGTAGTTGATATATACTCATATCAATTTAAATGATAATTTAAATTGAGTTCATTTGTCTCATTAATCATTAAAGAACACTTCATCATGTGTTGATGGTGTTTTGTGATTAATCAAGGACAAATGAATAGTTCTTAAGTATAATTAAGCATGTGTCGCATTATTGTACTTAAGACACATTTACAATCATTTCAATTGATTTAGGTTGTGCTCAATTGATCTAAAGGCATCCATTATGTGTTAATGGAGTGCAAGAGATAATTGAGACAACCATGCATCTTGGACTAACAAGTTTCTTGAGTTATGTTTGAGTTAGGTCCAAAGATGAATGAGATGATGAGAACGGGACAAGGACGGCATCATGTGTTGATGGGCGTCAAGAGTGGATCCCGAAGAGGAGTCGAGTGAGATCCCGGGGGAGTATCAAGTGATGATCATAAAGACCCCAAAGGGGATTGCTTGTGTGCGGCGGCGAAAGGTATAACTAGATAGGCTAAGGGCTTTTGTAGTCTTTGAGTCTAAGGTTTTTATCGTCGTACTATTAAGAGGGGTCGTTCCCTAGTTTGAGCTTCATCATGTGTTGGTGATCTCAATCCGCGTTCACTCACAGCTCAAATCTTATGTTGATTTGGTTTTTGCATATGGGTTAACCATTTGGCATGTGTTGTAAATGTGTTAAGCCTATGCTTGGTTGTTTTGCATTATGCTCTGATTTGCATGTGTTGCAAAGATGAAAGAGTATATGCATTTGGTTTTCGCATTATGCTTTGATTTGCATGTGTTGCAAGTAGGATAAGCTAATGCGTTAGCTTTTGCGTGGAGTTCACTTTTGCATGTGTTGCATTAGTTGAAGCTTCACGATTTGGTTCGCAAAACATCTTTATAAAACCCTTGGTGTTGCTTGGAGCTAAGTTTTGCATGTGTTGCAAAAGGAGAGAGCTCAAACATGATTTGGTGTTTGTGTGGTTGTATGGAGCTAGAGGCTTGCATGTGTTGCAAGTAGAGAGCTCATACATGTGATTTGGTTTTGGTGTTTAGTTGAAGATTGGTTTTGGTGTTGCATGGAACTAGAGAATTGCATATGTTGCAATTAGAGAGTTCATGCACCATGATTTGATGTTGCTTGGAGCTAGACTTTTGCATGTGTTGCAAAGAGTAGTGCTCAAGTATGATATTATGTTTGATGGGTTTGTTGCGTTATTTGCAAGTTCGTTGTGCGAATAAACTGAGGTTTATGAGTCCGGAATCCCGAGAGCATGTGAGTGGGGCTTGCAACGGGTGTTGGCAAGTTGACCGGGTCTTGTGTTGACCTTCACATGGCTAGGGGGATTAATCCCATAAACTCAAGTTTGATTTGCTTAATACGTGTTGCAAATAGTTCTTGAGTTTTGTTGCGGAATGTGTTTTCGCAATTTGGTTGCAATTCTTTGAGCATGAGCTAATTTGGTGCAAATGTGTTTTGCACGGGTAAATGATCTTGTGTTGATCATCCTTGAGGCTCAAAGAATAGTATTTGATTTGTCGGAAAAGAGATTACGAAAATCCGGAGTGGAGTCTGTCAAGGGCGGTTGGACCGGCCCGGTTCCGGTCGGATCGGGCGTGCGGTGCAACCGGCCCCCCTCCGGTGAAATTCTTCAGAGTGGCTGCTTTTCGGGTTTTGTCGGGCGGTCAGACCGGAGGTCAGGCGGTGCGACCGGGCGTGCGGTCGGACCGGCCCCCGTCCGGTGTGATTTTTTCCAGAGGCGTTTGTTTCGTATTCTTGACTTTTGCTGGCGGTCGGACGGTTAGGGTCCGTGTGGCCGGCCGGGTCTGACGACGGGTGGTGGCGGTCGGACCGGTCTTGTAACGGTCCGAATCCGGCCGCTTGGCATGTGAGGCGGTCGGACCGCCGAGGCCTTGTCCGACCAAGGTTTTCTTGATTTCGCCCATTTTGCCCCCAAACGGCTAGTTTTCTTGTGGGGGGCTATAAATACCCCCTTGGGGGGCTTGGGCAGGTTGTTGTTGCTGTGTTTGAGTATTTGGGGGAGGTGTTGCATGTGTTGCACACTCTCATTTGAGTTTTGAGCTAAAGAGTGAGACTAATTGCATGTGTTGCAATTAGTGAGTGATTTGAGAAGCTCTTGTGCATGTGTTGCACTTGAGTGAGGTCCTTGTGCATGTGTTGCACTTGGTGATCACCGAGGAGCGCATTTGTTGTGCCCGGTGAAGTTTGAGCGAAGGAGCGGCTTGTTACCCTTGGAGGTTGCCGACTCCTAGACGGCGTAGGCGTCGTGCGCGGAGCTCTCGAGGTGTGAGAAGCCCGGCAAGTTTGTGAAGGTTCGGTTGAGCCTACGCGCAAGTGTGAAAAACCACGACTAGTGGAAAGAGGCGGGTGCTCGAGCGGGAGCCGGTCCAAGTGTGGGCTAGCCTCAACGTGGACTAGGGGAGACCGGCAAGTCTCCGAACACCACGGAAAAACATCGGTTGTCCCTTGTCTCTTTACATTTAAGTATTTACCTTTTGCATATTTATCAATTGCTTGAATGTATTAGAATTGCTTTAGTATTAATTGAGTGTTCAATTTAGCAATTCTAGTGTAGAGACTTAAATTTAGTTAGTGCACTAGTGAGCCTAGTTGACTTAGGCTTTAATTGTCAAAAACCTAGTTTATCGCTTCCGCATATATCTTTGATTAGATTTTGACATAAAGGTTGATTAGAGCGAATCAATTAGTGAGCGATCGAATTTGTAAAACGCCTATTCACCCCCCCTCTAGGCGCATCCTCGACCCTACACATAAGAGTAAGGCGAGCATGCTTGCAGCCTTTGAATTGTTCCATGCAAGCACAGTTGCGAGCAAGGACACTAAACCAAATGCAGATAACCGATATTAGTGCAGGAAGTGTAATGCAGAAACTTTCCAATGGCATGTTAGTGGTTAACTGGTAGAAACAAGCATATACATGTTACCTTATGCAAAGAAGATGGGGCAGGGGAAATGCCAAAAGGGAGGATGGAATTGAAAGCAGTAAGGAGGAGGAGAGGCTTCCGGACATATTCATCAGCTAGCCGACCCATTAGAGGGAATCCTATTACCATGGAAATCCCTCCCGCCTGCAAGTACGCAACTAATGTAAAAGAAATTAAAAGAAGCTTTCGCTTCCTCTGACAGTAGCTCCATGTTTATGTAAGAAATAACGATGAACAAGATTAAAAAAAGGCAGTTATATTTGCTTTCAGTATCTACTTGTGTACTGAATATGTTTACTTGAATGCACACCTAAATTCTTTAGCCTCAATGAAACAAAAAAAAATCCTGACATTGGGTCCTGTTCGCAACGGTAAAAGAGAATGCTGATCGCACCATGCCCTCACCAAATTGCTTCTTCTCAGATGTGGACTGTGCAGCGCCAGTTATGGCGTGCAGTCCCAGAGGATCTTAAATCAGGTAGTGAAAATGAAGAGTAGGTGAGCTCATAATATTCTTAAGCGGACTGTTGAACCCGAAAAACATGGACTAATGTTGGTGCTGAAATTACCTATTTCTGCAAGAATGCGAGCTTATCTGGATACAATGAGAACAGCAGCGGCTTATCAATTGGGATCACGTGCAAGTTAACCAAAAGTCCCAAAAGAATGGGCTCCTTGATTGTCACATGGAGACTGAGAGATGTAGGGTCTGTACTTTTGTGGCCTACAAAAGTGATGAGAAATAAATTAATTTAATGATAAAAGCATGGCTCACGAAGAGCAGCAAAGATGAAAGCAAGACTCAGGAAGGCATTGAACTAATAAAAAAGAAACAAGGCTAATAGTAGAAGCAAAAGATGGGAAAGTATCTCCGCAGAGGTTGCTCAGGCTAGGCATAATCAGTTGTGGCAGCTTGAGGATGATGAGTAGGGCAGTGTTCGGCGGCAGTGCATTGGGATTGGAAGAGATACTGAAGGGCTCAGCGGGTAACATCTGGATATTGGTCGCACATAATCGGCACAGCTGCTAGAACAGAACGTTGGCCACTCGCATCAACGAAGCAAATCTGTACGACAAGGAGCTGGCAAGACATCATCGTCAACCTATAGTGATTAGTATTCCTAAGAACAGTAGTGACTTGAAGATTGTTGTTGAAATCTGTGTTGGGCGTCCCCATTTGGCAGCACAAATAAATCAGTAAAAGGAAAACTTGCGGCATAATCTAGAAGCAATGTTTGTCTAGGGCAATCCAAAGCAAACGAGTCCAGATCGGCGCGAATCAACGAAATCCCGCTTGAATCGAGCGAATTAATTCTGTCGTCTAATAAAAGAGGCTAGAGTAGGAGAGAAGAAGAATCTCTACTATATAAAATAAGAGTTTCTTCCCACGTCACTTCATCAAAATTACCCACTTTTACCATTACTATTTAGTTACCCATCTTTATCACTGCTTTTTAATTACCCACTTTACCACTATTAGTGCTCTTTGTAAATAAACTTTTTATCACAAATTGAGTTTCCTTTGCAACGGGCACATAGCTATCTATTGAATTTAGGTCTTCTCCATAAGAAAAATGTAACTTAGACCCTATAACGTAGTTTCAAGAATGAAGCCTTCCGTTATATGAAAATTTGCAGAAGTCACCTTAAAATCTTTTTGATTATTATGGTTTACTCTTGTAGATTTTATATAATTACTAGAAATTATTGTTCTGTTGTTTTAATTCATCTGTAACTTATAGTTCCAAGTACAAAAGTTTTTGCATACGAAAATTTGCAAATTGCACCTTAAAACTTCTCTTATTATCACGGTTTAATCTTTTAGATTTCTGCCAAGTATTATTTTTTCTACTGTTTTAATTCATCTGCATGAGCGGTTGTTGTTCCGTTGCATCGTACGGGCACTCGGCTAATAGTACAGAATAGGGAAGTAACTAATCTAAGTAGAAAAATTAAGAAGTGGGGAAGACGTTAGATAGAGAATCTGAGGAGGCTGGGGGGAAGTGGACTCGGCGAGTAGTCTTCTTACTCAGGAAGGAAGGGAGATGGATGTTTCGTAGGCTCGTGATCTCTCAGAGAGGTCGATATGCGGAAGTAGCAGGTCGATATGCGGAAGTAGCGCTGGCACAGGAGAGGAGTGGAGCGGACACGCCTAAGCTGGAGGACACGCGGGGACGAAGAGGATGGGATCGAGGGCGAGGGCTAGCGCGCGGGGATCAAGGAACTACGGAGGCGGTGGTGATGCGGCCGGATGAAGGCAAGTGGGAGCGATGAGCGGAGCTGTGGGCGTGGTGGGGCTGGCCCCCGCAACTCATAAAAACAGTTGAATATATATATATATATGTATATATGTATATATATATGTATGTATGTATATATATATGTATGTATGTATATATATATATGGCTTATGAAAACAGTGTGTATGTTTATAAATTTTGAAATTTTTGACAAGTTATAAGTGTTACGTATTGTACTTACTATATATTAAACTTTAACGGTTTTGCTAGGTATCAGACGTCCTAACACTCCGTAACATTTTTTTTCTATGCGTGCAACATTTTCTACCAACGTGTGCAACATTTTTCTTCGACAAATGCTACAAGAAACGAATGTTGCAAGCGTTCAAAAAAATGTTACACGCGCATGGTAACAAATGTTGCAGAGTAGACAAAAATATTTCAAGAGGCGTCAAGAAAAAAAAAAAAAGTCGGACGTTCGGACGCTAGTATTCGCCAAACTTTAAATATCAATCATTAATAGAGATTTACTTCATTCTTAGACCCTCTCCTTTAGAAATTTCTGACTTCGCCACTAAGCGGGAGCGAGGGAGGAGTAGAGTGGCCTCACCAAATCTACAAGTGGAGACGTCGGCATCGTCTAGAGGGCTCCGGAAGGAGCGAGGGCAAGCCATGCCCATGCGGCGCCAGCCAACGGACACGCGGAGCGATGCAGGCGAAGCGAGGCAAGCCATGCCGCGCTCTCCGCACGGACGGCCGGATTCGCGACGGCACGAAAAACGGACGGCCCTGGGCAGCCGGAGGCTCAACGCAAATTCGAAAAACAGGAGGACGTTTCAGCAAAAGTCCGTGACGTGGCGTGGTCCTCCGGCCGGGAACCCTGCCAGCTTTAAGGAAATGTATAGTAATATATTATTATTCGTGTGGTTGAATTTAATCTGCTAAGTGATTGGATACTTGGTTGAATTGCACGGTGCTCAGCATGAGCATCTCCAACAGTATTCAATATCTTCAACTCTCAATACATATAATTAGGGTCTTTCCAAAAATCTTTTTCCTAAAAAAAATTATCATCCTCCAACAGTTCTCTTCTTTTTCTCAAAACCAACTGTTTCTATGGGCCTTTTCCCGTCACGGCTTGTCCTTTTCTTGAGCGTTCGGCCCGCCAGCACATTATTTACATGAGTTCGCCCGTAGTGGCAAAATGATACCTATATCAGGAAGTGAAGAACTTGTGGGTGCTATGAAATATATGCTCTCTAAACTTTCTCATTAGCAGATGTACCATATCATTATGCATCAGGACATGACAATATGCATACATCTCATGAAAATTAAACATTTCACATTCACCAGATTTCTGAGAGCTCAGAGTTTTTGGATCACGTTAAAGGCACATTTTGTCAGAGGGAAAGCATTTTATGGGATCCTTCAACCGAACGGGCTGACCCTGGAAACAAGAAACTTTTGGAGAACACAGTAAGCAGTATTCCATTAACAATAACAACCTGAAATGTCTAACAGACTGAATCCTGAAATGTCTAACAGAACCAGGACCTTTCAAATACTGAAAGGTGCTGTTGTATTGTGGGCACAAGATCAATAAGGACAACTGTCTTCTCAGGGTCCTCATTTGCAGCATTTGCTCCAGATGAAATTTCGTGGTCAGAGGATCTTGACAAGATAATGGTGTGCAGTCTAGCAAAACAGCAAAGAACATGAATGAATCACAAGTGGTCGATACTAAAAAGAGTGATTTCTGCTATGAAAGGACTATTCCCTATCTTCAGATAAGATCACAACATAATAGCATTGTACTAGACTAATCAACAACCATCACCTCTCACTCTAGGTAAAGGAGCATGAATTGGAAAATAAAGTAATGAATATCGATGATATACACTCTGGAATTGAAACATTTGGAACTGGACCATTGGCTATAAATGCTATATCACTGCGAAGGAGAAATACAATGCCATATCTCTTGTTTCTGGCTGATGTTAGCTCTAAGGTTAAAATCTTTTACAACAGATTTGTAAAGACTCGGTTTCTTTGGAGAAGGCTATTTCCTTTCCAGATTGCATTTAAAGATATTTCCTTTCCAGATTTGTAAAGACTCGGTTTCTTTTGTTCATGTTCTATTGCTTCTCAGTAGGCTCATTGTCTACAATATCACATTAGCTTGTCCACTGGCGTGTGTCTGACTTGCAGCTGCAGTCTACATTATTTTAGTGCAAGATTTGATTATCCTGGAGCATCATGTCCTGTACATAAGAATTCCAGACTCCCTAGACATAAGCATTCACTGATCCAGAGTGAGTTAGCATCACTGATCTGCATCTAAAAGTATAGATTTGATCATGAAGCAAAAATCTGTTATCCGAATACAACTTTGACATGTATGAATGTATAATGAGTTTGGCAAGCTGAAGGTACTGGTAAATAATCTAAATGGAAACTGCTATTCAGACTGAACTGACAGCAAGCTAAGCTCTGCTAAAAGCAACACAGGAACAGCTCCACCAAGGCATCCAAATTTGTAAAGTGAAAGTTAGGGATGGATTTACACACCGTGTATGCGACTGCAAACACAGGATGGTTCCTTAGCCAATCGTGATGGCACAAGTACATAAGAGTAAGGCAAGGATGCTTGCAGCCTTTGAATTGTTCCATGCAAGCACAGTTGCGAGCAAGGACACTAAACCAAATGCAGATAACCGATATCAGTGCAGGAAGTGTAATGCAGAAACTTTCCAATGGCATGTTAGCGGTTAACTGGTAAAACAACAATACATGTTACCTTAAGAAAAGAAGATGGGACAGGGAAATTTACAAAGAGGATGGAATTGAAAGTAGTAAGGAGGAGAAGCTTCCGGACATATTCATCAGCTAGCTGACCCATTAGAGAAATCCTATTACCATGGAAATCCCTCCCACCTGCAAGTACGCAATTAACGTAAAAGAAACTAAAAGAAGCTTTCGCTTCCTCTGACAGTAGCTCCATTTTTATTTAAG
The DNA here is from genome assembly GCA_036346375.1 of Guadua angustifolia. Lineage (NCBI taxonomy): Eukaryota > Viridiplantae > Streptophyta > Magnoliopsida > Poales > Poaceae > Guadua > Guadua angustifolia. The sequence goes on along the minus strand of CM070506.1, from coordinate 48,466,659 downwards.
AAATAACGATGAAAAGATTAAAAAAAGGCAGTTATATTTGCTTTCAGTATCTACTTGTGTAATGAATCTGTTTCCTTGAATGCGCATCTAAATTCTTTAGCCTCGATGAAACAAAAAAATCCTAACATTGGGTCCTGTTCACAATGGTAAAAGAGAATGTTGATCGCACCATGCCCTCACCAATTTGGACCGTGCAGTGCCAGTTATGGCGTGCAGTCCCAGAGGATCTTAAATCAGGTAGTGAAAATAAAGAGTAGGTGAGCTCATAATATTCTTAAGCGGACTATTGAACCCGAAAACTATGGATTAATGTTGGTGCTGAAATTACCTATTTCTGCAAGAATGCGAGCTTATCTGGATACAACGAGAACAGCAGCGGCTTATCAATTGGGATCACGTGCAAGTTAACCAAAATTCCCAAAAGAATGGGCTCCTTGATCGTCACATGGAGACTGAGAGATGTAGGTCTGTACTTTTGTGGCCTACAAAAGTGATGAGAAATAAATTAATTTAATGGTAAAAGCATGGCTCACGAAGAGCAGCAAAGATGAAAGACTCAGGAAGGGCATTGAACTAATAAAAAAACAGGACTAACAGTAGAAGCAAAAGATGGGAAAGTATCTCCGCAGAGGTTGCTCAGGCTAGGCATAATCAGTAGTGGCAGCTTGAGGATGATGCGTAGGGCAATGTTCGGTGGCAGTGCATTGGGCTTGGAAGAGATAGTGAAGGCCCCAGCGGGTAACATCCGGATCTTGGTCGCACATAATCGGCACAGCTGCTAGAATAGAACGTTGGCCACTCGCATCAACAAAGCAAATCTGTGCGACAAGGAGCTGGCAAGACATCATCGTCAACCTGTAGTGATTAGTATTCCTAAGAACAGCAGTGACATGAAGATTGTTGTTGAAATCTGTGTTGGGCGTCCCCATTTGGCAGCACAAATAAATCAGTAAACGGAAAACTTGCGGCATAATCTAGAAGCAATGTTTGTCCATGGCAATCCAAAGCAAACGAGTCCAGATCGGTGCGAATCATCGAAATCCTGCTTGAATCGCGCGAATTATTTCTGTTGTCTAATAAAAGAGGCTAGAATAGGAGAGAAGAATAAGTAGTACAGAATAGGGAAGTAAGTAATCTAAGCAGAAAATTTAAGTGGGAAAGACAGTAGATAGAGAATCTGAGGAGGTTGGGAGGAAGTGGACTCGGCGAGTAGTCTTCTTACTCGGGAAGGAAGGGAGATGGATGCTTCGTAGGCTCCTAATCTCCTAGAGAGGTCGATATGCGGAAGTAGCGCTGGAGGACACGCGGGGACAAAGAGGACGGGATCGAGGGCTAGGGCTAGCGCGCGGGGAGGAACTATGGAGGCAGTGGTGACGTGGCCGGATGAAGGCAAGCAGGAGCGAGGGAGAAAGAGAGTGGCCTCACCATTCACCTAAGGTCGAAATCTAAAATTTCAATAAAATTTCATCATTTTGGACGAAATCTGTTAAAAATTCAAAAAGAAAAAAAAATCAAATCCGGTTTTTTCATAGAAGATCACTTTCTTATGGGTTATTGGACCAAATCTGGCCCTAAAAGTTCAAATTTGGTCAAAATTCACGAAATTTCACTCAAAAACGAAATTTCATTTTTTATGTAGTAATTTTCAAAAAAAATTTTGCGATAGTTTGAATTTTGGGAGTACTTGTAATCAAATTTGGCAAAAATTTAATTTCAATTTGAAGTTTAATTCAAAATTTCAATCTAAGTAGAGACAGCATTGTTAGACAGGTTAAAATTTTGTAAATTTTGGATTTAATAGAAAATATCTTGCCAAATTTAAAAATTAATAAATATAA